>JAQFVV010006201.1:15174741-15774741 GCA_028023455.1 Epiperipatus broadwayi
CTTCATTCAATCAAGGGTTGTGGTAGTTAATAGTGATCGAATTGGGATGATCTTCTGAGTGCTCGTGATGCATTGTGTGATTATAGTGCTGTGACTGAATTCTTTTATTTATCTCAAGATTGTGAACTGCTAGTCATTCTGTGGACTGTCAATATCTGTCGGATTTCTGGGAGAATGGATGAATGTATAATTTGGGCTATTACAGACAGACATGCACTATATAGATTATTGTTGTGTAGTTCATTAAATAAGGATATTAAAATTTTTTTTTTTTGTTGTTGTATTTGTAAATGCATAATAAGGTGAAAATCAAATCAGTCAGTTGGTCAGAATAGGTGTCAGACAGGGAGAAGATGTGTGGATTTTTGATGGTCAGGGAAGTACAGATGGGATATATATAGTTTTATAACATGAGTGAACTAAATTATAGTATGGAAGAGGTTATGGAAGAGGAAGGTGCCCCAATACCAGGAATCAGTGATCGTTTTCATACTGAAGAAGAGGATGGGGAGGTTTTCTTAAAAACACAAAAGGAAAGAGAGGAAGTAGAGGAAGATGCCTTTAATGTTAGTAGCAATAATACGGCCTCAAGTGTGGAAGTAGATGAGGAGCCAGAAGTGGGCCAGGCTCAGATAGAAAAGATGGCACCATCAGACATGGACATGATAATGCAGATGTTCAAAAGTCTAAGAGAAGATAATAAGCAAGGGATGGTAAATCTAGAACAAAAGATAGAGAAAAATAATAAAAGTATGGTAAATCTAGAACAAAAGATAGAGAAAAATATAGAAAGTCTAAGAGAAGATAGTAAGCACAGTATAATAAGTATAGAGAGTCTAAGAGAAGATAGTAAGCACAGTATAATAAGTATAGAGAGTCTAAGAGAAGATAGTAAGCAAAGGATGGAAAATCTAGAACAAAAGATAGGTCAATCTATGGAGAAAAGTATAGAAGGTTTAAGGGTAAATCTAGAGAACTCTATTGACAATAACAACCAAATGATCATAGCTTTGGAAACTAGGATAGAAGGGTCCAATATAGAGTGTAAAAATAGATTTGCATCCTTAGAGGAGAGGATAGAAGGAGTGTGTAGATCTATGGAAGTCACCAAACAGGAGGGCTGTCAGGGACTACAGTCATTAAAGGCTCAAGTGGAGCAGTCTATCGAAGAAAATAAGAGAGAAATTGAGTTAGTTAGGAATGAGGTCCATGGTTTGGTCTCCCAATCCATATCAGAATGCATAGAAAAGAATGCCGAAATAACTTCTGCAGGAATTCATATTAGATTAGAGGAGGTGGTAGCCAAAGTGGACTCATATAAGGAAGCCACTTTGGGCTGTATAGATCAAACCCTCACTATGAAAAATAAGTTTAGTGGCTTAGAAAAGGAAATACGAGAAGTTAAGGGAAGCATGGCCAATGAGTGTGTACAAATTGACCAAAATCTTAGGAAAGAATTGGGGAAACAAATGGATAGCTTTAGGGAGGAGATAGTAAAAAGGGACAAGTCAAGTTCTTTAGAAGAGGGACCCAGAATGAATCAACATGAATTGGGTGTTATGTTGGGAAAGGTTGAGGAGAACCAGAAGGCCTATGTTGTGGAATACATAAACCCCAAGATGGATGATCTCTACCAGAAAATAGGGGAATTAAAAGATCGTATTAATGTAGGGCTGCAGGATCAGTCAAACCTAAATTCAGGGCAGAGCGATGGTAGCACCAGTCCAGATGACTGTAGGGATAGCTCAGAACAGAGTCAGTCAGAGAAAAGGATGCCTACTTTAGGTAAAAATCCACAAGTTAAAAAATTAGTAGATAGGGCTGACCATACCAGTAAAGATGAATATAGAGTAGGAGGGTCAATGACCTCAAATTTAATTAAAATTAAGGCCTTTAGTGGGGAGAGCAGGGAGAACCCCTTAGAGTATCTGTATACCTTGGAAGAACTCTTTTCTGTGTGTAGGCTGAGTGAACAGGAAAAGTTGGCCATTGCATGTAACCATCTTTATGCCTATGCTAAGGAATGGTGGCGGTCCCTATTTGATAAGCCCACTACCTTTGGGGATTTTCGTTGTGTTATCTTAGCCTGTTTTTGGAGTGAAGATAGGCAGGACCAGGTGCGCTACCAGATTACACAGGAAAAGTATGGGGGTACCAAGGGTAGCTATACACAATTTTTCAGAGGGCAGGCGGTTAAGTTGAAAAGTCTGACTGCATTTCCCCTCTCAGAGCACCAAATCCTGAGAATACTCCGACACAATCTTCCCCGAAGCATTGAACAAATGCTAATTGCTGCTGATTGCCACAGTATAGAGGAAGCATCAGAAATCCTGGATGCTCTAGAAATTTCAGAGCTAGATTCAGAGACTAGGCCCAAGAGCACCAAGGACAGGTATAATTATAATGTCTCTAGTCTGAATCTAGGTGATCAAACAAATGATCAGAATTTTAGTAGATATGGGTATAGAAACAATTATAGGGCTAGGCCTCCTAATCAATCCTGGGGAAATTTTAGGGATAACGTTGGGAAGAAAGTAATTCCTAGAGACAAGCAACCCTCTACAAGTGGAATCACCACAGTGCTAAAAAGACCAGGGGGAAAAGCCCAAAGTAAGACTCCATCGCTAAACTAGAACGGTCCTGGTATAATAGTTCCTCAGTGCTGGGGCCATATGCTAACAGTAAGAGGGACAATGAGATGTGGTTATTAAATACCCTTGATCTGGATGTGGATTACCTAGAGCCATTTGAACTAGGTGAACCACCTATCCAATATAACTGTCCTGTTCTTAAATTATTGATGGAGGGGATTAGTATAAATGCCTTAGTTGACTCTGGTAGTCAAGCCTCCATCATCTCAGAAAAAGCGTATCAAAAGATGCTTCATGTAAATAGTTGTATACCCTCCTTGCCCATTAAACAGATACAAGTGACTCTGGCTAATGGGAAGAGAACCAGGCTGTCCAACAAGCAGGTTTGGATTAATTTTAGGCTTAACCAGTCTGAGTTTGGTCATGTCTTCTTGATTATGCCTGAATTGGTTCATGATGTCATTATAGGTTCAGACTTCATGATCAGAAATAAATGTAAATTAGATTATGAGAATGGGCTATTTTTATGTCAACAAGAACAGTTGCCTTTTGAATGGGAGTTACCGAAACTCTCTGGTCAATTGCTATGTATTCGAAGCACACTAATTGATGTTGGTATTAAAACTAAAATTAATCATGTTTTTCTTGCCAATCTGACTATAGGAGAAAATTTATACCAACTGATGTGCAATTATAACAGCCTGTTTTCCACTGTTCCAGGCATCATCAGTGGATATACTCATCGAATTAAGTTAAAGGATAATGAACCTTTTCAACAGAGAATGTATCCAGTTCCTTATCAATATCAGGCCGAGGTACAAAAACAGATAGACCAAATGTTGGAATGGAAAATTATTCAGAAGTGTTCCTCTGCTTATGTCAATCCTTTGGTAATTATCAGAAAGAAAGATGGTACAGTAAGAGTATGTCTGGATGCTCGTATGCTGAACCAGATAACCATTCCTGAACGCGATATTCCTCCACCTGTACATGAGCTGCTAATTAAATTCAAACAAAAGTCAATTTTCTCATCTTTTGATCTGACAGCCAGTTATTGGCAGATACCACTACACCATGAAGACCAAAAATATACAGCTTTTCGCTTTCAAGGTCAAACTTATGTTTTTACAAGAATGCCCTTTGGTCTCATTAACAGTGGTGCTGGTTTGATCAGATGTTTGGATATGATCTTTTCAAAACAATTGAAAGAAAAGATCATCATGTATGTGGATGACATAGTTATTGCTTCCAGCAGTCTTACAGAGCATCTAGAACACTTACAGATATTCTTTGAAGAGTGTTTAGCCCATAATGTCAAGATAAACCTGGAGAAATGTACTATAGCTGCAAAAGAAATTACTTTTCTGGGACATGTAATCAGTGAACAGGGTATCAAACCCCATCCCGAAAAGATTGCTGCTATTCAGGACTTCTCAATGCCAAAAACCAAAAAGCAACTGCGGTCCTTCCTCGGTTTATGTAACTATTATCATAAGTTTTATAGGGACTTTGCCGAGGATACCCAGTATTTGTCTGTGTTATTAAAGAAATCAGAAAGGTGGAGGTGGACCACTGAGCATACCAGAGAGTTCAATACCATAAAACAAACCTTTTTGAACCACATTATTTTGTCTTACCCTGATTTTGGTAAAAAGTTTTTTGTACAGACAGACAGTAGCCACTATGGTCTGGGAGTAGTTTTATATCAGCTTGATGAAGATCAAAGACCTCAGGTCTTATACTTTTTAAGTAGACATTTGAGAGGGGCAGAGCTGAACTACTCCATAACAGAGAAAGAAGCCCTAGCAGTAGTATGGGCCTTTCAAAAGCTACGCCAGTTTTTGCTTGGCTCTGAGGTCATTGTTTTGTCAGACCATAGGAGCTTAGAATTTCTAAGTAAAAGCTATTTAAATAATGAAAGATTAATTAGGTGGAGTCTATACCTACAACAGTTTAATTACAGCATCGTCTATGTTGAGGGTATTAAGAATATCCCTGCGGATGTTCTTAGTCGTCACCCTGTCTGTCTTGTGCCCCAACATCCCGGTACAGAGAATATCTTGATTAATAATATTAATGTTGAATTAGAGAGAGATATCTTAAAAGATTACCATAATTTGGCTGGGATTCAAAAACAAGACCTAAAATTGGGCAGAATCATCACCATCCTGAATCATCCCCTAAACAGCCACAGCTCCAAGAAATCACTCAAGAAAGTTTTTTCCCAGTATAAATTCAACCAAGATCTTCTCATGTATAAGGTTAAGGTTAATCATGGTAACCCTTGGAGGATCGTGATTCCTAAAATCCTCATTAATAAATTAGTAAAATATGCTCATTGCAAATATGGCCATTATGGCACTCCAAAGATTTATTATGTGTTAAAGAATTATTTCTATTGGAATCAGATGTATAGAAGTGTCAGCAATGTCATTAAACAATGTACAGTTTGTGCCAAGACTAAGTATCATGCTAGGTCATTCGTTGGTATTTTACAACCCATAATCCCGGATCGGCCTAACCAATTGTTGGCACTTGATTTTTATGGACCACTCCCGGCCTATAACCGACAAAAGTTCATTTTAGTGGCATATGATGTATTTTCTAAATATGTATCTGCATTTGCCGTGCCACGAACTGATGCTAAGGGTGTTATCAGGTGCCTCACCAAACACCAGTTGCAAGCCGGGGATAAACCTGATGTGATTTTGACAGATCATGCCACTGCCTTTGTATCAAAGACCTGGAAGAAATGGGTTCAAACTCAGAACATCAAACATGTTATGAGCTCTATACGAAATCCGCAGTCTAACCCCTGCGAGCGCATTATGCGCGAGCTTAGCAGACTTTATAGAGTCTACATTCCAGATGATCATAGACAGTGGGTGAATAAACTTCCTGAATTGGTAAATCTCATTAATATCACTTGTAATGAATCAACAGGATTCCCCCCTGTTAGGTTGCATTACGGAAAACAGGAACCTTTGCTTATTAAAATCCCTTTGCCTATTACCCTTGAGGAAATAAATAATGATGATGACCTTAATAAGGCTCGAGTCCAACTTAAACTCATGGGTCAAAAAAGGGTAAAGCAATCCAGAACTAAACCACATCCATTTAAGATCAATGATCTTGTGCTGGTACGCACCCCTCATGTTAGCAACCCCCAAAGAAACAAATTTAAAAAGTTTCTGCATTTGTATGAAGGACCATTCAAAATCACTAAAAAGATAGGAGAGAATGCCTTTATGCTTGCTGCTCTTGATGGGAATAAGGGGACCTATAATGCTAGGAGTTTGATCCCTTATACTTCAGCAGAATAGCCTGGCAAAGATCTCCAAATAAATTATTTTTAGGTTTTTTTTTTTAATGAAAAATATATTTACCAGTAGTTAATTTTTTTTATATATATTATAAGTGTTTATTATTATTAGTGTATTTATTGGTTAGGATTTTTTTTTTTAATATAGTTAAAACAAAAGTGCTGATGATTTTATCCGAAGGGGGAGAAAGTTGTGCCATTACAATTTGGTCACTAGCTAAATTTATAGTAATGTGCATGTAGAAAAGGTAAACCAAAAATCATCATCACAATTTTATATAACCATAAAAGAAGCTGTAGGGCATCCAAGTTCAAACCCTACCAGATCAAAATTCTAAAAGCTTTAAACAGAGAGAGAGTGGGACAGCTATTATATGCTTTACTTGTTTGTGTGTTGATAGAAAGGTAATACACACATTTAAACTATTTAATATTTAAATTTTCTGTTAAAAAGCAAAGTTATAATGCATACATATAGGCAATGTATGTGTAAATTATTTAATTGTTTTATATTTCAAATATTAAACATTTTAACTTTCTTTAAAACTAACCTATGCTTGATCAATTCTAACATTTTATTCTATACTTTTATTTTGCTTTTCTTTAATTATAAGTGGGATTTAAAAGTTACAGATTTAATTAAATAATTGGGTTATAATTACTAAGCTAGCAATTATATTATTTAAGGTTAGTTTATGAATGATTTGAAAGAATGAAGGATGTGTGTACATTACATACAAAATTTTACATTTCCTAAATATTGAAAGAAAAGGAAGTATTAAATCTGTCAAATTATTTTTTTTGTACAATTTTTTTTGTTAAAAGAGGAAATCTGTTTAATCAGATATCGATCTTTGTAGTAATTTTTTTTTGTAAATGATTGTTTCACTTTGGAAGCTTATAATGAGTCAGAGCTCTAAATTTTGAAATTGTCTTATCTCAAGATCTATAGAAAGGAAGCTCAAAGATTTGAAGTGTTACCTGGATGTTAAAAAGAAAAAAAAAACAAAAGAAAGGAAATAAGAATTGAGTCTATTTTTTTTTTTAAAACAAAAGTGTCTGGAAAAAGGATTAAACTTTTCAGTTGAAAAATACTTTGGTTGAAAATAAATTAGAGATCTAATTAAAACAAATTTGTCCAAAAATAGCAAGTGATGCTATCTCTGATTGGTTAAGGTAGCTAAAAATTGGATATAAAAAGCTGTCTTGAATTATTATTAAGATTATTATTGTGATTGATTCAGATTATTAAACTATCAAATTTGAATGTTGAAAATATAAGAAATGGCGGGCTAGAAAAATTATATGTATATTCCATTTGCCGGACCATCTGGAGGAAGCTGCACATCACATAGGAAAGAAAAGATGTGTCTAAAATAATATTCTACACCTTTCAACTGACCAGATAAATAAGATGTTTTTAATAGAAGGAAGAAAGCATTCACCTGCATTCAAAGAAGATGAATTAATCTACTGATAAATATTAATCATCAAGTCCAATTAATTGTTCCAACAACTGATTTTAAACTCAAGAAAATTTATAAATGTGAAAACAACTGCTGTATTTCATCCACATGCTTGACAGGAAGAGAAGAAAATTTAATATAATGATTTCCAAATTGTCCACTAAAGCAAATAACCTCAATAGAGTCATCATCATTAAATAGTTATACACCTCAAGAAAGAGATTGTTCCCACATAGTAGCTGCAGAAATATAGACAAGTTTGAACCCTTGGAAATTCGCCACAAACAAAAGATCGGTAATATGACTTTTTATATCTATTTTCTTTATGATATCAGTCTTAATAAACATTTTAGCAATAAAGTGATATATTTTATTTAAAGAACTTTTAAAGACTATTCAGATCGATTAAAAACAAGAATGTCTTACTAATAATAACTTTGAGCTTCATAAATGACCTTGAATGTATGAAAATTATTTGTTTATTAATTTTACAATATTAATGTGTAAAACAATTTTTTTTTTATGGTATTATGATTTTAGTTTTAACTAATATATTATTATTATTTTGGTTTTAAATAATATTTTGTTATCATGGGATAAAACACGCACATACATAATGATATTTTATATGTGTATAATTGTGAGTGAATGTGAAATAATGAGTAGTATTGGAATATTAGATTAGTTTGTTTCAAGTTAAGTATAGCATTTCAGAGGTAGAAGAGAGGGGGGAGAAAATAATTTAAAACTTGTTTCTAAAACTTGCTCTTTCAATTTTTCTGAAACATTTTCTTCTATATTGGACAGTTCCTTAGTTATATGAGAATTAAGTTTTTGATTATGTTCATTTTCATGTTTTTCATCTTCTTGATGATCAGAAGATTTTAATTTTGCTTTATTAGATTTATTTTCATCCATTTGAAACTCTTTTGCTGTGTTTGATATTTCAGTCTCAGCTTCTGTATATACTGCTTCTTTCTTTTCAATTTTAGAGGTATATTCCACAATCAGAAGTTTTCCTGAAGGTAGACTGACAATTTCAAGATCACCCTTTGTAATTTCAATTTCTTCCTTTTTAACAATCTCAAATTTTGCTTCATCAGTACTAGGATATTCAATTTGTGATTCCTTTAAAATATCTTTGGTTGGATATTCCAAAGTTTCCTCCTCATCCAATTTTTTAGACTGAATCATTTCCTTTATCAACTGGTTTAACTTTTCATTTTGATTTTCCATTGCTTCTATAATTTGTTTTCCTATTCTTTGGTTTACTTCTATTGCTTGCTTGTTATCTGTCTTCTTTTTGTTTATCTCTTTTTTGGTTATCTTCTTCTCTCTGTTTGATATCTTCTTCTCTTTGTTTATCTCTTTTTTTGTTATCTTCTTCTCTCTGTTTGATATCTTTTTCTCTTTGCTTATCTCTTTTTTTGTTATCTTCTTCTCTCTGTTTGATATCTTCTTCTCTTTGTTTAATATCTTCTTCTCTTTGTTTATCCTCTTTTTCTATTCGTTCTTTCACCATATCTAATAGCTGCCTTAACATGGCTATCTTTTCTGTTTCCTGAGTTTCTATGTTCACCATTTTTCCTTTGTTTTCTGACTTAGTGGGCTTCTCTCTCCATCCACACCATGACTTTACTCCATCTTCTTTGAAATGCCTGTTTCATTCTTTATGCAATTCATTTTTGTGTTGTTTCTTTTAAACTTTTATTTTTCCATCCTTCCTGAACAAATTACATCACTACATCATATGCACTGTTCATATCACAGAATCGTGATCTGCTTATGCCTATGAGTAGGCTAGCTAGATCGGACCTCACAGTAGGGTGGCAAATTAACCGGCCTATGAGTAGGCTAGCCAGATAAGGCCTCACAGTAAGGCGCCAAATGTAACCGGCCTATGAGTAGGCTAGCCAGATAAGGCCTCACAGTAGGGTGCCAAATGTAACCGGACCCGCATACAACCATTTTATTACGTCAGTTGTAACAATTTTCTGATGAGCATGCTGTAGGAAGGAACTATCAATTGACATTCCTAATGCAGATGTTAATGCCTCCTACAACAATATTTCCTGCTCATCAGAGGATGTAGTATCATAGAGACTGGAAACATCTAAATATTTCTATGTTTGGTTTCCCAAAAAGCGCCATTAGAGTTCTGTCTCACTACAACCTGACTGGCCTAGGTCTAGTTATGTCAGACGTAGCTCAGGAAGCATGAGATTCTCATGAACCAGTGCTATAACTGATGAGTGATGCAATAAAACAAAACAGAATTGGACAACTGGATAACCAATTTAATTTTTAGTAACAAAAAAAAAATGTATTAAATAACAATTAACTTGCAATTTCTAATGAAATTCATTTCTATCCACATGATAACACATTTTCATTTTACTTATGAAAGAGCTAGAAGCAGTTCTCCTTTTTTTTTATCAATAATTCATTTACAAGTTCATTTATGAGAAGACGTTTGGAACCAGTCTAATTCAACAATAGTTCATTTTTGAATTTCCTTTATGAGAAGAAGCTTGGAAATATCCTAATTCAACAATAGTTCATTTTGAATTCATTTATGAGAAGAAGCTTGGAAATATTCTAATTCAACAATAGTTCATTTTGAATTCATTTATGAGAAGAAGCTTGGGGATATTCTGATTCAACAATAGTTCATTTTGGATTCATTTATGAGAAGAAGCTTGGAAATATTCTAATTCAACAATAGTTCATTTTTGAATTCCTTTATGAGAAGAAGCTTGGAAATATTCTAATTCAACAATAGTTCATTTTGAATTCATTTATGAGAAGAAGCTTGGAAATATTCTAATTCAACAATAGTTCATTTTGAGTTCATTTAAGAGAAGAACCTTAGAAGCAGTCAAGCATTTATGGTTTATACAATAATTCATTTTGAATTCATTTAAGAGAAGAACCTTAGAAGCAGTCAAGCATTTATGGTTTATACAATAATTCATTTTGAATTCATTTAAGAGAAGAACCTTAGAAGCAGTCAAGCATTTATGGTTTATACAATAATTCATTTTGAATTCCTTTATGTGAAGAAGCTTGGGAGCAATCAAGCATTTATGATTTATACAGTATTTCATTATTTTATGAATTATTATTGATTGGTAAACATTTAAACTCAGCAATTCTTGGTTTGTGGAGCATTTATCATTTGGTAATTGAAGCATTTATAATTTAGTCAAATATAAAAGTATATTCATACACATAAGCTCTGTTTGGCTTGTGGAGCATTTATCATTTAGTAATTGCAGCATTTATAATTTAGTCAAATATAAAAGTATATTCATACACATAAACTCTGTTTGGCTTGTGGAGTATTTATCATTTAGTAATTGAAGCATTTATAATTTAGTCAAATATAAAAGTATATTCATACACATAAGCTCTGTTTGGCTTGTGGAGTATTTATCATTTAGTAATTGAAGCATTTATAATTTAGTCAAATATAAAAGTATATTCATACACATAAGCTCTGTTTGGCTTGTGGAGCATTTATCATTTAGTAATTGAAGTATTTATAATTTAGTCAAATATAAAAGTATATTCATACACATAAGCTCTGTTTGGCTTGTGGAGCATTTATCATTTAGTAATTGAAGCATTTATAACTTAGTCAAATATAAAAGTATATTCATACACATAAACTCTGTTTGGCTTGTGGAGTATTTATCATTTAGTAATTGCAGCATTTATAATTTAATCAAATATAAAAGTATATTCATACACATAAACTCTGTTTGACTTGTGGAGCATTTATCATTTAGTAATTGAAGCATTTATAACTTAGTCAAATATAAAAGTATATTCATACACATAAACTCTGTTTGGCTTGTGGAGTATTTATCATTTAGTAATTGCAGCATTTATAATTTAATCAAATATAAAGTATATTCATACACATAAACTCTGTTTGACTTGTGGAGCATTTATCATTTAGTAATTGAAGTATTTCTAATCCATATAGTAAATACGTTCAAATATTTTTATAAATAAACTTGCGTATAACTATTTCATAATTTCATTTTATAACGTATGATAAACATGTTCTAATATTTTACAAAATAAATTCTACGTCATTATTTCATAATTTCACTTTACAACGTATGATAAAGATGTTTTAATATTTTATAAAACAAATTTTATATAATTATTTCATAATGTCAATTTATAATTTATGACAAAGATGTCTAAACATTCGTATAACATAATTACCTTCCAGTTTTACAGTCTAGTTTACTCAAAAGAAGGTGGGTTATTTCATCTATGGAAAGTCATGGCACAGCGTGGAGAGATTGAAGCTGCTAATTTACCCCATTGTCTTTATAATTCCTCTAGAAAAGCTTTCTGTTTCCATTTTCACGTTTTATTAAAGCTATATTTTAATATGTCAAAAGAATTAAGTAATACACTTTTTTTAAAACAAAAAATTTAATATGTTCTGCCTCTCTGTGTAAGACGAGAGAGAAAAAAAAAGTTCTTTTCTTCCGACGACGTGTCTAATTTGAATACTGCCTCAGTTTAACTCAAGTATCTTTTTTCTTTCTTTTTAATGATTGGATAATTAATTTCTTTTCTTTTTATTGAGACAGATAAAAAAAAATAAGATGATATAATATTTTATTCAAATCCATCAATCACAAAATTAAAAATATGATTTTTTTAATAAATCACAGCTTTATTGCGTTCCCAATTAGACTGAATAACGCTAGATGTTTTTAAATGGGGGGGGGATCCTATAAATATTTATATGAGGAACAGCATATCTGTTTCAATACATATAAAATGTATATAAAGAAAAGCTTGGTTAATACTTTAAAAGCATGATATGCTAAGCATGCTTTTGACTAACTGGTAGTTGTATTCTTAGCAATGACTATGATTGCAAGTTAGTTGAAAGCATGCTTAGTATACCATGCTGTTAAAGTGTTAAACCAAGTTTTCTTTATATACATTTTGTATATATTTATTTCAAATTAATAGCCTATTAAAATGGGTTAACTCATTACAGTTCAAAATTAGAGATTCTTCTTTTTTTTAATACTTTCCTCATATGTATCAAAGCAGTTTTAGTTCATCATAGCAAAAGATGGGCATCAATATCCATCACTTTTTTCATTCACATCTTGAGGGCAGATGATGTAAATTAATTTCAAATAGACAGAGTAGTTCTGTTTTTGTTCGTGGTATCAAAAAATTACAACAATAATTTTTGGAAGATTGCTAAAATTACAAATAAGCTCTAAACTGCTCCTAGGCATATTTAATGATGAAAACGGTCTTCTACAATGTGACTCATCCCATTTGTTGAAATGGTTGAAGGCTTAAGATTTTAAATTCCAACATTTAGAGGGAAAATGTCTCCTATGTCGATGTACTGAATATGGCAAGGTGTAATTAATATGATTAGCTTTCAAATATTTTTTTCCTATTCTTATGCTAATTGTAATTGATTTATTTCAATGTTCTGAACATTGGCTAAGAAGAGGTTTTATTTTATATATATATATATGTAGACAATGACTAAGAAAGTGTGCTCAGCCATTGTCTGCATAAATATATATATATATATTGTAAGGATCACTATAATTCTCATACCTATCCTTATCAAAATAAGCATTAAATATAAATATATACATGGATGTGTTGATTTATAAAAGTAATACATCTAATGAATTCACGAATTGATGATATATAACAGTATGAATCAAAATTATATTATTAATGAACTGGAAATGCTTAAAACAAAATCATAAATTTATTATTAAATTTAATTTTATTAATATTTTAAAATAACAAATTTGACAGAACAATTGAGAAAGTTTTATAAAAAAATAAAATTGATTTTATAACCTAGTGTTGTAAAATAGAAAGGGGGAGAGGAAACCTGATGATTACAATGTAACCATAACAACAAACAGCTATTTTTTTTGTTGTTGTTGTTCTTTAATGGCTGAAAAGTTAAAAATATGTATCGAGAAGATTATACGTGAGATTTTCGTTTATTTATTCGCTAAGGATGGCAAGACAGTTAATTTAAAATTGTATTTTGGCAAAACGTTTTTCAGCATTTGGAAAGAAAGAATTATTGGACAGTAAAGAGGCAAAACTGTAAGTTTTTAATTTGATATATATGTGTAAAAAAAAAAAAAAACTGAAACGAAAGAATATCACTATATATCCATTGTTAATTGAACTTTATAAACTATGAAAATTTAAAAATAAACAAATTATAACCGGTTGATTAAAGCATAAAAGGAACCAAGATATTTTTTTCTTTTTGTTATTGATAATTCTATTGAACTATTTGCTATAAAAAAAATATGATAAAATATTCAGCTGCATAATTAAGCGTTTAATAAGTCTAGAACTGTTGGAAGTTGTAAATTTAATAACGTTTATCATCAAAAGAAGAAGAAAAACTGACTTTAATCGTGTTTCATTTTGGTATATAGCTATAACATTTCTAATGCTGATATAAGAAAAGAATTTTATGGATATATATAACATAAAAATGATGCAGGTGTGCTAGTCAAGGCAACTCAGATGGGTTTTGAAGAAGATGATGAATACGATCCATAGGTGTGAATTCTCACCATCACATATATATAAAAATGGCAACCAGATATTATGTGAAGTTGCATAGATCAGTGGTGAAAGTGGCCAAATCAAAGATCATCCAAATTACTTGGTCAACTTGTGGTAATTGGATAGATCGTGAAAGACACTACCTTGGATAATGAAGTGAATAAAAAATGCTGAGAATTCTCAATCTACCATGAATTTCCATTTAAAGAAGATGCTCATGTTTGATCAAGAGGTTTACTAAATCGTTCAGAATTTTATGGTGATATGTAACTGTTTGTTTGTTATGGTTAACATACTGATGCTATAATTTTTTTTAAGGTTTTCTCTTCTTCATTTATGTATTTATTTATTTTATTTTATTTTTACTTCCACATTGGATTTTTGAGCTGGAAGTACTAAAGAATTTAGATGTATTCATTTCATGATATAAAATGTATTTTTTGAAATAAAAAAAATATATATATAAATGGTTCTGTTAGAAAAAAGAGAAGGACTAGACTATGATGAGATGAATATAAATAAAGGTAAGACTTATTTTTGACTCACTAACAACATAACATTAGTAACAAAATTAATTACTAATAAAACCTATATTATCCTTTATTAACAAGACACATACTAACAATTACTTATAAAATCAATTGATGGCAATTCCAGTTCTCATGATTTATAATATTCACATACGAACCCATTGATTCAATTATATTTATAAAATAAAAAATGGTATATTGATATGGTGATACCTTATTTTTTTTTAAAAAATAAAAAATAAATAAACAATGTCACTTGTTTAGATTGGTATGAAAGATCATAAATTATTATTTTTTTTAATATGATGGCATGTATACCAAGAATGACCTATAGTTAATGATATTATTATTTTATGTATTTTTTTTTTGTGTTATTATTTTAATGAGATTAAGTGGAAGTGTAACAATCGTATTTATATATTTACATATGCTATGTTAACATAAAATAAATTAGTTGATTTTAATTGATTTTATATCAAGGATTATCTATAATTTGTTGAGAATACATCATTGAATTCACGTATCTCTTGATATTAAATATATATATAATATGTATCCAATAAGTGTACTATATAAGCTACAACATCAAGTTATTGCCCACATTGGCTAGATATATTCTTATAATTTATACCAGAACAGAGTAAGTACTTAAATTACGACTGAGTTTGAATTCTAGGGAATCTAATGGATTGACATAAAAATTAGGTGGATCCGGTGCATATTGCCAAATGAATGGGGATTGAATGATAGTAAAAATTCCTCTTGGTTGTAATGTTATTGGATCTTTCCTGTTTTTCTGTGGACAGCTGGATTATTGTTTCGGTAAATATAATGGGATGGATTTAGGTAAATGGTTGGTTCTACTGCAAGTGTTGATGATGGATGGAGAATTTCCATTATAATTTTTCAGCATTTATTTATATCCCATTGCATTTTGATGTCACAATGCAGTCGGCTATATGCTTGTCTATTCGTCGGTCCATTACATTTTGGTGAGCCCAATTGTGTGGCATTGAATCAATGATTTCCAGGCATCAAATATAAGTCAGTCCTTTACATATGTTTATTTTCATTTGAGATCATATATGATATGCAGTCTGTTACATTTGATGGTGTTAAATTATAGAGTAGTAATTTTATCCTTATTTGGAAAATTTGTGTTGTAGAAAATCCATAATTTTAAAGGTTGGATTGGATATTTGATTGTTGAAGTTTGGTTAGTTTTGTTGCAAGTATTGATGTTGGATGGGGGAATTTTTGTCATTGCCTTGAGGATGTGATGTATTCATGTCACTTGTGACTGATTGATCTCATTCACTGCTCCAACCCAAATTGTAATGTTAGTTACTATTTATCATGAAGCAGTTAACAGTAGTCCTGCCATGATTTTACCTCTAAGACTCCAGAGAGAGTAAGGTATAGTTTTTTTATATATATGTATAATATTTGCCTTTAAGACTCCCAAAGATGAGCAAGGCAATATTTTATAAATAATAGCCCCTAAGACTTGGATGTAAGCAGGGCAGTGCAATAGTGTTTGCAGAAAACTATAATGGGTTGTAGTAGCTTAGAGTGACTGAAATGTGATGATCATCTGAGTGTTCATGGAACATTGTATACTTTAAGAGCAGTGAGTGGGTTCTTTTATCTATCTCAAAATTGTGAAATGCTAATAATTCTTTTGGCTGTCAGTATCTGTCAGATCTTTAGAGGAATGGGTGAGTATATGATCTTTAGATAGCTTATTCTTAAAGGACTGTTGATAGTATATTTTTCAATCCATTATAATATATATATTGTGCCAAGGCCAATTTGGCACATGTATATAAAATAATTTTGTCTAAAAAAATTATTAAAATAAAAAAAAATCTTTCGTAAAAGAGTTTGAAAAAAAAAAAAATTAATTGATTAAAAGGGGAGAGGGGGAGTTTTGTTTAGAAAAGATAAAACTAAGAGTTCATAAAAGTTAGTGTTATTATTATAAATTAAAAGCTTCAAAATATAAATCTCTTTTCATTCGAATTGAATAAAAAAAAAGTATTAAAACTAGTTTTGATGTGTAGAATAAAATTATATACGTGCGTGCGAATGTAAAGTAAATGTATCAGTATTAAATATTATAAATAAATGAAAAATATATTTAATAAAAAACACAGCGGTGTGCTACTAATTAAAGATATGAAAACAGTATGTTTTGAAATAGCTACTACTAATTAAAAAACTGTCTAAAACACATTGTCATAGGATTAATTACCAATGGAATTCGACAACAGATATTCGCCGGAGGATATTACACGGACAACACGTCACAGGTATAAATAGACTTTTTTTATCGGACAATTAATTGAGAGAGTTTTTCAGTCTAGTTTGCAGTGACAGTCTTGTTGCAGTTGAGATAACCGTGCATTTCTATTATGTATTCAGAAACAAAAATGCATTGTTGAGCAGCTTTTGGAAATATATGCTCATGCTTCAGCCTTTTTAGTCCAACAAGATCAAAACCTGCCTGTGAAATAATGTCTGCATAACAACTCAGAAATCCTCCATCAAGTGTTCAACTGTCTTCAAGAATAAAGCCAATGGATTCGCATAAAATCTCTTCAAGAAACGTCCAAATCTAACTGGTTAGATTTAATCCATCAGAAACAGCAGAAGCAGCCAACAACAAGCAATATCCAAGTTCCCAAAAATCCTAGGTAAACATTTATTTATTATCAATTATATGTAGTAGCCACCACTGTAATTCGTAAATATTCAAGATTCAAATTATATGAACTCTATCATACATAAAATGCTATTAATGCTTTATTATATTTGTGAATGCTATATGAGTTAATATGTGTGTGATCATTATATCAGTGTTATTAGTTAAATTAGATAAATACCAGTGTTCTACTATTAAAATCTACAAGAATATTTAAACTAGTTTAGAAATGTTACTTTAAAAATGTGTGTGTGTTAAATCAGATTTATAAAGATGTTTAAATTTAGTTAATTAATGTCAATTAAAATAAAATGTCTTCAAACTTAAACTTTATTTGTCAGTCAATTCTTTTTACCAACCTTTTATTAATTCTTTCCACCACTAATTTTGAATAACTTTGTTATTGAATTAAAATTAGACTGAGCTAGTTTTAGGGAATGTTTCGAGCACTGGATTATGAGCCTACTGCTCGAATACATTAGTCTTCAGACTAGCTGGCGCCCCAGGGGTTAACCCTGAAACAAATAAAGTATTTGTATAGTAGGGGTTTGAATCTAGCAGCCAAGATGGGCCATTGTTGATAGTTAAAGCTATCAATAAGATCTCCCATTTTGCTCGAATGTGCCGGTTCGTTCACGTAACCTTTATAAGATTATAAATGTATTATGAAGGAGTTTGAAACTGACCAAAACTTATATATACGCATAAATAAGTGGTTCAGTGGTTTGACCAGGTACAATATATATATATTCTTTTGATCATAGCATGTTTCAGTTTTAAGCAGAATCAGATGATAAGAAAAAGACTATATTATGGTATGTGTAGATTTTTCCTAATAAAAAAAATCTTATTGGTGTTAAAGAGAGTATGTGCATTGGGAAAATAAATTGTCTTTATAAGTTGCAAATAACCGAAATCACTGGCTAGAAGTGTATTGCTAGATTTTTTGCAAATTTAGTATGAGTAACATAAAAATAAATTTGTCTTTAAAAAAATGTGTTTGTGTTTGATGGTTGGAATCGTACTCATTAGAATGAATAGACCTCCTGTAAGCCTAATTTTATAGAAATTCATAATAAGTTTATGATTAATAAAAGCATATATCTGCAGCTCATCTTCATCTATTTGACTGTTAAATTCACTCCAATAAAACATAAGTAAAATCATAAATTCTTATAAAACATTATATAATCTTAATTTATTTTATTTGGAATTCATAGAAAATATTATCAATATAATTGCAGCCTTAAATATTTAAAATTGGTATTAGAAAATTCTTATGGTCACCAAAAATTATATCTTCTATAATAACAATAATTATGATAATATACTTTTATTGAACAATTGTGTGCAATAACAATATTCCAAATAATCCTTACAAATCATGTGCAAACAAGTAATGTTTCAAACCATTCATCTTCATAGATCATGTGGGTGGTTATGAAGAATCAAAAAAAAAACATTCAGACAAATCAAACTCTCAAAACAATATAAGTTAAAGCATTAACAATTTTATTATAATTTAATAACATTATGTTCATAATACAATAAATTTATAAGATGTGAAAATATTTACAATCTAAGATAACAAAATTACAAGTGTGTTGAGGTGCTGGCAGGAGAAGCTATATCAAATACTCTTATAAATCAATAACTAAGATAAAAATTATTTTTAAAAAAATTAAAATATTTACACAATAAAATATAATAAATAAACAAACATAAGATAGCCTTCATTCTGACTATCTAATATGGAAAATAGAATACAGTATTTTATAAGAGTGATACACTATTTTTATCATTATGACAACCTTCTATTGTTAAAATAGGCAAAATTCTCTATATGTATTGCCACTCAAACGGTAATCATGTGATGTTTATTAACATTCTATTGTCATTATGATAACAAGATAGTGATGATAAATATTATAATTTATTATAATACTATGATTCATAATATTTCAAAAAATATTTATAATTATACAACTTATTATAGGTTTAAATTAAAACACACACTTATCTAAATTTAGCCCTATAATGTAACATTTAAAAGTATTAAATATTTCTTTTGCATTTCTGTAAAGCATTTATCTTAACTTTTTGATATGTTCTAGTACTTTAATGCAAGAAATTTTAAATGAAGAAAAATATAGTTATGCCTCCCTTTGTAAAATCAATTACTTATAAAAAAATTTAAAATGTAATCTCATAACTTTTCTCTGTTTTTATAAGTTATATTTCTTATAGCAAATTTAAACTATATTAATAAATTATATTACTTGTCATATTTTATATTTTATTTATTTTCATACATGTCCATCATATTCAAATATCACACTTTCATCACTCTCTCTTACAAACCACCCAAAATATGAATTTCTATTTGAGTTAATGATCTCTAACCTTTAAGAAATATTTACAGGAATTATAACAAACAGTAAATAACTCAATATCATTTGTGATGGATTTTTTTTTATCCCATCTTGCCTTCACAAAAATTTCCAACTTTCAACAGTTTAGCCATTATTCAAACCATCTTTAGAAATATAATTTAGAAATATAATTTATGACATGATACCATTGGTGATTGATAGTGATTATAGTGAAGGATATGGATATAATAATAACTCAAATGAGTAAGAAAAAGCATCATCATGGATACAGTGCTTAAGAAACAATTTTGGTCATGGCTTTTATCTCAGTTCTTACTGAACTTTAAAAGAATGCAATTGTCCATGGATAACTAGTATGCAGTCCTTTGTTACCCATATGTTAAGACTCTCAAATTATGGCAATATAATTCACACATAATATTCTTTTAAAATATCCCTAACATCTAGGATTTCATTTAACTACTACTCTCCCTGACCACCATTTTATATCTTCCATATACTGAATAATTCTACTAACATTGCAAAGAAATACAAGTCACAATACAAAAATAATCACCAAACCATTTTTTTAAAAAAAAACAAGTTTTTCCTCCTACTCCTATTTTTACTCCTCCGTCCTAATACTGCTATTCCTAATTTACCCCTAATCCTTCTCTGACTCTTACTCCTACTACAACACCACTACCATTAATACTACCACTATCACTACTGGTATAACTACAACTACAATAATCCCTACCACTACTACTACCACTACTACTACAACTATTACTATTAATACTACTACTACCACCCCTACAAATACCTATATCTCTACCCCCATCCCTATGCTACCCCTATCATTACTACTGCTATTACTACTAACATTACAACTATAACTCCAATTTCTAATACTTTTACTACTATTATGGTTACTCCTCCTGCTACTCCTACTCTGACCCCTCCAACTCTGATCCCAAACTCCTACTCAGACTCACTCTCAACTCCTTTTATTGATACCTACTCCTTCTATTCCTTTCCCCCTCCTGCTTATTCTCCTCCTACTTCTATTCCAACTCCTACTCTTTTTTGACTCCTACTCATTTTACTACTCCTCTTACTCTTACTTATATGACTCTACTACTCCTACTATTGTTACTATTTCCAACTACATCCATGACTATGACTATTAAGTATTATTACTACTACTGCTATTATTACTCCTACCACTCCTATTACTACTTCTACTACTATGAATACTACTCATATTCCTTTTACTACTACTCTGACTTCTCTGACATTGAATGTGATTCCTACTCTGACTTTATGACTCCTACTATTACTCCAACTCCTACTACTTTTCATCCTTCTTCTACTGCTCCCCTCTTTTCTCTTACTTCTACTCCTCCTACCTCTATCTCTACTACCACTACTCCCACATTTACTCCTACTTTTCCTACTCCCACTTCTATTTTTACATCTACTTCTAATCCTATATCTACTCCTGCTACTATTAGTACTACTACTACTACTAATAATAATAATATCACTACTACTGCTACTAAAAGTACTACTATCACCAGCCCTACCACTGGTATCTCACTACCACCACTATTACCAGTTTTACCACTAGTACTACCCTACCACTACTACAACTATGACCATTAATACCACTACTATTATTACAACTATTGCTACTAATACTACTACTCCTAGTTCTACTTTTCCTCATATTTTCTCCTATCTTTCCTGTTACTCCTAATCCTACTCCTCTAACCCCTACTCTCACTTTTACTCCTAATTCTATTCATACCCCTACTTATAATACTACTCCTACTCATATTACTAATACTCTTATAACCACTACTGTTGTTGCTGCTGCTACTACAATTACCACAACTACTACTACTACTACTTTTCCTCCAACTCGGTATTGCTACTCTTACATTTACTACAACTACTACCTACACCTTCTACTTCTAATTTTACTAATAGTACTACCATATTCTACTACTTCTACTACAAATACTACTAAATTCTACTCCTCCTCCTACTACTACTACCACCACTACTAAGATTAACTACTACAACTACTGTTACCTCTACTACACATCCTACTTTTATTACCACCATTACCACTACTACTAATAATAATACTGTTACTACTATTTCTTTTCCTCTGATTCCTACTCCTAATCCTACTCTTACATTTACTAATACTACTCCTATTTTTACTTCTAATACTACCCTTATTCCTCCATCTACCCCTGTTCCTCCTTGTCTTCCTGTTCCTTCTCCTCTGCCTCCTCATCTTCATCCTACATCAACACAATTTTCCTTCTCCTACTACTACCACTACTACTGCTACCACTACTAGTACTACTACTATCCATACTACTACTGCTACAACTTTTACTAGTAGTAGTACAACTAGTACTATTTCTACCACTAGTAATATTGTTACTACTATTACAATTACTACTACTATTACTCCTACTACTACTACTACTTTTAAAACATTTATAGTTTTTAAATATGATTACATTAATTATTATTAGACAAATTTGCAATAATAAATATATTTATACAAATCATAATGAAGTATAAGTTAAAGATATATAAAATGTTAATTATATATATAGATAGTTACAAATAGAAAATTTCAAAAATAGAAATTTTTTTAATAACATTTAGAAGGAAAAATTATAGATATTTATAGTGTCATGGAATAAATGGTAAAATACGGCATTGAAGGTAAAAGAAATTAGACTCCCAAATGGCTGCATAAATGTCTGGGTGGAGGCTAATGCATGACCTCTGATTATGATTTTTTTCAAGTTTGTTAAGATAAAGAGAGTCATATTTTCAGCATGTTGGGTTGAAACAGAATTGACATCTTAGGAACCAGAGGATAAAAATTAAAAAAATAGTAATTGTGATGTTTGGGAATAGACCTCTTCTTATATTGTCAATCAGTGTTGTTAAGGATGAGTTGTGTGATTTAGTTAAGGTACAAATAAGGTTTCTGTATGTGTTTAAAGCAGGGCATTGTAGTAGAAAGTGGCTTAGAGTTTCTTCCTCTCTATGGCATAGTGAACACAAAGCATTAAAGTCTATACATGGCATTAGTGGGAAGAACTTCTAGGTTGATTTTAATTAGAAAATCAAAGTATTTTGATTCAAGGTGCCAGTGTATAAACATTCATGTTATTTTTTCATTAGTGAAAGTGAGTGGTATTACTTATACTACTATATTCTGTTTTGTTTATAAGATTGTAAGTTTGACAATAATTGATTTTGTTATCAAAAATATGAAATAGTGGAATATATTTTGATAGTCATGTTTAGCATTTTTTCAATAAGTTTTCATTTACTGAGCAGTGGTGTATTAGTAGGTGGGATTTGTATAAATTTTTGCATATCAGGATAAGAATTGATTCTATTGTTAATTGTTCTTTGATAATAAAATATTGATATTATACAGTTGTAGAGCATTAAATTTTTTAGGCTTTTGCAAGTGTTTAATATTTATTGAAATAGTCTTTCCTCCCCATATGTTTTGTGCATAATGGGTTAATCTTATTAGTAAATGAAGTAATTTATTTTATTATTAGAGAACAGTAAGTTGCTTTTGGAAATATGATATTAATAAAAGATATTTTAGCATGAATTGAGAGATAAGCCTTGTATAGAGAGTTGATTGTGGATTCTATTGAGGTATGTAGAATGTTTTAGATTTTAGTTCTCATATTATTAATGAAAAAATGGATAGGAAATCCCAGAAAATTATGGGGGTTTGCTGTAAAGGTACTACTTTTACTCCTACTTTTACTATCACTCCCACTCCTTTTCCTACTCCTACTCCCACTTCTTTTTTACTCCTTTTCCTACTTCTACTCTTCCTCATACTTTTTTTCCTACTCTTACCACTCTTACTTTAAATAAGACAAGAGAAAGAGTAAAAAGAGGTATATTAATTTAAAAAATCAAATAATAATTTTATTAAATAATTGAGGTATATTAATTTAAAAAATCAAATAATAATTTTATTAAATAATTGACTTAATAATTATTTTAAATTAACAAGTTCATTTATTGCCCAGACATCACATGACTAAAATTGTCTGGATTTAAAGTACAGAGTTCAAGAACATTATTTAAAAGTCAATAATGACTATTAATTTAAATATTATAATGCAGACCTGTACCTCATTGGTTTAATAAAGATGCAATGCAGCATTAATTTTGGTGCATGAATGGAGAAAGAAGAAGACACACACGGATTAGTATAAAAATAGACACAATTAAAATTTTAAACATTTCTACTTGTTCACACTTCATTTTCATTTCAATTTTAATTATATTTCAGTTTTGAAATAAATAGTTTGTTTTTTATTTGGCTACTTATTTTAAATCAATGTTAAAGTTTAAAGTTTTATTGTTTATCATCTTTGTGATAGAGTAAAAAAACCAGTAAATTACTCATGCAGTTTTTTAAAAAAGCATAGTATCAAACAATAATTCTAAAAGATGTTAATTTTTTTTTAATAGTTTCTCTAAAGAAGCCAAAGGAAAAATCATGTAAGAAAAGTATATTGTTTCATTATTATAACATTAGTTAAATTCTGAACTTTGAAATGACAATCTCCAGCATATTTTAACTCATTCTTAATTAGTTATAAATATTAATTGTTTACTACTAAATAATCAATCTACTTACATCAAGTTCAGTTATAGAATGATGAATTTCTGTAAGATTATTAAACCTATAATAAAGAAGCATTGACAATTATTTAAAATTATCTTATAATGTTATCATAGAAGACAAATGTAAAACAAAATTTCTAATTATTGTAATGAAAGACTATCCATTTTGTTTCATATTAAAATAAATAATATAGCTATTCATTTTAAGTTTACTTATTCACTTATTTATGTGAATATTCCATTTTTAAATTGCTGATTGCTTCAAGTATATTGTAATTACATTTAAAATGGAATAAAATATAATTTAAGTTTACCTCAGTCAACTTATATGATTAATGAAATTTCCTAAAGAGCAAATTTAGAAAAAGAATTGTTATTCTGTTTGCTGCTTCTGATTTTTATTTCCATTAAAAATGCATTTTTGAAAAAAAACTTTTTGCCATTAAAATCATTTGCTGTCAGCTCTTGTTATTTGGCATTTATAAAATTATTGTGAACTTTTCTCCAAGAGATTTTTACATATGTGTGTGCTTGCTCTACTTAGTAAGGAATAGTGTGTGCATGCTCACATATCACTTTAAGAAGAAAATAAAAAGACTGAAAAGAGACTCTATACAAAGAAAATAAACTATTTAATCTCTAAAATGGCATTACAGTTATCATATATATATATATTAGAATTATTATAATTGTGGTTTATAGGTATTATATTATGAATATTATTAGTTATTATATTATAAATATGTTTGTATAAATAGTGTTCCAAAGATAGAATTGGTAAGACATACAGTAAAAGGTTTTATTTTATATGTTGGTTTTATTATTCCAGTTTTTTTTTTCTAAATGAGTATTTAAAATTATAAATGATTGTACCCAGAGTAGCCTTTATATATTTTTGAAAAATATTTTATGAATAAAAGTGTTATAAGTATCAGTATGTGTGTGAGAATTTTAAATAGTTTATACATAAAATGTTGTCACCATTATGGAATAAATGGGTTTGTCAGTATATATATCTTAAACTGAGTCAGTGAATTATGTCCCTTTTTATATGCTTATTATTATTATTATTAGCTCCATGCCTTTTACTATTAGTAGTATTTTCAAGCAATTTTAAAGAAGTGGATGTTATATAATACTTTTATGGATATTTAGCCACTCCATGATTCAGTGCATCTTGTTTGCTCATTGGTACCGCCTGCACATAGTACCTGGTGATTCAATCTTATTTTTTCTAGCTTACATTTCCCTGTCCAATATGCATAGAATTTTAATGTTAGAATATATTTTGGTGTATATCCACAGACATGTTCAGCTTTACAATTTATTATTATCTCCACTATAATTTCTTTAACTTCAAATATATAATTAGTGTCAAGCATCATTATTTCCTTGTTCTAGCATAAGTATTGTTCACATTATTGGTTGCTATTGTATTAATATTTGTTGAGTATCTCCGCACTGATTTTTTAATACTATTTTGATTAACTCGAGTGTATAATATCTACTAGTAGCCTGGACAAAGGTATAGAGGTATATTGTTTTACATTATGGGTACTGGGTTTTGAAATAAGGATTGTATTTTATGAATAAGAGACCTATTGTGCAGTAAATATCACTTATATGATAAATTGTAGAAATAGTTTTAGGAAATGTATACCAATGTATTAGTTAGTAATATTTGTAAATTATAAATAGTAAATTAAAAGAAATAATAATTATTGTAAATAAATATTTTTATTATATAGATTATTATATATTTTAAATAAATATTTTATTATCGATTAAATACATTTTTGTTTCATTGCCATCTGTTTATCAGAAAATCTACATTAATTAAATTTACATTAATAATTATTTGTAAGAGTACATTTCAATGCACACCCAGTGCTTATACATTCATTTTGCTTAATAATCATTTAATTATTTTACCTGTATTCATAGAAGATATATGTTATATTATTTACCTCATTTCAAATGTACTCATTGTGTAGTGGGCAGCATAAAAGATGTCCTTACTGGCTTCTACATTGTTTTGAGATTGTCTATTCAAATTTGCATAAGAAAATATAAGACTTCTGTGTTTTATGGTCAGTAAAAGTGAAATAATTATACTTTAATAATTGTAAAGTATTTAAATGTTTTTCAAATTACGAATTATAAATTATTTCCGTATTTGAGTAAACTATTTTTATGTAAGATTTCTATTTTCTTAAAATACTAAGATTACAAAATAAACTAAAAGAAAGGTCAGATGTTCCATATACAGTTTAAATAATAATTATTATATTTTTGTTAAGAAGTTAAAGTATTACCATTAACATTTTGTTCCAAGTGCATTTTATTCTGAATTTGAATTCTAAGATCAAGAAATTCTGTTTTTTTAAACATAAATATCATATTTTAAACTTTTAAAAGAACTCATATTTAGGATTAAGATATTTTAAAACATAAGAAGTAATATTTTAATTTTAAGAACTTATATTTAAAACAAATACAATATACAAATACAATATTTATAGAGCAAATGATAAGATATTTAAGAGTAAAAAGAACTTCTATTTGAGATCAAGATATCTTAAGAATTAAAATAAAATATTTTGAATTATAAAAAGACAATTGTATTTTAATAATTATACTTAGTCATGGTATTGTGGTTTTGTTTTAAAATCAATGTCATATAGTGCCTGTGTGTAAGCCTTGGTTGTTCAGTTAACCTGTGACTGCACTTATGGACTTGCATGGTTAGTTTTAGCTTTCCCAATGTATTGGCTTTCAATCAGTCATAGGGTACCCTTCAATTTTATGGTTACAACATATTAGGTAAGTTTTCTTGAAGGGAGTACGAATGTTTTTTTTTTTTAAATTTCAATCATGGTAAAGTAAATCATAGTAGTTATTGTCAAAAGATAGTAAAGTCATCCATCAAGATTGTGGTTGATGGATAAAGGTATATCACAGGTTCAGGCTGCCATATTCAGTGAAGACTTCTTAATTATCTACATACAACAGCAGATCACTTTCAAGTGAAAGAAGGTTATACGGATTAGAAAAAAACAAAAATATTTAATGAGACATGATTTCTAAAAAATTGGAGATAAAGATATAGTTGATTTAAAAAATGAACATGTACTTTACTATAAAAAGAGAAATATTGATCTTACAAGTAGTCAGAAATTTATTATAAATAAAAAATAAAACAATATTGTGGTGGTTTATAGCATATCACACAGAATGGTGAGATTAGTTATTTAAAATAATAAAAGTCACCAAATGAAGATAATTTAAGTTTACGAGCCAACAATTTTTTATTGTCATGAAAAAATAGATTATTTTTATATGGATGTACAAAGTGCTTTTGATCAAATGAAACAAAATTTCAAAATTGTCATGGGAGATTTTAATGATAGAACCGATAAATGATTGTAAGATCAAAGTATTGTAAATCATGATAACAGAAATGAAAGAAGACACAGACTTCTGAAATTCACAGAAAAAAGCAATGATTACATATTATGAATTCTTTCATTGAGAAAAAGATTAAATGAAAATGGACATGGAAACATTAAGGTGAAGCTACAGTGGAATTGGATATATATTTTGACTAGTAGAAAATACTTTCAACTGAGACAAGGCAATGTCTGAAGAAAGAAAGAATTATATATTTTTTTTAAAAAATGATTCATTAAAAAGAATTGAATATGTAGAATTTTGTAAAATTGTACAAAAAAGAATTAGTAATGATATAAAAAAAAATAAAACTATAAATTGATAGAGAAAATTATAGGGGAAAATAAAAATTTCAAAAATATTCATACTGGAAAAAAAGTTGTTTCAGTAATAAGAAAAAAAAAGATGGATTATTACTAAAAATAGAGATGTAAAATACATGGAAGAGTTATATAAAAAATTATTTTAGTCTTGCATTGTTAGCCGAGACGTATCGCAGCTGCTATGCAAGCAAGTAGTTGGTTGTAGACGGTTGTGGGTTCACGTCCTGGCCGATGCTATGATATATGGGGAAAAAAAAAATTATTTGGTAATTAAAAAAAAAGTTTCCCTACAATTATATCTTTTAAATTGCCAAGTATTTTAAATGAAGAAGTGAGATATGTAATTAAATGTATAAAAATATAAAAAGCTTTAGAAAATGATGGAATTATTAATATTTATAAGAAATGAGTGAAGAAACAGAAAAATTATTTAAAAAGCTATACATTTAGACATTTGGTATACCAAATATCTAAATGACAAAGATGTATCAAGTGATTAAAAGAATTCAGTAGCAATATTAATATTTAAAAAAGATAAGGAAGTGGTTAGAAAATACAGATCTAACAGTGATTTTGATACAATAGATCAAAGCCAAATATTGAGAGAAGTTATATAAAGAAACAATGAGTTGTCATTGTGCTTTGGATTAGAAGATTATAAAATGGCATTTAATTCTATAAGCATTTTCATAATGGTTAAAGTTATGGATTATCAAGATATAGATTCAGTATATTGTCATATTTTGAAGAATATTTTTCAAAATGCAGTACAGTAAATAAATTGCACGGTTATGCTAAAAAATTAATATATAGATAAGGGAATACGAGAGAATGATTTAATATTTTAAAATTTTTTACAGCAGTTTTATAAAAAGTATTTTGTGAATTAAAATGGTAGTTAAGAAACTAAAAATACATGGAAATTATTTTAGTCATTTAGACTATTTGGATGATAAGATTGTTTTATCAAATAATACTTCTGAGTTTCAGGAAATGTAAGAATTATCAGAGGAAATAAGGAAGCAGAACCAAAAATAAATATTAAAAAGATTAAAATCATGTTTAATGGAAATAAAAATCGATAATCATAAACTAGAACACATTAAATTAAATATCTTGGTTTGGTTATTAATACAAATGAAATCATAATGGATAAAATTAATTATAAATTAAACTTGTATGAGTGCTTTCAATAAAAACAACTCGGTACTAAAAATAATTATGTATATGTGTTTTGAAAAGAAAAGTTTTTAAAACGTGTTTTACCAATTATTGGTTATAGATCTGAGACTTGGACACTTAACAAAAATCATACAAGGGCTTAAATCACTCAATGAAGTATAGAAATATATACATTGGGAGTAATAATAAGGCATCACAAATTAAATATGTGGATGAAAAAACAAAGATATCACTGACATTATTGAAAAAATTAAAAGACTGAACTGAATGTAAGTTAAACAAATTGCTAAAAGCTTAAGAGACCACATGGATGAATGGATCATTGAGTTTACTTGAAGGCAGAATGAAGGTCTGCAAGTAGTCTTTAGATATTTTCAATACATAACAAACAAAACAAAATTATGACTTTTATTTCTATGAGGCTGTAAAGTAATCAATTAAAGCAGTAGTTGGTGATCAAAGGCAGGGGGTATTAAAAATGTCTTGACTATGTACCCAGACTGCCACTTGATGATGACCTTTTATTTAGCTACCTACAATTTCAAATCATTTTTAAGTGAAGAAAGATTACATAAATTGGAAAAGAAATTTATTAATATCAAATGGGACAGTATTGAATTTTGTAAAGTTAGAAAAACAGATGAAGAGATAATTAATTAATTAGAAAGGCAGACATATTCTTTATTACAAAATTATAAATATTAAAAGTGTAAGTGAAATAGAATACATTTAAAATAAAAAGTAGAACAGCAACATTGTGGAGATTGATGATGTATCAGACAGAGTCATCACAAGATGAGATATTCAACTTAATGGACATTGTGATAAAAAAGTAGATTTTTTACAAATTGTTTTTGATCACATCAAGTAACTTTTTATAATAGTCATGGAAACAACTAAAAGATGAAAATTCTAGGAATAAATTTGTTTATGTTGACAGAAATAAGAGAAAGCACACACTTTTAAAATTTTCAGAAAAACAAAAATTATATATTATGAATGTTGGGGGTGGCAATAGAAGATGTTAAATGGATATGGAAACAGCCAAAAGAACCTACAGCAGAATTGGATTATATATTGACTAACAGAAATATTTATTTCAGAATTATAATGTTCTTAATAAATTCAATATAGGAAATGATTTTTGATTAATAAGATATAATACACATTAATACAAAATTAGAGAAATGAATATTATTTAAAAAAACGCATTATTACACCCAGTGAATTTAAATTAGAACTTGATAATTGTTTTAAAGTTATTGACAGACTGGATGCTACAAAAAAAACAATAATTCACGAGATTTTCAATTGAAACCAGACAAATGCATAAAGCAAAAAAGAGAGAGAGAGAAATATGAAAACATCTAAAAATGAATTTTAAAAAGAATTTAATACCCCAGGTTCTGTAAAATTGGATATGAAAAGAGTTAATAATGATACAAAAAAAATATAACTACGAATTAGCTAAATAGAAAAAAAAAGGAAAAAAGTTTCAAAAATATAAAACAACATTTTGATATTGGAAAAGCTATTTTAGCAATAAGGAGAAAAAATGAATGGTTTCATAATTGTACAAAGAATTGTATAATATAAACAAAAAAATAAAATGCTCAGCAAATCAAAAAATAAATAAATAGAAAAAATATTAGCAAAATTATACTAAATATTTAATGATAAAGATGTACTAGATGATTGGGAAAATGTAATAGTAATACTGATATTTAAGAAATTTGATAAAGAATTAGAAATTACAAACTTATTAGACTCCATTCAGTTATATAATTATAAATTGTCTTCAGCAAACGTTGGATGCAAACCAATCAAAAGAACAAAATGGATAGATGTAAAAGCAGTTTTAACACAATAGAACACATCCAAATATTGAGAGAAGCTATAGAAAGATCCAATGAATATGAATTGTCATTATGCTTTGGGTTTATAGATTATGAAAAATATTTGATTCTACAAGCATTTCCATAATGAGTAAAGCTCTGGACCTTCAAAATATAGATCTGGGATTATTATGATATTAAGAAGAGTAATATTGAGAAGGGTATATGATAGGATGATTCCATATTTCCAAAATCTTTTACATAGTTTTACAATTTATATTTTAATAACTGAAACACAGGTTTATTATATACCTATGTCTATTTTCACCAACCAAGGGAACAAGCTGGATTTAAAAGTGGTTTTAGTACAGTAGATCATATTCAAGTATTGAGAGAAGTTATAGAAAGGACAAATGAATATGAGTTGTCATTATGTTTTGGATTTGTAGATTATGAAAAGGCATTTGATTCTATAAACATTTCTTCAGTGATTAAAGCATTGGATCATCAAGGTATAGATCCAGGATATTGTCATATTTTAAAGAATATTTATAAAAATGCAACAGCAACAATTAGATTACATAATGATACTGGGAAAGTCAACATTGAGAAAGGTGTAAGACAAGGTGACTCCATATCTCCAAAACTTTTTACAGCAGTGCTGCAAGAAGTATTTTGTGGATTAAAATGGGAAACTAAAGGAGTGAAAGTAAATGGAGATTATTTAAGTCATTTAGATTTCGCAGATGATGTAGTTGTTTTTGCAAATAATGCTTCCGAGCTGCAGGAAATGTTGCAGGAGTTATCAGATGAAAGTAGGAAAGTAGGACTAAAGATAAATGTTAAAAAGACTAAAGTAATATTTAATCGATTTGCTCAAAATATGAAAATAAAGATTGATTATGATGAATTAGAAGAAGTTAAGAGTTACAAATACCTTGGTCAGATTATTAATACAGATGGAAACATAATAGAGGAAATTAATCATAGAATTAAACTTGGTTGGAGTGCTTTTGGTAGAAATAACTTGATATTAAAAGGAAATATGCCTATGTGTTTGAAAAGAAAGGTTTTTAACAAATGTGTTTTACCAGTTCTTACTTATGGATCTGAGACTTGGACACTTAATAGAAGATCAATACAGAGACTTCAGACCACTCAAAGAAGTATGGAGAGATGTATGTTGGGAGTAACAAGAAGAGATCGAAAACGCAATGTATGGGTAAGAGAACAAACAGGTGTTACTGACATCATTGAAAAAATTAAAAGATTGAAGTGGAGTTGGGCTGGACATATTGCTAGAAGAGATGATAATAGATGGACAATTAAAATTTTAAACTGGATTCCAAGAGATTGTAAAAGACCCAGAAGGAGACCACATGTAAGATGGATGGATGAAATAAGAAAATGTGTAGGGGTGATGTGGAGAAGAGAAGCTAAAGATCGGAGAAAGATGGATTAAACTTGGAGAGACCTTCATCCTGCAGTGGATTGATAATGGTTGATAATGATGATGATGATGATATATGTAATATATAGGGTATATGAACACAGACTTTCACATGCCCCACCACTCTCCACACTATCTCATAACACTGATACACCTGAGCACATATTTGTTGAAAAGATAAATAATCACCAATACACGTATTTCATGCTAAACCAGCAATCATCAGTTGGTCCAGATTACCATCTCTACCCATATATGCTATAAGTGTTCAGATATATATTAAGATAGCCAATCCTCATACTTTAATGGACAGGCTTCAATCTACTCCACACTCTAACCGTCCATCCAATAACTATTTTGTGGATTTAAATTGTAAGTTAAGGAAATTTTGCAGATAATAGTTATTTTTTTTGTAAATAATACTTCAGAATCTCAGGAAATGGGGGGAGTTATCAGATGAAAGTAGACATAAAGTTAAATATTAAAAAATCTCAAATCTCAGGAAATGGGGGGAGTTATCAGATGAAAGTAGACATAAAATTAAACATTAAAAAGTCTCAAGTGTAATATTCACTGGATTTCTCAGAAAAAAAAATAAAGATTGATAATTATGAATTAGATGAAGTTAACAACTATAAATATTTTTTTGAATAATAATACAATTTTAAACAATCATGAAATTAAACTGGATGAAATGCTTTTAGAAGAAATAATATTTTACTGGATATGTTTTAAGTCAAATAATTTTTTTACTTTTGGGAAATATATATATATATTCAAGCATGAGTGCGGCGCAACTGTTCCCAAAACCTATTAATATAAAATAGATAACTAAAAAATAATAAACGAGCTGAGGGCTTTCAAAGGATCTTGCCTTCATAATCATAGCTTGCTACTACGTTTAATGACATGCAAATATGCTAATTCCATTTCTTCGATAAAGCATAGCACATAGTAGCAAACTATGATTATGAAGGCAAGATCCTTTGAAAGCCCTCAGCTCGTTTATTATTTTTAATTATCCATTTTATATTAATAGCTTTTGGGAACAGTTGCGCCGCACACGTGCTTGGATATGTTTTATTAAATTTTTACTTGAGATTTGGACACTTAATAGAAGAGCAATACAAACTTCAGTCTACTCAACAAAATTTAGAGATATATTTATATATTAGAGTAACAGGAAGGGTTGAAAACAAACAGCTTTCACTGACATCATTGAAAGAATTTAAAATGAGCTGTAATGGACATTTTGTTAAAAGAGATAATAATAAATGAACATATTCGTACACGGTTTTAACTTGCAATAATTTCTGAGTTTTTACGTTGTGACGTATTTTAGATTATTTTAATTAAAACTGATGTGATGTACTATAGCTTCTTCTTAAACGAAGTCAAGAATCTCTCAGCAATTATACCAAGAAAAACTTGTTAGCTACTTAATTTTACATTTCCCAGTCTAAATTTTCCCATATTCTGCTCCATCCCATTTCCACAACATAATCTTTGTCAATTCTATAGCCTTTATATCTAAATCCCCCTTATCTTTTTCCAAATCCAGCATAAAAACCAATAATCTACTTTCAGTACAATCACTTTTTTCATATTTATTTTTATATGTATCCTTTCTGTTTTCAAGTATTTACATTCAATTAACAAATGCCTAATATTTTCTATTCCTTCCTTACATAATTTACAAACTAAATCACCCATATTTTTCCATTTACATGTATATTCTTTTGTTGCTAAAGATCCTGTTAGAGCCTTAAGCAATAAACTACTTTCCTTACTATTCTTAAAAAAAAAAGGACCGTAAGATGCTGTCCTCTCTTGAATTATTTTTACAAGTAAAAAATCAATAAATATAGGCGTTCTAAGTTTGAACAAAGACAGAAGCCACACCTTTGTAAATTCTGATTGGTTGCTTCGATTTTTGCCAAACGAAACTAATTTTCACCCAACTTCTGGTTTGACTTTGAAAACGAAAATTAATGTCTTCGAGTGTTTTTTTTATTTTTCTTACATATTATGAATTATTTTCATAAAATATACTGAAAATATAGTTATTTTAGAAAAATAATAAGATTCGAGTAAAAAATTGTATACGTTTACACGAACGTAAATTGAAAAAGAAACCATCGCTAAAAACAATTTTCACATCTGTCAAAAGTTTAAATTGCCCCAAGCTCGTTATTTGATTTTCACACCAAAATTAATAATTTATAGTATTTTTTTGGCATTTATTTACATATTGTAATGCATTTTGGTAAAATATCCTGAAAATATAGTTATTTTAAAAAAAGTAGTAAGAGTTTAGCAAAAAATTATTTACTATTTCACAACGTAAATTGAGAAAGTCGATGACGTATGCAACATTTTATAATTGTTTACGGACGTTGTTTTTAAAAAAATATTTTTACAATAAAAAATAGAAAATTATTTTTGAAAAAACTTTCGTTCACTTTCATAATCTGACAAATTATTAATATACTTTTTACAAACGAAACTAAAACGAATATAATATTAAAAGATCAATATATTTTTATTGCTGATTCTGTAGTTGATCAGTCAAAAGTTTAGAGTTTTAAATCACTCAGCCAATTAGATTTGCGGTCAATCGAAGAGTTTATGGTAATATGATATTAAAATGATAACGAAACAAATACGAAAAAGCAAAATAAAATACAGACCCATGCATACAAAAATAGTAATTTCCTTATGAAGTACTGTCATAGGAGAAGTAAAGCACAGATTTCAGTACATTAAGAGAGACAATCAATTAATGAAAAAGATTACATTTCAGGTTTGTCTACGATCTGGGGTTCGAATCTGGATGAATAAAAATTATTTTAAAGATGCTTAAGATTTTTCAGTCAAGTACCTAATATATAATTAACTCAGATAAAACTATTCAATATTGTTTGGTAAACGGATATTTAGCTATTATTAGTTCCAGGATAAAACATGAATAGAAAAACTCTCAATATCACTATTCGGCAATTGGCAAGCCTGATGAGTATTGCATTCTCCTTTGCTGCAGTGGATTATGTATAAAATATTTTTTTTATTAGCTGTGAGCTCATGAAAAATTCTAAATATATTTTATGCTCTAGGTTTTCTGTTTTATCTTAGCTGCGAACGAAATAGAAAAATATAATATGGAAATTAAATCTGATAATATATAAATTATTTTATATAATTCTTAATGATGCTGGTTAAATAATGTTTTGTTTTTTAAAAAAGTTAGGATTAGTAAGCAATATGTACATTGCACCAAAATAGTATCTTTAATTATTTTTATAATTCTCAAAAACTTTTTTTAATTCGTTGACGATTGATTCTATTTAAAGAAAAATAAATTCACGCTAAATGACAAAGAAGCGCACGCAGGAAAAAAATTTTAAAATAAAAAAATGGCGTAAATAATATTTAAAAAAAGTGGGGAAAAAAATCGAAATTATCTTTGAAACAAAAAAAGTGGGGAAATATATATATGTAAAATGTCGAATGTAAAATCGGTAGCTCTAGGAATTGATTTAGGGACGACTTATTCTTGTGCAGCTGTATTTGAACGAGATAAAGTGGAAATCATAGTAAATGATTACGGTAACCGAACCACACCTAGTTGCGTAGCTTTTACGAATACTGAAAGATTAATCGGAGAAAGTGCTAAAACTCAACAGGTATCTAATCCAGAAAATACTATTTATGAAGTGAAAAGATTAATTGGAAGACGATTTAGTGATCCTAATGTTCAAAATGATATTAAAAACTTGCCATTTAAAGTTATAAACAAAGATGATCGAGTATATATTGAAATCCAATATAAAGGTCAACGAAAGTTACTTTTGCCAGAAGAAATAAGTTCAATGATTTTATATAAAATGAAAGAAATAGCAGAAAATTGTTTAGGAAAAAAGATAACTAATGTGGTTATTACAGTCCCTGTATATTTTAATGATGCCCAGAGGAAGGCTACTAAAGATGCTGGCACTTTAGCGAATTTCAATGTATTAAGAATTATTAATGAGTCAACTGCCGCGGCGCTCGCTTATGGGTTAGATAATAATATTGACACCGACAAAATTATTTTAATTTTCGATTTAGGTGGAGGTACGTTCAACGTGTCTATACTACATTTATCTAAAGGACCTGTATTCGACGTTATGGCTACAAATGGAGATACTAATTTAGGAGGGGAAGATTTTGATGACATATTACTAAAATATTTTGCAAAAGAATTTTATAACAAATTTGGTTTGGATATTTTGTCCAACCAAAAATCGATTAGTCGATTACGGACAGCTTGTGAAAACGCCAAAAGAATACTGTCAACCTGCAACGAAGCTAATATTGAGATCGATTCTCTGTATGAAGGGAATGATTTTTACTTTAAGCTCACCCGAGCTCGTTTTAATGAACTCTGTTACGAATTATTCAAGCGAACTCTAACATTAGTAGACTTGACCATAAAGGATGCAAAATTAGAAAAGGACAGTATTGACGAAATTATTTTAAGCGGTGGATCAACTAGGATTGTAAAAGTAAGACAGATGCTTCAGAATTATTTCACTGGGAAGGAATTAAACATGACTATCAATCCAGATGAGGCAATAGCATACGGCGCCGCTATTCAGGCAGCAATTTTAAATGAAGATAGCAATTCTATATTAAAAGATGTTTTACTTATCGATATTACTCCATTGTCATTAGGAGTAGAGACTGTAGGAGGCATCATGTCCATAATAATTCCTAGAAATAGCCACATTCCATGTAAAGCTAAAAATGTTTTTTCGCCTTATGAAACTAATCAAAAGGGTGTAACAATTCATATATATGAAGGGGAACGATCTTTAACAAAGGATAATAATTATCTAGGATCTTTCGAATTAACAAATATTACTCCAGCTCCTCGAGGTATTCCCAGGATTGAAGTTAATTTTGATATTGATGCCAATGGATTATTAACTGTAACAGCTTGTGATACTTTATCAGGAATACAAAACAATTTTTCTATTACGAGTGATGAACATCGATTGTCTAAAGAAGAGATTGATATGTTGGTTGTGGATGCTGAGAGATATCGAGAAGATGATGAGAGACTTCAGAAAGGTGTTGAAGCTTATAATAAATTAGAATCTTTTGCTTTGGTTTTGAAGCGGAAGTTTGAAAATACTTGCAAAGACTTTCCAGAAAATAATGAAGCAATTCAATACGGAAAAGAATGTTGTGAAGACATCTTAAAATGGCTGGAGGAAATTAATGCAGGAGACATAGCATTAAGTGATTATGAGTCCAGACAAAGAGAACTGGGAGCTTTATATTCTAACATTTTAAATATATAATTAAAGACAATTCTCTTTTTTTAATTAAATAAATTTTTTAAAATATATTGAATACAGTGGTCCTATGGGATTATGAGTAGGGGATTGTATTCATATTTGTTTTTAAATTCAAAAAATAAATTAGCTTAATTATTTTAAGATATAGATTTCTGCCAATCTTATGAATGGCATTCTGCCTACTCAAAAACCTTTAGTAATCAAATGGTTAGTCATGTGACTTATAAGTATCAGAAGCTTTCTAATTTGTCACTCTACCATTGTGTTAAGACACACAACAAATTTTCAACATAATAAAGTAGTTTGAAATATCAGTTTGAATTGCTCAGAAAAGTTTGAAATGATATTTGGTAGTTGCTTTGTCTGACCATCAGCCTGATTTTGTTTATTGGGGAGGCATTGATTAGTCAATAAAATAAGTCAACAAAACTTAACTGCTTGTAAATCATTTGATGTGACTAGATTATTGCTTCTGCAGACAAATCAAATACAAATAAATAAATAGGATATATATATAAGGTATATTATAATTCTATTTCATATTCCAATACCACTTTTCGTACTGACTATTGCAAGAAACAATAAATAGCAATTTTGTGGTGTATGTATGCAAACTAAATATTGCTTCTGTTAAATAATTACATCTTTTTTATTTAGGATTTGTTATATTTAATAAGTTTCTTAAATTTTTTATTTTATTTAAAAAATGACAAAATCAAGCCTCTATAAATTAACTTTTTTATATATATAAAAAAGACAAAATCAAGTATTTAATTATTTTAACTGATTGTTGAATATTATATAATTTTTCTGGTTCCAGAATTTTTATACTCTGATAACCTTTTCTAACATTGTCACATTTTTGTCTCATCAATTTCATATAGTATTACAAAGTTATGCTATCATATTGTCACATTAGTTTAAATATATTAATATAAATTATAGAATAATTCACTCCCATGAAAGTAAGTAGAAAATTAAAGCCACAAAATAATATAGTATAAAGTTATGATAGTGATGATCTAACTGTAATTTAAAAATATTTGTAACAACTTTTCCTGCAAGCAGATTGTCTAGACAGAAATTTTAAGATATCTTCAATCCATATTCTATTCAATTTGTTTTGATTCATAATTTTTTCTACTATATTAAAATTGCTTGATTTAAAGACACTAGTTGAGAACTGTAAGATTAGTTTATATCATAATCTACTACTTAATAGTAAGTTATTTTATCAGTTGCAATAGTAAATATGAAATACTAATGTAATGAAGGTAAACAGTTTTCTGTATATTTGATAAATTAATTAACTGCATTTTTCCATTCATACATTATATTTCGGGTAGTTGTGTACATATAACTAACATATCCATTCATTCTTCTATAATGTTGTTTAAATTTAGCAGGAATAAATCCAGAGTAATTATATGACACAATAGTTCCTAATAAACATTAGTACAAGAATATCTCTTAATTTGATTACAAAATTCCTCTGCAGTCACTGTTTTTGCCAATCAATACTCTATCAGAAACAATGACGTGATAGATTTCATGGGATACTTTATCATTATCATCTAGGAACAATGAGAACAAAGACACTGACAAGAATCTATATCTGATTATCAGTGCTGAACTTAAAAACCATATAAAGAAATATATCATCTAATCCAAACTATATCATACTTAGAGGCAATTAAACTTTAGTATCAAATCACAAGAATCATGTAAAACCATTCAAAAGTAATATATACTTAGTAGTAATAGATGTATACATTTATTAGTATTAAAAATATACTGCCCTTACTAAGAATATATTGTCTTTGAATAATTTAGTACGATGCAAATAGGTCTGATTTCATGGGTTGATTTCCTATAGGCATAATATAGTTTGGATTAAATGATTTACATTTCTGTATTGATTTTTAATTTCACTGCTGATATTAACAACTAGAGATAAATTTTTGCCCATGTCTTTGGTTTGACTGTTTCTAGATAATTGTGATAAAGAATCCCATGAAAGACATTAATATGTTGTCATTGTTTAATGTGCTTTCTTTGTGTAAAATAAAATTTATCTTCTTATATTTAGTGACTAAACCTGTTATCCATTCTGGTTCAGTTTACTAAAGTTTTACTGTGTAGCATAATTGATTGTAGCACATCCATGTAGTTAATCTCAACACTCAGTTTCTGGATTTTTGATCTACCAGGAATTCATGATTATGCATTTTTATAAAGTTTAGATAATGAACCATACATAGAATTAAATGATCTGATATTAGTTTAGTTTCTAAATATAGCCAAAAATAACTTATGGCTCATAACTTCTGAGAAATAATATCCTTACAGATACTTCTGAAATTTTTTACATTTCAAATATTTTACCAGTACTTCTTTGTTCTGTTAAATTTAATATAATTTCTTTTTGCATTAGATGGTGATAGTAGGCTATTGGTCTTTCTCCATTCTATGTTGTATGGCTAAGGATTATTCCAATGCCATATTTAAAAATATCCACGATGAGAGTAAATTGATATCTAATATATTAGAAGTTTTCTAAAACTAAATGGAGATTTTGTACAAAAGTACTTTCTTGATTTTTGTCACAGGAATTCTTCTGAATTTTCTTAGGAATGGCTATGCTTTACTCTATAAAAAATTTTCAAAATAATTCACAAATCCTAAATATGTCTGGGGCTCTGTAACACTTTCAAGTTTTCATTTTTTCATGAATGGGGTATTTATCTTTATATGAGATCATGTGATCAAAAAAATTCAATTCAAAGACATTTGTATGTTTTTAAAATTTTAGTTTTACATCAAATTTATTTAATCTCCAACATATCTGTATCATACTTTGTCTCAGAGATTTTCTAATTTCATCAATATAAGGACATTATCAAAGTAAGGAATAATAGTTTTCATTCTATATAATAGGGTATTGATTTTGGTCAAAACACATTTAGTGCTGCTGTTATTCTAATAAATAAATAATTGCAATAGATTGACATGCTGCAACGATCAAGAGTTTCAATGACATTTTGATAACAGAAGTTCGAAAAATTTTGAGTTTAAGTCTGATTTTACAACAATTTCTTATGCATTCAATATAAGATCAGCACTTTTTAAGTTTTTGTTTATAATATGGTAATTATTGAAATTTGAATTTTCCTATCATTATAATTATCAAAATTGGAGTGGCCAATTCAACTCTTTATATGTTCTTTTTGACAAATTTTTTTAAGACTTACTCATGCTTTTTTCAATGAATAAATGGAACATTGTGTTTTACAATTTTATTTTAGAGCTGGATTCATGGTGTTGGTTTTAATCTCTTTTTGTTATGTCTTAAACAAACTTAGATATATGGGGTTTAAATTTTCTTTAATTTTTGACCTTTTAAAATATATTAATGTTAATTGGTAATGGACAAATTACTCTTTTCCTATTTCATGTTTGTTTTTGACTGTCTTTTATACGTTTAATTCTCTTTTAGAGAACAATATACAATGATAGAGTCCCAGATTTTAGTATTAATTTTAAGAAACCTTTATACTTTTCTGAGAATATTTATTTCATCCTCATTTACAATTTGAGGAATATTTTACTAATGCATAAAACATTTGCTTCAAAATGTTAAATCTATCTAATCCTTCTTTGATAACAATAACATTCCTGAGCTATTGTCAGTCTGCTTACTTATGCTTTTACTACATATCTGGATTGGCAGCATTATTTTCTCTTTGTTGCCTATATTTGTATTTTTAATATATATTTTCTTTTTACTTTTCAGCCTCACAACTGTAACTGCCAAATAGAATTTATATTTTTCTCTTCTGATTTTTGTCAAGCAAGCACTAGACAGTGTGTGATGTAATTGACAGTTCATTTTTTCTTACAATTTCTAGTTATATGTCCATTTCAGAAATAAGTGCTACTGTTGTGGCAAAAATTTCTGACACAATGACTTTGCGATAGATTTTTATTGTTTTTTGAATGACAGTTATGATTTTCAATAAGGCAATAAACCTGAAATTCTTAGACTGGTCTAAAATAATTTTATATGCCATTTTTCTCTTATTTTTTTTTTATAAAATGTCTTTGTCAGCAAAGATACACTCTTTTAGTCTTTTTTTCCATTATACCCTAGAAAAGTTGTTCTGCAAATTCTTGTCAAGATTTTAAGTTCCATATCATACTCACTGAGCAATTTCACTCCTGGATTTGTGTCTATTCCTAAATGCAATCTGATTATATGCCTTGGGAAAGAATGTTGCAATATGCATTAAATTTATTTTATATTTCTTTTAAAAGCAATTCTTATATTTTACATATTTACATACATGATTAGTGATTTCAATCACTTTTTATCCTTCAGAAATATAAAAACATTGCTATCTTTGTTTTATTTTTCTAGACCTTATCTTTGAGGAGGTATTTTTCTATATGTTGGAGGTATATTAACCAAACTGATTATATTCTCAATATCAAAATTGTTAGTTAACATTTGTTCCATTGTTGTCTAATTAGATACTAAAATAAATCTATATCAGATTGCTGCCATAGCAGTCTCTGAAAATACTTATGCCAACTAGTTTGTTACATTAATTTTAAGCCAATAAACATCAATTAATTTTAAGTTTTATTTTCATTTTCTCTATCTAATTTTTGATTATTAAAATCAGGCCAAAATCCTATTGACAGCATCAGCTTCCTTCTCTAATCAGAATCATAACATAGATTTTGTTAATACTTTGGAAAAAATCAAAGTCTAACTCTTAAGAGAAACAGATTGTGAATTGTCAATTAAAAATTATAAAACTCAATTTTAAATCATTTAATGCCATTAATGTGTCATAACTTATAGTTTCAATAGATGAATTAAATACAAATGAATAAATAGATCTGTATATTCATAAAATCATTACAATTCTACTTAATAATAATCATTTTTACTGACTATTGTGAGAAATAATTATTAGCAATTCAACATATATTAAGCCAATACAGAGATGTTAGCTATGTTGTCACTAAATTACATTCAAGGTTTAGGATCATATTGAAATTTTCAAGCATATTTAATAGAAACTGGATATCTGTGTTTGTTCTAAGATACTGATGATGTCAGATTTGATTGAAAGAAACATATATTTAGAAGTTTAGTTGATGATTTTATTAATTGTTGTTGCTTGAAATATAAAAAAAAAATTCTATAGAGGCTATAGATAAATATTAGCATTCTTACGTATTTTTGTGGTATAATTATATTGTATATATATGAGCATGGGTGAGTGGTGTATGTAGTATAGTCAAAATAAAACCAAAAAAAAATAGTATATGTTGACTATTTATAATTTTATGAATGTTCCCATTTTTCCATAGATTTTCAAAGACAATAAATTAAAGTGACATTTAAGACTTTACTACATTTGCTTTCTCAAGTTAGAAAGCAGATGTCTTCTTCATTATCTCTTTATACCTTTGACTATGATCATTTCATGAGATAATCAGCTTTTCAAACTTCTACAGTAATCGTACTTGGAAAAAGTTGGAACAAAAATGTTGATCAATCATTTCTCTAGAATAATTCTTCAATTACATATAAGTTTAATTAGTTTTAGTATATTACAACATTACAAAATCTGGATGGATTAAGCTTAGTTTAATATTGTTAATTTGGATGTTTTTTTATATCTACAAAACTCCTCTCCACATTGTACAAATACTTTTTTTTTTTTAAACATAAACTAATTACAATAACGTAAAGCAATACTTTCCCATTACTTTTCTTTTTTGAATGTATACAATTTCTTCTTTTTTTGTTCTCTATAATTAATATTAAAATTTAGTATATAACAGCAATCAAAATAACTCAGATCAACTACTGTCTATATCATTCAGCAATTATTGTCCAACGTAAATATAGATAGACTACATTAATTTGAATACCTTTAATTCAAAATTTTCTATTGTTAAGTCAGAAATACAATGTAATAGTTCAATTTATTCTCTTAATTACTAATATATAACAATTTTGTGCTGATAAAAATGTAAGCATCTTTTATGTTTATATTGTTATTAATCAGATACATTTATGGCAGCAAAAAGGAATTTTTTGTTAAATAAAAGAAAACCATTTGATACCTTTTTGAGATCTTAAAGGAACCAAGCAGGACAAATTTCTAATGGCCATTCCATCCATTTTTGTTGTTGCAGCTGTTTTAATATTTGATAATTCATATAGTATATGGACATGATGGGATGCTCATCAACATGCATCAGCCAGCATAATGAGTTTATTGGCTTTTTACTTCTGAGATTAAGATCAAGACAAAACATGATATTTCTTCTCAATTGCCTGATAGCTCTTAACAAAAACACTTGAGTTTTCTTGAAGGCAGAATGAATGTGTGTAAAGTCATCAGACAAAGCATCAGTTGGTGACCAAAGGTGGAGAGTATCAAAAATTTGCTGATTGTGGACCCAGGCTGCCATTTGATATCCTTTCATTTAAGTACTTATAACTACAGATCACTTTCAAGTGAAGGAATATTGCAAGAATTGGAAAAACTGTATAATATTAAAGGGAAAATCACAAAGTTGCAGGGAAAGATGAAGAGACAATTGATTTTAAAAATGAAAATTATTGTGCTACAGAAGTGACAACCTTGGAAGCACAGATTAGGATTCATTACAAATAAAAAGTTGAACATTTGTAGAGATTGATGGTGTATCAGACAGAGTAACAAGATTAATTATTCAACATAATGATAGATATGAAATGCAGATAATTCTAGGTTTATACCCCAAAAAGTTCTCATTGTAATAAAGAACTAGAGAAATTTTATATGAATATTCAAAAGATTTTTGATCATACAAACAACATTTAAAATTGTTATTAAAGTCTGATTAAAAATTAAAAGATAAAATTGCTGTGGGTAAAATTTGATTAAGGTGATAGAAATAAGAGAGGACAGACTTGTAGAGTTGGCAGAAAAAAAAAACTTTGTTACAAATTCTTATTTTGACAAAAATGTTAAATGGAAATGGATAAGGAAACATCCAAATGATGGTACAGCAAAATTGGATTATACTTTGACTAACAAAAAATATGCATTTCAAGATTGTAATGTTGTTAATAAATTCAATATAAGAAGTGTTCATTGATTAGTGAGATATAAGATAAATGTTAACACAAAACTAGAGAGACAAAAATTATTAAAAAAAGTACTCGCAGTTGATATTTCTAATCTTCAGAAACATTCTAATGAACTTGCAAATCATTTTCAAATATTAACAGATTTTTAACATGGTTCAGATTTGAATGAAATTAATAGGATATAACTGATACACTTATTTAAAACTGCAAGAAAGATGACTGGTACAAGATAAGATAATTTATGAAAAAAAAAAAGGGATATAAAAATGATGCATTAAGAAGGATTGAATATCTCGAATTTTGTAAAATTGTATGAAAAATTCACTTCACAAATTAACTCATTGTGCTCTAGCCTCCTTTGGAAAAAAAGAGTGGTCTGTATCAGTATGCATAAAATGCAAAATCCAAAAATACTTAATGGCCTAGGTTTACATTCAATTAATACATTACTAATTAAAAATATACTTAATTTATTCTACTACTTCAAGATTGAATTTAATTACCAAAACATTATAGACACAGTCATTCCCACAGATAGGCCTCCCCCGATTATTAAAAAAAATTGGCTACAACTTCTCATCTCAATTATTGATAAACAAATGGATTTAAATGAAATTTTTTTTAATAATAAACACACATATTGGGACATGTTTAAAATGATAAATCCTCAGCTAATATGCCCTCCTAGTTATCTTGAAATGACTAATAACAATCTTTTTAATAAAATAAGAAAATGGTATTTAATGCCTAAATATATTGATTTTATCATTAAAATAAACCTATCTTCACTTCCTATCATCAACGATTTCCTTATTTCAAATAGGATTTAAAAGGATCGATTCTTTATGTATTTTGTGTAAAAAAGATAGTGAAACATCTGATCATATTCTTGTTCAGGACTAAGAGAAGCAAAATATATAATTCAAAATTATTTCAATAATCACAATCCAGAACTCTTTGATATGATTCATAATATTAAAATGGGTAATTTCTGCAATATCAGAAGATGCATATTTATTAACCACATATGGTTACTTAGATGTCATATAGTTATAACCAATTCTCCATTGGACTCACAACTTTTTATTAGAGATACATTTAATTCTATTCAAAAAAAAGATAAGCTTCTTGCATCCAAGGAAATCTACCTATCCACATGGACTGGTTTTTAGTACAAGAAATTCATAAAAACACTTAGGAAGTTATTAAAAATGTAAATTTATACTACATTTTTTTTGTTGTCTAGAGAAATTCATTTGTAACATTTTATATAAAAATAAAATATTTAAAAAAAAAAGAAAGGGTTAATAATGATATAGAAGAAAATAGAAATTTCAAAAGTATAAACCAACATCTTGGTATTGGTAGGAAATATATTTCTGCAATAATAAAAAAGATAGAACTATCAGTAAAAAGAGATGACATTACGTAATATGTAGAAGAATTCTATCAAAAATTATATATCAATAAAGAACAAGAAAAAGTATGATCTAAAACTACTATATCTTCTGAATTGTGCAAGATTTTAAATGAAGTAGTGAGGCATGCAATTAAATTTATAAAGAAGGAAAATCCTTCAGTTAATGATGGAATTATAATTGATATCTTAAAAGAAGCAGGTGAATAAATATAATTTTTTTTTTGGCAAAGTTATATATATCAAAGTCTAAATAATAAAGATGTACCAAATTATTGAAAGATTGCATAATTAGTATTTAAAAAGATAATAAAGAAGATATTAGAAATTACAGATCAGTCTTTTATCAGTTCTATATAAAATGTTTAACAAGATATTTACTATTTGTTTACAGTATTGGTAAAGAACCTCTGGCTCTTGGGCCAAATCCAGTCCTCAATAGCTTTCAATATAGTTTTCAGATATTTTCAAAAATGGAGATAAAATGGTCTTCTATAATATTTTATTTAAACACAAGTGTAATGCAAATATTGGATTAAAAGTTGAGTAAAATACAATATTTTCACAACTAAACCCTGCATATTCTAAGAATTAAAGATGCAAAATATATTAGTGATTGTAATAATCTCTTATGAAATGTATTTGTCCACCTAAGATGATCATAGGTCATGGATATTTGTCATATAATTTGTTAATTTAGATAAATTTAAAATTGTAAAAGCATTCTCCTGTAAGCAACTGCATTAAATTACTGTAACAGTGTTTTGGTTTTTATTTTTTTGTAATAAACTTTCATGAAGCTCATGTTTATGCAATTTGTTTATTGTAAATAAATGTTGTTTTGTTAATTCTTGTGGTGTCTCTATAATGTCTTGGTATTCACCAACCCGTATCCAGAAATCTAAACATTGTGTAAACTATAATGCAAATATTTTCATGCTATTTATTCAGAGTGCAGACACATTGAAATATTAAACTATTTAATGATAATGATTTTGCAGATATGAAGAATGCATTTGAAATAAATATTATTCATTTATTCTATTATTGGCTGCAATTTAAAACTGCAAATTATTTAAATAAGACAGATTTATAATCAATTATTGTCTATTCATTTAATAAATTTATTTATGTTGTAGATATCTTGAGGTCTTTTTGTAGTTTTCAATATTATGTCTCCTGTCGGTCTCACAATTGCATCGCTTATAGTTTCTGTGCAAAATACTTTAAGCCAGATAATTTGTATAAGGTGGGAGTGTGTAAATTGAGGAGAATAGTACCATGAATATTGATGGTTTTGATGATCATTTTGTAGTTTATTTCTATATTGGAGTGTTGGATGTACTTGTTCAAGAATCACCATGCTTTATATCTAGGCTAAAGAGGATAACTGACTCAGCTCATCCCATATATCAATAGTTTTCTCTTCAGCATATCCTCAAGGTAGTGTATGTATAAAAGTAATATAGCTATGGCAAAATGTCTTGGGATGACTGCCATTTCAAATTTGTTTAATACAATGCTACAAATCATGTAACTTAATGATAATCCCATGGGCCAGCCTTGTTCTATCATGTAAGATCTTCCATTGAATAGGGTTAGATGTCACCATCCATCTATTTAAGAGCATCAACAATAAAGTTGGTCTTGTTATTATCCAAGCTGGATTCAACTGTCACATGAACTATGTCAATAAATTGCATGTCTAACACTGAGCCATATAACTCCACTATATCTAATGAAGCGAGCGTATGTCAGGGGTTCACATTTGTGAATTTAAGAGCTGCACACAATCAAATGAAGAATTGATAGCAAATACATCAAACCCTACATAATCTATCAGCCATTTGGCTATTAATTGGGCTGTTTTTAAAAAGTAAGCACTCCCAGAGTAAGTCTGAGAGGATGATTTGCTTTGTGCATTTTCATGTTTGCAAAGATTCTTGGGGGGGGGGGGGTAGAAGCTGTTGGATAAATTCTTCTCAAATTTATTAATTGCTTTGTTTTGATATTGATACAATAAATTTGTCTTTTTAAATTATATGCTTCCAGGCATGTAAATTTTAACTTTATAATTGGTTAACTTTTGTTTCATAATCTTCACTTGACAATAGATCGAATCTATTTCTCTTATTCTTCTTTAAACTTTGATATTATTTGATTGTAAGAATATTTTAGATGCTTTTATGTTATTAGACCAATTGTGTTTGCTTTTGTTCTGTTTAGTTGGGTGGAGGCATAACACTTGCATAATTCTGCCTATCACATCCTCTCATTGAGGTTTGTTTTCATAGTTGGCTTTGATAGCGGTGATTGTCTCTAAATATGAATTCTTCCAATTTCCAGGAATGAAATTTGGACCACGATATACTTCTTTAATATGTTCTGGGAGGGTTTGATCAGATTAATGAACTTGTTGCCCTCTACCTTGGATAAATTTATTCCCTGTTTGTTAGCTAACAATTTCAGTTTTTTATTGTATTCTTAATTTAATGTTCTAGCTAAATTCAAGCATTTGTTCTTTATGTTTTCAGAAATTCTATAATCTTTTTCTATATTCTTTAGTCTGAGAGCCTTATTTTTAACTGCTTTTTTGCATCATTGGCAATGAGTTGGATCAGCTGTTTTTTTAAGCACAGAACTACTTTATCTCTCTGAATTAGAGATTTATTTGAATTTTATAGCAATTGGAAACAATTTGATAATTTAGGCATTGCTCCAAAAATCTAATACTCTATTTCTTAATGGTTATGGCTTTAAATGTTTTCAATGCCATCTTATACATGATATAGTCATCCATAATGAATTGTAACTCAATCTATCTTTTATTACTTTTCTTATTCATTTGTAATTCGATAGAGAAGGTCCACTATGCAGGAAAGATTATAAAACTATAACTACTTTACTGATTTGTAGCTTATCACTGTTTTTAACCAGGCTGGTCATATTCATAGCACTAAGAAAGAACTAATAAGTTAATTAATATGCAAATTTGTCAATTTACATACACCGCTTGTGTGATAATGCAGTGCATGAGTAATTGAAGTTGAAATAAATGTGATGAAAAAAACAATATATTTTTATGAATGTATAAGTTTAACTTTGTAATTAACTTGGAAATTATTTTGATTTAGTAAAATATTTCCCTTTTGTGAATATATGCTGTTTTAAGAAATTTTCTTCCCTTTAGGAGCCCCTTTATGGCTTTCCATACCTACTAATAATAAAATTAGTTGTTTTGAAGATGTAGGAATAGATAAATTAGAACTATTTCTAGTCCAATGAATACTACTATTAATTAAACATTCTTGATTAATGATGCATTTTCAATGCTAGATGTTTTAAGCTTTTTTTTTTTCTTTTGACAATTATTTTTTTTTTGTTTAATAGTTTGAAATTTCTCCTTGCTATCTTGAGTGAGAAGTTAAATAACTAATTTTAATGTGTTTTAGTTCTCTGTTATTCAAAATTTTATTTTAGTTAAATTATTTGAAGTAGCTTGCAGTATGTAGAATTCAGATTAGTTTAGTATGCTATTTTGTTAAATCTATGTGATGTAGCACAAATGATATCAGTAGTTTTATTGAACATATTAAATGGAGATGTTTTTGCATACTGTTATGTTTTAATATTTTTGAAGCTATATTGTTTGAAAAAAAAAATTAAAACAATTTTTTGATAATGTAGTCTTTGGATTTGCATTAGAATTATTGTGAATGCACATCCTTGAATATAATGATTAGTAGAGATGTGTAATTGCCATGTAACATAGAAATATCGGTAGCTTGCACTTTTTTAAGTGTAATGTTAAAAGTAGCAGTTTTTATTAATACAGGGATTAAAACTCTTTTCTCGAAAAGATATTTGAAGTTAGAGATTTTTCCATAGTTATTAAGTAGATATTATAAATTTTTGTCAACATAATTAATGTGACAATTTTTGATGTGATCTGCAAAGGTGATGTTTCTGTTAGCATCTATGTAACAAATAATTTCATTGTTTAAAAGTTTGATGGTCTTTTAAAATATATTTTGTACCTGATTATGGAATTCTAGTATCAGATATCCATTATTGAGATAATCCAGTACTTGATGTATCATGCAACAGAGTTTTTTCCTGTCAAAGAATTATAGAACAACCACTATTGCCTCTGCCACTGCCAACATTGTTATCACACCATCACTACCTTTAAAGGGAAGTTTATTGATATGAATGAATTTAGTTACAGTTGATTTCAATTACAAATAAAAACCAGATAAAAACTTTTGATTACAAGGAATATTTTTTTAAAGATTAAATACATTTTAATAATAAAAGAAAAATACATGCAAAACGTTGAACAAAATGAATAATACATTTATTTGATTCTTGTAGAATAATTCTAGTAATTGTCTAAGAAATACAATGTTTCAGGTAAAGTAATCAAGCTTCAGATAGCAACAAACAGGGCCAGAGGAAGTAGATAGGCAAGGTAAACAAGGCATGACGGCGCTGATATGAGAGGCACGGAAACAGTGCAAATTAAGAATACATTTATTTTTGTTCTGTTATGAATTTTAATTATTGCAACTTGATTCATTATTTCTATAATATAAGAAAATATAAACATATTAAAATAAATAATCATTTCTTGAAATACAATTTGCCAATTATAATTTTCTACAACTTGTTTTCTCTTATGATATTCTCAGTTATGTCTTCTTATGCTGGGTTTACTTAATGTGTATTTCAAATCATGTTATGTGATATGAAAATGAAACAGTCCATTTTTCTATTAATATCCATGTCATATATATATATTTTTCAATGGTTATTTGATATTTGTAAAACAATAATAAACGTAACTTCAAAATTTTTTATTGACTTATTGTAAAAATAAAATCTTAAATTTACCATATCAAACAAAATTTTTAAAAAAAATCCAAGATTTCTGCCTGTATTTTTATAGTGTTTGAAATTCTTGTAGCAATTTTGGTTTAACTTTAAAAACACACATGTAAAAAAAAAGAAAAAGAAAAGAGCAATATACTATTAAAATGCATAATATTGTATATATGTAGATAAATTAATTAAAATAGAATCAGTTAAAGCAAAAACCTAAATAGTGACAAACTTTTAATATAATAATTAACTGTGCCAATGTGTGTATGAATGTTTATGTTTTTCTGATATATTTAAATATATAGGAATACCATTTTAAAATATTTAAGTACAGTTATTTTAAATCTGAAATAGTTTTAAAATTAAATTCCTGTATAAACATTTAAGTAAGAAATGACAAAAACTAACAAATTTCATTTCTTAAAAAAACATGAATTATCTTCTTTGCATTTTTAAAAATGAAAAAAAACACCAAAGTGTAAATTACTTAAAGTTTACCACATAGATGGATTGATTTAAAAAATATTTCACCATCATTTATTATTCTACCAAGAATTAGTCTTCTCACATCTCTGTGATTTTGCAATTAAAGTATTTAAGGTTTTCAATTATTTTTTTTTTTTTTAAAAAAAATATTCTAAAAGATTTCACCGGACTAAACATAATTGAAGCTCTTATAGACTTTAAGTGAACTTTAGATTACAAGGATATTTGGTTTTACTTATTATACATAGACTATATAATGTAGTTACTTTAAAGTTCTTACAGGAGAAAAGCTGGAGTAAAAAAAGAGGTTCTACAGGTAATACAATTTAAATTATATATATATTATTTCAATATTAATGACTTAGTATGTCTGTAATTTGTTTTGGAGATTGTTAATTAATGTTAATGTAGGTACATTAAATACTATATGATGAATATTTATATAATTAATTACTTTTGTCAACTATAAACTCGATGAAACTAATTCTAAAAAAAAATTTAAAAGAATGTTTCAATCTACAAATTCATTTAAGCAACAGTGATAACAATAAAGATATAAATAGAAAGGAATTGTATGAAGAACTATGGCTGTTTAAAAACTTATTTTCAAATGAATTAGCACAATTCAAAAATCCACCGGATGTTCTAAATTATATTCATGAAAATGATTTGACTGTTTCATTCCCAAATTTGAGCATATCATTAAGAATATTAATTCTTCCTACAAGTGCAGCTAGTGGAAAGAGATCATTTTCAAAGTTAAAAATCATAAAAAAATATTTACATTTGAGAATGACACAAGATTGATTGATAAATTTGTCAATAATAGCTACAGAGAATGACATATTTAATACTCTAAATGCTGACGATATTCTATCTAAATTCAATTCTGTAAAAGCTCAGAAAGTAAATTTATAATTATGTAATAATTAGAGGGAATTTAAACACAGACTGTCAAGCTCCTAACTACCCACTCCAATATACATACTTTATGCTGAATTAGAACTCATCTGTTAATTCAGATCATCGTCACTCACACATATATACAATCAGTGCTCAGTTTATATTAAGATAGGAAATCTTCAAACTTTAATAGACAGGCTTCAATTTTCTCTACGCTACAACTCTTGCATTGGTTATATAAGATGAAGTGAAAAGCTGAAGGGAGCTTGGAGATATATGTTCAAATTCCTTCTACTTGCATATAAAGTTCAGTATATATAATATATTTAAAACATTAAAGATTCAGTCTGAATTCTATCCATCTCTCTTCTGTGTAACTAAATGAAAATATTAAGGTCCTATATGTAAGGGGGTTAGAGTGATTTTAAATCAACATGTGCATGACAACAATATTGGCATCAACAAGAGCTTTGAGCATTCCACCTGTGGATGGCTAAAGAATTGAAAGATGGAAAAGATTTAAGTCCATACATTAAAGTTTGAAAATTTGCTATTTTAATATAAACTGGGTACTGATTGTATATATGTGTGGGAAATCATGATGTAGATCAACTGATGAGTGCTGGTTCAGCACGAAATATGTATATTGGAGTTCATTTATCTTTTTAGATGTAACTGGTCACGTGTCAGTTACATAAAATGGAGTGTATAGCTGAAGAAGCTTGAAAGTTTTTGTTCAATTCCTGTCTAATTACATCTAAAGTTCGGTATATATACCATATTTAAATTATGCAATAGTAATTTTTTCCATTGTTATCTTTAATAAAATATTAAAACTTTTTAAGGGGGGGGGGACACAATTATTGTTTTGCATAAGGGCATTGATGACCTTTCCTCTGATCCTGACAGCAAACACATCTGCTAACTATTTGTGATCACTTTTATAATTTAAATGAGTATCAATCTAGATCAGTGGTCTTCAACCTTTGATCCGCGGACCAGTGCCGGGCCGCAGAACTCTGCCAGTCCACGCTAGACAGGCAGAAAAATAACAAAATAATGAGTTTAAACTTTTAATTAATATAAACAATTTTTATTTATCTAATTTTTACCCAATTAAAAAAAAAAGAAATAGAATGGAAACAAAATCTAATCAATCATACATAAATTAATTTGTTTTTCTAATTATCACAGATATTTATAGGGGGGGGGGGGAGGACAGAATTAAATTTTTTATTACTTTTCTAAAAAAATTCAAAATTAAAAAAAAAAAGTTTTTTATTATACAAACTCCACATATATATATATAACTTCATCTTGTATATTTAACATTGTTGTTTTGATAAGTTATAACAATTATGCTCATCTAAGGCTAAGCAGTTTACATTTTTAAGAAAATTTATCTATAGACTTCTGCCGGTCTGCGAAACCTTATCCTTATTTTTACTAGTCCGCAAGTGTGAAAAGGTTGAAGACCACTGATCTAGATTGTATGTTATTTATTTTGACATGTCAAAAGCTTTTCACATTACTAACCATTTTTATTATAAAGAAATAATGATCATTATCAAACATTTTAATTTTCTATACTTTATTCCTTCCTCTTTCTCTTCTAATACATAATTTATTCTGTGGTATTTTTAGCAATAGTTTGATGGTGCCCCCAAGTATCAATAAATGTCCCTGAGCACCTAATAATAATTACCCCAATGTTTTATATAACAGTAAAAATTAAGAAAACATCTTGGCTTGATAATTAATTTTGGATCTCTTATTAAATATATATATATTCTGCTACATTATTACTTAGTTTCCATTATCATTTATTGATAATTAAGAATTAATTTTTTAATCACAAGTAAAATTTTAGCCATTATTTAAAAAAAAACAAACGAGTTTTTCAAATTATCAGACATTTTATTGTTACTATTATTTATAAAAATGCTAGAATAGCTATCATATGTTTCAAGAATAATGTATCAGAGAGCGGTACATTGGAAATAACTTGGCAGAACGGTGGGGACAGTAACTTGAACAATTTTGAGAAATGCTGGACTTTTAATATGCTAATTTGTTTTAAAAAAATGTAGGAAATCAAAATTCATTAACCAACAACAAATAAAGAATTACTATTTGTTATAAATTCTTTAGACTCAACAGAATATTTTGACAAGCATATGCATAAATAATATTCATGCATTTAAAAAAAAAAGATCTAAATACAAACTTTGTTTATAGTACTATATAATCTTAAAACAGGCAAATGGTGATCATGTGATGTTTATTGGCTATATAATCTTGTGATATTATACATTAGTTACAAATTATTAAACAGCAAGTAATTAAGTAAAACAAATAGTTTTTCTCTAGACACCTTTTCATCAAATATACAACATTAAATATACAGCAATAATGGTAATATAATAAATAATTATTCTAAATATTATTACTGTAGAATATTTTTAATCTAAATATCCATAATTTTATAACTTCAATTATCCAGACAAAATTACAAAAGTTATCTTTAATTTTTTTAGGGAACAAAAATAATTTCAATATATTATTAACTCTTAATAGTTGTAATTAATCTTAAGATTATATCTAACAACTAAATGGAAAGTTGAAAAACAAGTAATGAAGACATAATCCTCTTTCAATTTTGTTTTTATATTTATATAAATGATTATATCAACTGCATCATATAAGAGGGTAGAAATTACTAAAAAAAAATTACATTAAATTGTTAAATAATAACCTGTACTTATACTTTACATTTGTCTTCAATATAATAATATTAAATCGTGCTATCACACTTCCAATGTAAAACTATAACAACAAATAGAAAACTAAATTAAATGGCTGAGCGCTTTCAAGATGTACTTCTCATATTCATAGCCAGTTATGATCCTTTCTTTGGAATCATTATATAAATAAATCTGATATGCAAATGCGTCACTAAGACCATCTTTTAGATATAGCAAAACATGCATCAAAAGATCATAACTGGCCATGAATATGAAAAGTACATCTTCTTGAAAGCGCTCGGCCATTTAATTTAGTTTTCTATTTGTTGTTATAGCTTTACATTGGAAGTGTGATAGCACAATTTAATATTATTATATTAAATTGTTAAGTGAAAAAGAAATCACTGAATGATTTTTTAGCCAAGAAAGTAAAAAAATAAATTAATTAATCAATAAAAGTAAACTATTGTTTTATTTTAATTAACAGCAATATAAAAATTTATACCAATATAAATAAGAATGCACATGTATATATTATACATAAAGTAATTACATATATGCAGTGATGTATAATAATCCATTTATGCAAAGGAAGCAGTTTCCATTTAATGTTATAATATTTTATAAATTTTTTTAACTTTTTTTAAATAAAAAAATAAAATCAAGTATTCATATATTCATTTCCCCCCCATAAAAATGACTGCTATCTATGTGTTTTCAACACATATAATTATAAATGAATAAAGAGTAACATGAGCAGAAATATTCTATGTTTAATAAAATGTATTAAGCAAAATAGATCAACAAGGAGAATTATTTTGTGTTAAATAAAAATGTTAACTTATACAGAGATAATTTCTCAGAAACAATGAGATAAAAATTAACTAAATTCCAAAAGAATTACAAAAACAGTAAATTGAGTAATTAAACAAAGAAAAGTTTATTTTAAACTTGATGCAATAATAAAAGGGTACTGAAAAATGATCAACTAATCAAATGCTAGAAATCTGCCGATATAAAAATCTGGGATAAGATCTGTGAGGTATCTGTCAGTCTAATGGCTCTAGGAAAAAAGTATATACCAGAAATGGATTCACAACATAAAGACCTTGGATGTCATTGTATATTGGTGTAACTCTGAATGTCAAATGTAGACCTAGGCACATTTAACAGGTTGCATTGATCAGTTCTATAATTTATGTAAGTATTAAGTTAAAGACTATAGAATAAATTGTAAATAATATGTAGAGTTGTAAGTATCTTGTAATAATAAATATTAGTTACATTTGTGTGTAGTTATTTCTTCTGATAATGTCTAAAACAAATAAATTTATAAATCCAATCAAAATAATGTCATCACATCTGGGCATAACAATTGGTAGTTGTTGTGGATGAACTATTCAACAAAGATAGATTAGAGTTAGATTGTCAGAGAATATTTCCAAACAAATGTCTGCAGTCATGCATGCTATAATAAGGCAAATTTGATATGATACAAACAATTGATCGTTCTACATTCAATATGTAAAGAAATACTTTTGATTAATAAAACTGGCATGGATAAAATAAAAATAGCATCATTGTACAGTTTTGTAAAATAAAATATAATTGAGATTACAAATAGGCTCTGTGAACCTGATATTCCTGAAAATCGTTCTTATTATTATACTAGGTGATACATCTGCAGATCACAACTCCATTTCAAAAATCACAACCAAACTAGAAAAAAGTAATATGATATTGCTCTTCGAGATCTAGCAAAAAAATTGCACTGGATTCATTAAAGAGGCATTCTTAGAACAATTTTTGTGGGGCATGAGCAATGATATTTTGAAGCAAGTTATTAGACTAGAGATAAGCTATAAAAAAGCTACATGTGGAATTACCTACGATTTGTTTGTAGGACAATGCACTGAATTTCCTGAGGGGAAAGTTAATGATGACAGATATCTGTAAAATGATGAAACTGGATTGGAAAAAAAGTAAGAAAATTAAAAAAGCAATAAAAAATAACAAAACTTGAAATACTATTGTTGCAGGAAATTAGACTACAAGGATAAGCAATTACTTTTGAAAAACTGAACACTGCAGAATTTGCAAGAAAAAGTCATGTCAAAATGATGACTAAAGAGATTAGCAAAGCTAGTATAAACATCAGTGGATATAAAAACTAGATAGACAGTATAAAAGCACACTTTGTGGATGGAATAAAATTATGATCCAGGATGCAATTGTGAAATAATACAATATCCATGAATTGGCAGCAATTTCATTAACATCAGTATGTGATTGGACATCTATTACAGCTAAAAATAAATGCCAATAATTGAATAAACACTTAGATGTAAATATTATAAAAATAAATAATTAAAATTCCAATTAAAATAAAGAACAGTATGACATATCATCTGCCTCTACACATAAACCTATAATTATATTAGTTAAAAATATTGTGAGTGAAAAAGAAATGAGGAAAAAAATTCTGAACAGTTTAATGGGGAGCCAAGAAAAATAAAAATCACTCTAGTAACAACAATAGTTAGCTCCTGAGGCAAGATCCTTAATTTATAAACTGTATAAAATTCCCTGTTGAAACAAACATATTGGTGCCAATAAAAAAAAAAAAAACTGATTAGGTGATGCCATTGATAATTATAACCAAATCGAATGACATGGTGATTAATGAATAAGGCAATAAATATTTATACTCTGCTTCCAATGCCAGGGACAGTCTTGAATTATTACAAAAGTCAAACTACTTCACAAACAAAGCACTCAATGCAGCTTTTCATCAACATTAACTACTCATATGGACTTGTATAAAGGTAAATGATTCCATTTTAAATAACTATGGCACCTAGTATTTTTCAGTTTTTATAATATATATACTTCCTCAATGGAATTGAGTTTGTGATACTGTATTTTGATGATTTTCTGGTGACGGCTAAAACAGAAGATCAAATGAAAGGCCATCTATTGAAAATATTTCAAAAATTAGAATTCAGTACTAAGTTAAACACATGACTGTATTTGAAAGTCTATGAAGTAAAATGTTTAGGTCATATCATTTTGAACAAAAGTATGTCTCTATTACCTGAAAAGATGAGTCAAGGTGAAGGCCTCAGGGCCAAAAATATAAAGAAGTTACATGCTTTTATGGGTCTTATAAATTACTTGGAAAATATCTAGAGTTAAAAAGCTCATATAGCTTGAGATTTGCAAGATTTATTTTAAAAAAATCAACCATTGGATAAGAAAATGATTCAAGAATGAGTGTTTATGAAATTTCTTCTAACTTCAAACTGCGCATGCAATATAACAGCAAACTAAAAATCACGCTAATAACCAATGCATAAGAGGTTAATGCAGTACTATGTCATCTTGCTCATACAAGTGAGTAGCCTACTGTTAAAGAATCCCAAACTCTGTCTAAGACAAAAAGCAATAAATATTCTTTAAAATATGACAATATCCTGGATCTATACCTTGATGATCCAATGCTTTAATCACTGAAGAAATGTGTATAGAATCGAATGCCTTTTCATAATCTAACTGGAGAATGGTGCCGAACCATATATTTTTCAATTCTTATAAGAGCATCCCTTAAGTTTGAAACAGATCACAAGCCTCTACTGAAAATTTTGGCCAATAATGACCAATTTCCTGGCCATCTTAGCCCTTACATGGATTGAAATACATCTGGCTATGATAATTGTATACACAAAAAAGGAAACCAAACTGATCATACACATACTCTGTCCTGATAGGTAGATAATGTGGTAAGGAAATTAAGTTTAAAATAATAATGCAGTAGCTAGTTGAACAAAAAATGGATAACAGTATATAATAAATTGTATCTAAAAATGTTGACTGAATAAATGTTCAAATTTTATTTCTAAGGAATTGTGGAACACCTGTTTAAAACTATCTGTATGTAAGGATTGCATACTGACGGGTGATCATGTCATAAATTTTAAGACTATTGCAAGAGGGACACCCAGAGGTTTTAAGAACAAATGTGTTTAATCCCATTGCTATGTATAGTAGCTAAATCTCAATATTAAAAACATTAAAAAAGAATTAGATGTTTTTGTGTGCAAGATTGCCAGTTAAAAACTCTGGAGCTTGTCCAAAAGCATCAAAACCTTGATATCATTTCACAAAGACCTCATAGGTCCATTTAACATATACTTTTTGTTAGTAGTGGATTCACATTTAGGTGGGACAAATATTGATTAATAAAGAATATAAGCTCTGATGTAACAAATGAAATATTGTAGGAGATTTTTTTGTTTCATAGTTTCCAGAAATTTTGATTTCAGATATTTAAAAAAAATATATAAACAAATAGAAGATAAAAACATATTTACATGCCTCCATACCACTTTCAATGAAATAGACTAGTCAAAAAGATGATCCAAAATTTAAAGGAATCAATAAGTAAATTGGGGAAAATTTAATATGGGAAGTGATACATACTACATTCTTCTATCACCACTCCATCCCAATTGTAAAATCAAGGAAATCACCATTATTTATATTTATGTCAGAAGCTTCGGACAAAATTGTCAAATTTATAGTCTAGCAATGAATACAGAAAACAAAAAATTAATAAAAAGTTTACTGTGGGAGAAAAAGTTTGGATTAAAAATACTTTAGATAAATTATGGATTAAAGTTATAATTAAACAAATTGTATCAAATCAAATAATGATAATTTTGATAAAAGATAGGAAAGAATTATGTAAACAAATAAATCATCTGTTGAAGAGTGACAGTGAAGACATCAGTCACCATAATGCTCGAGAAAAAAAATGTTGACTTTCAAAATTTCCTAATGAATTCGGTTAAACATCAAAAGAATAAACACACAATAGAATTTAACTGGACAAACATAAAAGATGAAGGAAAATTAATCAAAATGAAAAAATCACCAGTGAAAGAAAAGGAATTAAATCTAGTTCCAGACCTCATAAAAAAAAAAAAAAGAAACCCAGTTATCATTGAGATTTTATCCTTACTACAAAAAAAAAATTAAATCTCTGAAGTTGATTTATAAAGAATTAGTTATGGAGAAACAACTAAGTAAGAATTCATTAAATTCAAAAGGAGTAGAGAACTGATAATTAATAAATTGGATAATTAAACAAAGAGACATTTAATTTAAAGTGAATGTGATAACAAAAGAAATATACTGATTTAAGGACAGATATCAGAATCACGTAAAGTGTGGGTAAAAAAATTGATTAAATGCTACACTGCTGATATAAATACCTGGAACAAGATCAGCAAGGTGATCCTTAGTGCACTAACTCAAGGAAATAACTATATACCAAGAATGAGCTTGCAACATCATTGTATCTTGGCATAATACACTCAGTAGCAGACAATATGCCTTCAAATATTGAAACTAAATATAGAAACATTTAACAGGACATATTGATCATTATTATAATTTATGCACGTCTTATGGCAAAGAATTTAAATATAAATTGTAATTAGTATGTTGAATAATATTTTGCAATCTTAAACAATATTAATTATACTTGTGTCTAGTTATTTCTTCTGACACTGGCTAAGACATATCACTTTACAAGTCCAGTTCAAAGTCACATCACATCTGGACATAGCAAATGACAAAAATGAAATATTTATTCTAGCTAATCATTGAATGTTATGTAACTACTGATTTCAAAATGTTTTGCTCTGATAACATTTTCTCATATTGTCACATCTTTGTCTAGTAAAAGCTGTTGATTAGTCAAATATATACAGTATTAATAAATTAGAGTGTCAATTACATACAATATTAATGAGTTAGTGTCAATCTTATGTACATATTACCTGTTAATGGAGCCACCATCCACACACAAAAATTGACAAGAAGATGCTTATTAATCTCTTTTATTTTTTTTTAATAATAAAATTTCAGTTCCATTAAAATTATGTTTGAGACAGAAAACACAACATGGAAATAATATAATGTTTACAAATCTTTAATGAACAGATATAAATAAAAAACATTCAATTTTTTTATGAACTTTTTAAATATGAGGTTGAAAATAAATTACACTTACAGTGATCTGATTAATTTTCAAAATTGTATTTTTTTATTGATTTGCATTAATACATTAAAATGTAAATTAACAACAGGTGTTTTTTAATATTATTTTAAATGGACTAATGTTATTTTCATTATGAAAAAAAATATGAAAGTGATCAATCAGCACCTTGTCAATTTTTATGTGTGGGTGGCAATTCTGTTTAACAGGCAATAGGTATATAAAATCAGCACCAAAATTTTGCCACTATTTGCTACCATGACATGACAATAGTTCAAATACATTAATAATAGATTGTGTTTCCTTTTTTTTCTTGTAAAAACAGTTATCAACTTGCATCCACAAAACAAAAAAAAAACAAAACATATTTATAGTTATGCTAGCAATGGCATAAAAATAATTTTGCAAAGACATTTCTAACAGCTTGTGCAACTTTTCCTACACACTGAATAATTTACTCACTTGTGTACAAATTATTGACTTTTAAATATTAAAAACATTTTTATTCAAGTTTTTATCATATATCAATAAAATAAAAGTAATACTTCGATTTGTGTATATTTTTATAATATATTTTTTAGAACTGTTATAATTTCAAAATGAATGAATGTTCTATAATTCATTCTTAATTGAAAAAATTCATTGGATCTCTGAGTTTTTTGATAAAGAAACAATAAAAACATGAACTAAATCAAAAATAAATATTGCAATTTGTATTTTGTAGTTCAACTATATATCAGGGTGTAAAAAAACAAACAAATTAATAACTTTTTTAATATTAAAAAAACCCATGGAATTTAATTTGTTAAATCTCAAAAAAAAAAAAAAACCCATGAAACATTGTTAAACCATCTAAAAGCAATGCATTCATTTGAAATATTTGATTCAGTTTATATTTGGATTGAAAATAAAAAAGTGATATACTTCTCTGCTCACTAATCTCACCACATATCACTGTAAATATACAAAGCTATAGTAGTAAATTGAATGCTTGATTAAATTTTCAGCAAAGCTTGCCTGCTTTAAAATAAAAATAAAGAAAAACAAGAAATTTATAACATGGAGATGAAAGATCTATTGCTAAAATCTGAAAAATTCACAAATCCAAATTCTGAAATCAAGAATTTAGAATTAATAGTATTCTATCTATATTAATTTTTATGAAAATAAGATTTAAAATGTTATATATAGTACTCAAATTAATTAAGTAAATAGTGATATTATATATAATACCAATAATAACAGTAATCAATAATTATAAATACAAATTATTTAATAAATAATAATCTTATAATTTTAGTTACATTCATTCAAAAAATACTCTCTCCTCTTTTCCTAAAAAAAATATCCAAATAGATTTTAAATGCATAAAAAAATTCTAAAAGTAATGATTTCAAAGAGGAAGGATAGATTATAAATAAAACTTAAAATAAAATAAAAAACTCAGAATATATTTATATGAGAAAGTTACTATTTAAATTTTATGTTATACAATAAAATATTAATTATCTAAACTAAAACTGCTTTAACAACAATTATCTTAATTTTCAGATTGCTACTATTTCTATTGGCAGATACATGTTTATTGTTGTTTATTCAGTTCTACGCAATAAGAAGTTGATCTAATAAACAATGTACCATAATATAATTATTCATACAACTTTTAAATTCATATTTTTTGTTCAAATCTTGTTTTATTTTTATTGAATTAACATAAATATTTTATTATTTTCCTTATATTTCAACCATTTTCACATTGGGCATTGTTAAGATCATCATCATTTTCAACCCATTATTGATCCACTGCAGAATGATCTCTCCAAATTCAATCCATCTTCTCCAATCTCTAGCCTTTCTTCTCCATATCACCTCAGCACATTTCCATATTTCATCAATCTTATATGTGATTTCATTGTAGGTCTTAATATAATACAAAAAATATAACATAGTAAACAAAGTTTCAAGTGATGGATCAGTATAAATAGCCATAATAGATGTGTGATATATGAAATTGTATAGAAGCAAAGATAAAAGAGTCCAGATGCTGGTCTGTATCTGGAAATTGAATCAAGATCTTAATAGTTTTGCCATATTTTGCAAAACAACTGCATCACATTATTTTCTATGATTTTTTTTAAAAATATATAGTTAGTAAAAGAGCTATCTGTAAACTCCAATTGCTGCGGTGGCATATAAAAAAAATCTAAGATGAAAAGTGAGATTAACATTTTGTATTTGACAAAGATCTTCAGTATAAATAAGAAACCAATTTTTATGATTGTGTTTATTCACTTTTTGAAGATGAGGCCATTAAAAAAAAAAGATGATTCATGACAACTATAATCCATATCTACTTGCTTTAAAAATATACAACTCCTCATGGATAAGTTGACATGGTCAATCAAAAGCAATCTCAAGTATTATTGGGATAGAAAGTCTAAATAATGGTTTATGCAACTATTCTGGCACTGCTCTGACAATTGTTTCAAATGCTTATACTTTGTAACTAATTTCCATGGAATAAAAACATCTGAATATTAAAAATTGTGTAAACTTTTAGAGAGCCTTATTTCATATGTTAATCAATGTCTATTGTTCAAAGGTAAAAAATGCCCAAATATTTGGTTTTTCCACATCTGCAACATATCATATGAAAGTTACATACAGGTTGATTTCCATTGCTATAACATTCCAATGAGTAAGCATAGTTTGCAATTTTTTTTTTACAAAAAATTATATGAAATTCATTTTGGCTAAACTGTCAGAGGCTGCTGTTTTTTTATCATAATAAAATCTGGCTATATGTTTTAACACTGATGTACCACTAATTTCATCATAAAAGATATTAACAGGAGTGTAAATTATCATGCCTGCTCCTAGAACCCCAAATGCATATGCTTTGTACTCAAATGATACAAATTTTGAATAGTTTGAATGGATGTTATATCTGCATTTTTGTATTTACTCTTTTGTAACATTACTTATAACTTTTATGTAGAATTTGTTTGTGAGTTATCAAATTTTATAGTATTTTTTTGATTTTATACTTTAGATAGATTCAATTTAACAAGGTATAATCATTTTCACCATGCAAAAAACAGTAAAGATAAAATGTATTATTGCAATAAATCAATATTTTGTTTTAACTAGCTATCACAATTGAAAACTAAATCATTAGCACTCTCAAGACCCTATTTGTGGAATTATTTCTGACACTTTTTCTTTATATATAGCTTTTTTTAATTAACTTTATATTTTAAGAGCTAATTCCATTTGATTTGTACACAACTACCTGATTGCCTTCTTTATTAAGATTCTATGTCAGCCTCATTTCAAAGTCTTTGTCAGTTCTTAAATATCTTTTACTGATGTATACTTAATAATACTTTTAATATTTTACATTATATTTATGATATTGTGTCACTTACACAGGTAATTTTATTTGTAAGATTTATACTAAGAAAAGAAATATAACACAATTATTTGCATTAATAAATATTTCATTTAGAACCTTTTTTAGTAAAAAAAATTATATATTTATATCTTTATGCTTATTTTTTTTTCCTTTGATATCCCCCCCCCCCAAAAAAAAAAAATATTGTATATAAATTTATAGTCTATTTTTATCTTTTTAATGAATATTATTTAAATTTATAATGCTTTCTATTTTAGTGATGTTTGTTCAGTGTGCAGATATTATTTTAACAAGATTGGTTTATCAAATCTAAAATCAAAAAAATAGTTGAAGACTGTCAGTATGAAAGTGAAACAAAGTCCAAATCTGTAATTATGCACTTTATTATTCATGCTATCTTTCAGTACATATATATGAACACACGTTTTTAAGGTGTATATACATATAATGTATACTATCATAAACTTATTCGAAATTTCAGATTACTGTATATACTTTTTTTTGGCACATTTATAGTATAAGTAATACCAATTAGTGTTTTTTTTACCTCCCATTTTTTAATGTTGCAGTATTGATTGAATTTTATTTAATTTATTTTGGTAAATTATAATTCATAAAGTATATTCCTTCTTTCATCTTATATCTTCTTTATGCATTGATAAAACAAATAAATAAAGCCATCATTCTTTTGACCATAACAATACTTATTTTATTCTATACTAAATCAATCTAACAGTTTTGATTGACACATAATCTTCTTCAGCACTAAAATATATATATAAAATAATTTATCACATAAACAGAACAAATCATATTGTATCCCATTATAAATCAAATTCTTTTTTATAGCCTACATAAATTAAATATAGATCCTCAAATTTTATTTTACATTTGTATCATGATAAAGTCAAAGACAGTAAGTCCTTACTATTTTATAAAATATATTTTATTTTTTTCTTATATTAATTTTCTATTATGAAACTTATTGTAGACTAATTTTATAAATTATTTTATTGATTTCTTGTTTAACTAATATTAATACCTACCTTCTTCCTATTCACTTTCTCAACTGTCAAAATTTAAATAGCTTCTTTTATATTGTATAGAACCTACCTCTTTTTATTTTTCTAATTATATCTTAATTTACATTTCTTATAATTTTATTGTCTGAAATTATCTTATTCCTATTTATATTAAGATAATTTTTAAATCAAAATTTTTATTTAATGTAGGTTTAATACTATTCTTTGATTTTTCATTTTCTCTTGTTATTTGTGTATTGAGAGGAATAATGATTCAATATACAAATAACAAGAGAGAAAAATCAAAGAAGCTATCCTTATAAATAGTATTAAACCCACATTAAATAAAGATTTTGATATTTAAAGACAGTCTTAATGAGATAATTTCAAACAAAATTATAAAGTGTAAAATAAGTTATAATAAAAAAAATAAAAAGAGGGAGTTTATATACAACATAAAAGAAGTTATTTAAAATTCAAATTTTGCTGTTGAGAAAATGGATAGGAAGAAGGTAGATGTTAATATTAGTTAGATCAGAATTTTAAAAAATATTTATAAAAAATATTTTTGTCTCGCATTGGTGGTCGAGAGGTCAGTGCGACTGCCTTACAAGCAGTTGCCCGGGTTGCGGGTTCGCGTCCCGGCCGATGCTATGACGCTTGAAAAAAAAAAAAAATTTATAATAAAAATAATTTATAAAATTAATATATAAATGATAAAAGATTATAAATTGTTTTTTTTTTTAAGTTGGCTACATTTATAATTGTAATATTAATATAAAAAAAAGTAAAAAAAAAAATTTTAAATAATAAGGACTTATTGCATTTTACTTTATTATACAAACGTAGTATGGACTTTCAATTTATAATGGGATATAATATTTATTTGTATTGTGTATATGGTAAACTATTTTATACATTTATATATATTTTAGCTGTGCAATGGTCTGTTAGTCAGTCAAAATTGTCAGATTGATCAAGTATAAAATAAAATAAGTCTTGTTATAGGGATAATTAAAATTTATTAAAGATATTTTTTATAATATTTGAATTAAAATAATTATTATTTGATAAACATTTGTTTTTAACTTTTTTATTAGGGAAGAAGCATTTTCCTTATGAATGGTTAGCAGATAAAGCATTTAAAAGTGTTATATTTTTATAAATGATTAGAGGTTTTTATTAGGATTATAAGTGAAAGTGAAGTATTTTTATACTTCAATTTTTTGATATATTGAAGTAATAAATTATCTTAGATCATAATTTAGAAAATTATGAATAAACATGAAAGTAATAATTTTTCAATGTTGAAATTCTTTTTTTTTTTTTTTTGAGTTTTTTAATGATAAAGACTTTATTTTCTTAGCATTATTTTACTTTGATATTTATATTTTCTGGCAATATACAATATTTTTTTATATTGTTAAAACTGAAATTAAAGTAATAATTGTGTCTATAATCAATTCCCTATAAATTCAATATGATGATTTTGTTAATAAACAAATTAAGGTATAAAAATAGGGGTAAAGGTTTAGTTTAGCAACCACAACATAAAAATCATATACTTAGAAGTAAATTGAAAATCTTACGTATATGCTACTATATTACAATTACATTAAAATTTATTAAAATGTAAAAGATAATAAAAAAAATATTTACCATTTTAAAGAAATTGAAATAATTACACTAGATTAATTAAAATAATTAGTTTAAATTATTTGAAACTTAAGAATTTTAACTATCTACATTTATAACTTAACAATTTAAACTATCTAGATTTACAGCACTTATTATAAAAAAAAAAACATCAGCATAAGCAAGAAAATAGTCATTGACTGGGCTAATTTTTGTCGTGAAGAGTGTGTCAAATATTTAGACACATCCGATGGTTCTCGGCGGAATGGATGACAATGGGGAGCATTGGTCGTTGAAATCGACGAAACTTATTATTTCCACAGAAAATACCACAGGGGGATTATAGGTAGAGGGCATTGGGTCTTTGGCGGTATTGAAAGAGTGTCAAGGAAGTGCTTCTTGACAGAAGTTGTGGATAGAATGGCTGGCATATTGGAGGCCCTAATCCAGTGGAACATTTTACCAGGTACTCACACAATTTCAGACGGCTGGGCTGCATACAATAATATCAGCAGACTCAGCAATGGGGTATATATGCATTCGGTTGTCGTCCACCAGGACAACTTTGTGAATCCCGAAGACCAAGACATACATACCCAGAATATTGAGAATATGTGGATGAGAGTGAAGTGTAAGCTGAAATTCCAATCTGGTACCAGCAGAACTTTATTTTCATCGTACCTCCAAGAATTTGCCTTCCATGATAGATATAGCACTGCCGCCTTTTTCTCCAACTTCTAGTATGCATAGGGCATAATTATGCTTAAAAAGGTAAATGCTTTTTTTTTTATTATTATCTTTTACGTTTTAATTATAAATATTTACCGTAATTGTAATATAGGAGCAGATACATAAGATTTAGAATATTTTAGTTCTAATTTTAAAAACTAGATGGCAAATATGCTCTTATTGCTAAAGTAAACCTTTACCAAAATAGGAATTGAAAATTAGGTTGTTGAGCATAAATTTATAATTAAAAGATTAGGAAAGAGAAAATGGAAATTTATGTTTAGATGTTTTTTTTTTTTGGATGAGTTTGTCTATTATGAGCAGATTTTTCATAAATCTTTTTTTATTTTAATGTATTTTAGGTTATTTTGCCAATAATTATATGAAAATGACTGAAATGTAGAAAAAAAATCATAAAAAATATTTATGTAAATTTACTAAAAATAAAACAATAAGATTAAATTTGGAAAAAGAAGTGGATTATGGAATTTAGATTTTTAAATTTAAGTTCTTAATATAATTATTTAAAAAAACTGTCAAAATATTTTCCAAAATTTGACAAATGTTTATTTAAAAAACATTTTAATTATTAATAAATTTGAATGTAAAATACAAACTTTCTGTACAAAATACATTTTTAAATTTAATTCTAATCTTATCTCCCTTTGCTGTTGTAATGTATAGAAATGTTTTTTTTTTTTTCAATGTTCATGCTGTATTTTAAATATTTTTATAAATGATTCATTATATAATACATCAAATTAACATTAATAAAATTTAAAGTTTGAAATAATAAATAACCTAGAATACTAAGTTTGATTTAATTGGAATTAGTCATTTTGTTTGCTAAAGATAAAAAAAAGGGAATTTTTCTTCCAACTTTTTTATATGTTCAAAATTGAATGACCAAAATAAAAAATAGCCTGAAGAAATTACAACAGTTTTTTTTAAATTTAACATAAAAAAATAAATAAAAATAAGTAACAATAAATGTTTGATGTATTTGTATTATCACTTATCTAACTTTAAACATTGTTAATTTGGTTTACACAGTTTTTCTTAGTGAATTATTTTTTAGAGAGCATTCTCAATTGTTTTTCAAAACATTGGATTATAATTTACAACTCATTTTCTAATGTAATATTGATTTTTCCCATTGTTTATATTTGTAATTCAAATTTACAAATGCTGGTTCATTTGTGTATCTAAGTAATTCTTTATCTAAGTAATTCTTTCTTCTTTATAACCTAATGGTAAGTACACTTTCAGTAAAGTTCACCATAATCAATTATGATTGATGGTGAACTTCACCGAAAGTGTACTTACCATTAGTTTATAAAAAAAGAAACCACTTAGATACGCAGCAGATGAACAAACTTTTGCAAATTTTAATTTATTTCTTAGATATATATTTTTTTCAATAGTATTTCATATATGAAACTGTAACAGTAATAGTCATAATTATATTTTATTTTATATAAACTGAATGAATATTCTCATGTATATTTGCCTATGTAAGCTATTTAATTTTCTAAACCATTCTACAATCCTAATTAATTTAGATGATCAATGGACTATTGAGAAATTTTTAAATGACTTTTATCAAATATTATCTTTCAAAAATACTGGATTTCTTTTTATTAATACTAAAACAAATATTTTCAATCGTATAACAATAAATAAGCTTTAAAACATATTTAGTAAACAAATTATTATCTTGGATATTAACATATTCCATTTTTTTATTTATATTTTATAAACATTAAAAGTCATTCAATAAATACATTACTCTGATATCATATATAAATGCTAAAGTGCACAATCTATATATCATTATTCATACATCAGTATATATAGAATATAAATATTGAAACTATAATAAGTTTAAATATAGACTATATTAAATTTTTTTTAAATGAAATTAGATTTATGCCACTTTATCATATCTCTCCTCAGAATTAATAAAACAGTAAGTACAGAGTTCTCTAGTGATCATTTGAATTTTGTATGCTTATAGTCCCATGCCACCCAAAGCATCCCCATGTTAAGGATAGGAGAATGGGCTTCATATATGAATGTTAGCTGTGAATAAGCAGAGTACTGTAAATAAGCAGTCGCTGACAATGGGATAACATTCACTATCAGGAAGTGGCGAACGAGACAGTTGTCTGTTTACTTCTATAAAATACCACAATTCCTATGACGGTGGATGTCTAATGGCGAGTGTTGACTGCCATTAGATTATCGTTTAATGAAAGATGTTTTGGAGGGAATGGTGAGTGGAAATAAAAAGAAAGGATGGAAAAGATTGACATTATTGGATGATATAAGAATTGGAATTAAAGAAATGGGCAAGGAAGAGAAATAGAATAAAAGAATGGATGAATTGATGTTGTGACTACTCTCTGGACCAGTCTATTGGACAGAATACTATTGATTGATTGATAGTCCTACATAATTAAATCTGGCATTTATAAATCACCACCCACATAAAAAATATGATAATGCAAGATTTATAAAAACTTTTACAAAACATTATAAACATAACATACCGATCACAGCAGAATAATATTTCAATTTCACAGTATGATAAAAAAGGGGAAAAATAATCCATTAACATTAAATTATCTTTACTTCTCTATCATATTATTCAAATGTGAATTCAAGCTAACACACTAAAAAAGTGGGCATTTTTTTTCTTGATACTATTCCTTAGCAGCAAAATAAATTTTATTTCTTTTTTACATTAAGTTTGCAAAAAAAATAGGGAGGACAAGGGAGTAAAATGTTTTCAATACAAGAATATTCATTAATTATAACTGTTAAATGAAGATGCATGTTAATATAACACACAAAATTCAGGTCACACATTTTTGAATCACTAGATTTTCTATATCAGCAGTTTTAATTTTTTAGAATAAGCTACATTAAAGTAGCAAATTTAATTTTTCAAAATTATTGCATAAGCGATATTTAAAATTTATTTGTCTAGTTACAGTACTAATGATAAAAATATAGCATAATGGAAGAATATTTTAAAATGTGTCATAAATTATTAAAACACACACACACATATATATTCAAATGCACATGTATACAACGATATAATTGTAATCTTCTTAATTTGAAATAACCAAGATTTGAAATTGTATAAGATTACACTGGAAAAATTTTTTTTGAGAACATACATGTATGTGTGTGTATATATATAAAGAGTACACTTTTTAATACTCTTAATGTATAAATCAAAAATACCAGTAATCCTATTTTTTTAAAAAAACCAATGACTAACAAAGACAAATTTGAACTTTAATTTCCATTTTTTTTAATAAATGCACTTTCCTGACCTTAATCCAAACTGTCTATTTCTTTCAAATCTTTTGAGGCACTTCAGACTATCACGATTCACATTTCTTATTTAACATAAAAAGAAAAAAAAGGCAGTACAAAAAAACTAATATCTTAAAAAAAAAATCCTTCAAATGACTGGTGGCTTATATGCAAATCGACATCGTTCTTGAAAAATCTGAAAAATATATATAGCAATTTTACAGAAATAAGTAACATTATTCTAATATACATATTTTTTTAAAAGGTGACATAAATAATCAAAAAATTCTATTAATCTCAATAAGTTGCAATTAAAGTTACATTGTATATGTTTGTTATAATTATTTTAATGTATATAATTTCAATTTGAAAGATAACTGATAATTTTTGGTTTTTAATAACTGAAATGAACATTATCTTGTCATTCTTACCTCTGTATAATTCATGTATCTTATATAATATTAACATTCGTTCATATATAATAAGAATAAATCTTTCACAACAAACTTATATATAACTTATGATATATCTACATTCAACTATAAATGAAAATTGTTGCTATTCTATTTGACAGCATAATGAGGAATGCATCTACTCAATTACATTTACTAAATTGTAGAAATATAAAATTTATTTATAATATTTTTATCACTTATTTATATTAGAAATAGATATTTTTAAAAAGAGATTATCATATCTGCTTAAAAAATTTCTTTTTTTTTCTAATATTTTTTTAAACAATAGCTCTAAATTCGTCAGATTTTTAACTAAGTAATATCTAAAATAAATATGGGCAACCTATAGTCATGCATTATTTTCTATATAACATGCTTAATATCTAAGAATAATGCTATAAAAATGTATTTGTATCAAATTACTTATGATAAATATAATTAATACACAATTGTAAGTATTGATTAAATTCTGATCATAATTTGAATATGACTAAATTATAGTTGAGTTTAAAAAGAATAAAAAGAGAGAAAAGCTTTATAAGGTAGGATTTAGATAAATTGAGAGAAATAAAGATTTGATTTAATATGTGAAAATATAATAAAAGGAATTGATAAAGATGAGGAATATATAAATAGTTCTGATAAGTGATGGTGTGGGATTAAAGAAAAAAAATATTAAAAACAGCAAAAAATGAAGCAGAAACTATTTGGTTAAAGAAAGCTAAATGACATTGGATAAGAAAAATTATGTTGGAAAAAATGAAAGAATGTTAATACTGAGGAAGGACAAAGAGCAGGTAGACAAATTAATAATGAACTAAGGACAAAAACAGATTTAGCAAAAGAAAAATATTTAGAATAAAAATGTAGAGAAATAGAAGTGCTTCAACAGGTAAAAAGAAATGATCTGACATTTAATAAAATTAGAATCATCACTTGGGTAAAAAAGAAACAGGTAACAAGTGAAATAGTTGCTAAAAATGGAAAGAGATTAACTGATAACAATAACATATTGAAAAGATAAAAAGAATATCTTCAATATCTATTTAGAAAAGAAAATAATTCAATTAATTATGAACTTGAAAATGAAGATGTTTAATTAGATGACAAAGATATGAACGTATTGATAGATGAAATAATAAAGTCGATCGAACAAATGAAAAATAATAAAGCTATCGGATTTGATATAATATCCACAGAATTTTTGAAAAAAAAATGGGAGAAATTACTATGAGGCCAACAGTTGGACTTTGCAATTTTATATATAATAGTGGAGTTTGGTTTGAATATTTTTTTGAGGAATATAAAGATTCCAATTGTTAAAAAGAAGAAAGTTGTTAAATGTGAAGATTACAGGACAATAAGTTTATTTTTTCATGCATTAAAAATTTTAATTAAAAAATATAGGGGAAGTTAGAATATTATATTGGAAAACAATAGTTTGGTTTTCAGAGAGGAAAATGTACAAGAGATGCGATTGGTGCTATTAGATTAATTGCAGAGATATATTGAAAAAGTTAATTTGGAAAAAACATTTGATACAGTAATCTGGAATAAACTTATAACCATTTAAAAAAATAAAGGAGTATTTTGGAAAAAGAGAAGATTGATTTGAAATATATATACTGGGAAAAGTATAAGAATTATACTGGAGAATAATGTTGCTAGTGAAGTGAATATAGAAATAGGAGTTAGGCAAGAATGCAGTATGTCTCTTGTGCTTTTTAATATTTATTTAGATGTGAAGCAGAAAATATATAAGATTTGCAGATGATATGACTCTTATAGCTGAGAATGAAAAGTTTTGAGAATATGTTGGATAAATTGGAGGATGTATGGAAAATGGAATGAAGATTAATACAGAGAATACCAATTTGTGGATATGGAGGAAGACAAAAAGATTGCAAGTTGAAATCCATGATAATATAGTTAAACAGGTAAATGGATTTAGATATTTGGGTATTTAGTTGAATGAGGATGGAAAAGGCGAAGCTGAAGTTAAAAGAAGAATAGTATTAGCAAAAAAGACATTTACTAAGAGGAAAAAAATATTTTATAGACCAAATGCTATGTGTTGAATGTACTATTGTATGGTGAATGAAACATGAACAATGATTAAAAAATTTAGGAACAGATTGGAAACCTTTGAAATGTGGCCATGGTGAAGAATGGAAAAAGTTAGATGGATGAATAAAATAATAAATGAAGTTTTGAAAAAAAAGAAAAAAATATTGACTGAGGAAATTAAATAAAGAGAAACTGGATTGGATACATATTAAGAAGAAATAATACTTTAATGAAAGATTGTTTGGAAAGATTGATGAGTGGAAATAAGACAAAAGAATGGAAAAGATTGATTTTGCTGGATGATGTAAGAAAGGGGAAAAGATATGTAGAATTGAATAGCTGGACAATGTAGTGAATGAAGTAGAGAAATGGATGAATTTGTGATGTGATTACTCTCTGAACCTATCCATAAGACAGAATATTATTGATTGAAGTTAGCATATATATATACATAAAATACAATTTTCAATTTGCATTTAGTGTTTTGTTGTTGTTCATTTTTATGTTGCAAAACAATTAGGCAGTTTTTTTATATGGTATGGTCCCCATAATGAATGTTTTATGAACAATGATTTAAGCTTCCATCTATCTAAATTAATTTACATTATTTCTAGGTGTGTTAATCTATCAATTACATGTATATATATATAAAAACACTCATACATATGTTCACAGAATTATTTCATCAAAAATTTTAATATTAGCATATATAAAATTAAAAATAGTAATTAATAGCATCTTTCATATTAAATATCTACAGCTACAATGATATTTAATTCATTTTTAAAAATATTTTGTGATCAATATTTGAAAATTTACAACTCTCTCAAACCTTCTACAAAATTAATATAAAAATTGGTCTTTACATTGTTGCATCTATTTTATTGATCTAGAAACTATAGATCTGCTTGATGAATATATTTACTTAACACTTAGGAATAATTACATCTTATGAGCATTTCCTCACTGAATGCTTTTTCATAGGATGAATTGAGAAATGAAAAATTATTTACTATCATCTCATATACAATAGATAATAAATGTAATTTTATCTCAATGCTATTTTTTACTAAACTAAATATTATTTATATTTAATTTATCTGTCCAAAATCCGACGTTGGTAAATGTGATGATGAAATGAAAACAGTAAGTTACTTTTTGTTTCAGTCAATATCTCTATGCTAATCCCACTATACACTACATCCTATATTATTTTACAAATATATTTTTGCACGCAAAGTTTTCAATTTAGATTTGAATTACAACGTTATTTCTTTTTGCTGACCTATACTAGATTAGCTATGGGGTGTTAATCTGGAGGGAAAATCCTATGCATTCTTTAGATCCGAAAAAAAAAATTTCCAAAATTTATCTGGCTCTAGGTTAAACTCCAGGACATTTAATATATTAAATTTTACTACTATTAAATAAAGGATAGCTCTGTAAGATTTAGCATAATAGAAAAGGGATAGACTCAAAAACTAAAGATTTAATGAACTTTTATAGTGAATGTCACAACTTTATTTGTTCATGCTATTGTATTTTATTTATTTATATACTTGTAATGTTAATAACAGATGTTGTTAACATAATTTTATTAAACTTTTCAATTTTCCTTTTGATACACCCCTGATTCTTGAATTCATTTTGCTAATTTGAAAAAAAGCATAGTTGAAAACATTAGTTAATTAACAAATCTTAATATTCTGAACTCTTCCTATGAAGTTCAATGATAGGAAGTCTAATTTTAATAAGATATTAGTTATAAGAAAAGATGACAAATGAATCATTTTAAATATTTGATCAAATATTTATTGATTTTGCAACTTTCAGAAGATTCTTGCTTAAACCAATGATATTATAACAACTTCATTACACCAAAGCACTGTGTTTTTCCTAACTTACAATTAACATCCATAATGTTAAATCATTCTACACTAAAGTCAGACAGTAGTGCTAACCAGATCAACTAATTTTTGCTTTAGCATTTTTCAATAACAAACATTGGAATGTACTTATGCATATCTGTCCAGCAGCCACCTTTATTATGCTGTTAAAGATAATGACTTTGTTATTATTGAGTGCAAATTGTATAGTATCAAATTATTTTATGAAATTCTGTTTCAATTACTGTAATTCTCATATGTAAAACCATTGTAATTCTGATCATGTTATATGGCTATTAGCAGCTTATTGATAATAACTCCTGTTGCATTCAATGTCATTGAGGAAATTGACATTTTTTATGAGCAATATAATGGATTTTTTTTATAACAACTGCTGCTAAATATTTATTGTAATATACTGTAACGTTTATTTATATACGTTGCAAATATATTGGCATTTGGTAGAAGCTAAAAAATAAAAGTAAATTTAGATTTTTTTTTGACTAATTTTTTTTTAAAAAAATAACGTACAATGAAAGTTAAATTATTCTTTCGGTTTTTTTTTTATGTAATTAGAAATAAAAGTTAGAATTGGAGAGAACAAAAGACACAAATTACCAATCTAGATAAGAGAAAGTAAAAATATTTCAACTAATTAAAGATGGCAGAATTATGCTGAAAAAAATAGAGACTTTGTAACATAAATTTTATAAAGAATATATAAGATTATCAACGGATATTTTGACAAACAAAAGATATGCGCAGAAGTCGGAAAACTGGGCCTCTAGAGAGTATAAAAGGCAGAGATCAGTTTGAAGGACATCTTGTTCGTTGGTTTCTCTAGTTGGTCTTGGATAGCAATAATATATCCAAGATCGCTCTACGCTGAAGTAATTCGGCATGTCGGAGTGAACCGGAGCTTCTGAAGACATCGTGCCTGAAGATGTATACCAGAAAAGCTTTCGTGACCGACTAGGAGAATGGACCACAGGATCAAATAATAACCAAAAGGCCGAGCTCATTCTACCCAAAAAACTATGCATAGTTATCTACTACTGAATGCACAAAACTTACCGGTAAGTTATACTTCATTACTCCTGATTGTGACCAAATTAAACGTTTTCAAACAATTTCTAAAAGTATGTTTAAACAATCCCGATAGAGACATTAATTTTCTTGTACAAGAGACATCCATTTTTTTTAAGGAAATTTCTAGAAGAAATTTAGATATGAACAGTAATTGTAAAATTGTTTTTTATTAATTGATTCACGTCTGAATTGTGTTCTCTCTAATTTACTTGATAAGTAATTTATTTCAAATATTTTTTTTTATCTATTAGAATAAAAATATTTCTAATACCAATTTTCATTTGTGCGTTATTAATAATAGTTATTATTTTTTATTATTAAATCTATTAGTAGTTTAATAAGATTTAAAAATGTAATTTACCTTTGCCAATATGTTTGAATAAGCCCAGGAATAATAATCTTAAAAAATTAATTCTCGTTACGGTATGATGTAATACCGATTAGTTTAAAAGTATTTTTTTTTATTTGTGAGATGTTATATGACGATTTCAGCGAATTCTTAGGAATTCTGGCGCCCAGATTAAATAAATTAAAAGCTGATTTCGTCAATAGCACAATTCTCAACAATTAATAGGCCGAGTTGATCAGGAAATATAGCTATGTTTTTAGAATAGAAATATAACTTTCTTCTTTTTTGACATAGCTTGATCAACTCACGCGCAGTTTATATTAGCGTGTAGAGGCCTAGCAAAACGAAAAACGTTATAATGGCGACCCAACTCGGGCTTCGATTTAACAACTACAACCTGAGATAAGTTGTAATGATAAAGAACGTTACAACGATGACCCAAAGAAACTCACAGCCGGAAAATAAATAGTAATTTTTTTTTAAAAAAAAAAAATTATATAAACTAACGAACTAATTAAACCCTGATTATTAAAATATAAAAAAAAATATTTTTTTAATATGACTTCCAGAAAGAAAAAATGTATGTATATTTTTTTGATATGTCTAAAATAAAACATGATCGTGGCTGATGTAGACATAAGTCACAAGTATTTGACCGGGTAGGCGGTTACTGAAGAGGGGAAAAACATAGCCCCGAGTCCTAGTACGCAGTATATTAACATAAGACCACCTTTATATGCCCATCAGACTATTTCTAGCAGGGATCCCAATAAAGGGGAAGGCGGACCAAGTTGCCGCGAGCCTGTAAGACTCAAAACGATGAGCAACGCTCGTTAGTGCTTATAACTTGGGCTTCTTATCGTTACTATTACACTTAAGCGGAAAGGACACAGATGAATGTTGAAATATTTTCCATTCCCGCCGTGTTAGACCTAAAAGTGGGCGTTAAAGCCGAACGTCGCTTGTTGAATGAGTCTACGGAATATATCAGCACGCTACTACAAAAAAAAAAAAAAAACAACACGAATATGAATTTAAAAAACTTAAGAATAAAATTAGTGTAAACCCCTATTTTATTCTCATCTCCTGGCACTGGTGGTATTGTAACGTTTATTTATATACGTTGCAAATATATTGGCATTTGGTAGAAGCTAAAAAATAAAAGTAAATTTAGATTTTTTTTTGACTAATTTTTTTTTTAAAAAAATAACGTACAATGAAAGTTAAATTATTCTTTCGGTTTTTTTTTATGTAATTAGAAATAAAAGTTAGAATTGGAGAGAACAAAAGACACAAATTACCAATCTAGATAAGAGAAAGTAAAAATATTTCAACTAATTAAAGATGGCAGAATTATGCTGAAAAAAATAGAGACTTTGTAACATAAATTTTATAAAGAATATATAAGATTATCAACGGATATTTTGACAAACAAAAGATATGCGCAGAAGTCGGAAAACTGGGCCTCTAGAGAGTATAAAAGGCAGAGATCAGTTTGAAGGACATCTTGTTCGTTGGTTTCTCTAGTTGGTCTTGGATAGCAATAATATATCCAAGATCGCTCTACGCTGAAGTAATTCGGCATGTCGGAGTGAACCGGAGCTTCTGAAGACATCGTGCCTGAAGATGTATACCAGAAAAGCTTTCGTGACCGACTAGGAGAATGGACCACAGGATCAAATAATAACCAAAAGGCCGAGCTCATTCTACCCAAAAAACTATGCATAGTTATCTACTACTGAATGCACAAAACTTACCGGTAAGTTATACTTCATTACTCCTGATTGTGACCAAATTAAACGTTTTCAAACAATTTCTAAAAGTATGTTTAAACAATCCCGATAGAGACATTAATTTTCTTGTACAAGAGACATCCATTTTTTTTAAGGAAATTTCTAGAAGAAATTTAGATATGAACAGTAATTGTAAAATTGTTTTTTATTAATTGATTCACGTCTGAATTGTGTTCTCTCTAATTTACTTGATAAGTAATTTATTTCAAGTATTTTTTTTTATCTATTAGAATAAAAATATTTCTAATATCAATTTTCATTTGTGCGTTATTAATAATAGTTATTATTTTTTATTATTAAATCTATTAGTAGTTTAATAAGATTTAAAAATGTAATTTACCTTTGCCAATATGTTTGAATAAGCCCAGGAATAATAATCTTAAAAAATAATTCTCGTTACGGTATGATGTAATACCGATTAGTTTAAAAGTATTTTTTTTTATTTGTGAGATGTTATATGACGATTTCAGCGAATTCTTAGGAATTCTGGCGCCCAGATTAAATAAATTAAAAGCTGATTTCGTCAATAGCACAATTCTCAACAATTAATAGGCCGAGTTGATCAGGAAATATAGCTATGTTTTTAGAATAGAAATATAACTCTTCTTTTTTGACATAGCTTGATCAACTCACGCGCAGTTAATATTAGCGTGTAGAGGCCTAGCAAAACGAAAAACGTTATAATACTATATAAAGAATATGAAATTAATTTTTTTTTTTAGAAAAAAAAAACGTTTCAATTTTCTATACATATGCTTATGATCAATAATAAAGAAATTTGGTATTAAACCTGTGACGTTGGGGAGATAGGAGACTTCTCACATACACAACGACTCTTGGAACGATGATCAGCGCTCACAATTGAAAGTAGTAATCCATTTTTTGAGGTGTGAAAACATGTATTTCCTTACGTGTGACATCGCGATGATGGAATGACCAACGGTGCTCATAATCGTGTATTTCCTTACGTGTGACGTCGTGATGATGGAACGACCAACAGTGCTCACAATTGAGTAATCAGTGAGAGAGGTGTCAAAATGTATATTTTCTTATCACTGCGATCTTTTGGATTCGATAATGTCTCCACATTAGCTTTTTCTGTGCTTTGTGTTTTCTTTTACTGAGCAGGTGTCCATTTTGGGGTCATGTAGAAGATGTTCAAACAACCGGATTTCCCTGTTCAATATTTCATGGTAAGTATCACAAAAATGTAGTTAATCTATTTTTAAATTTTTTTACCAATAATGGTGTGGGTTTTTTTTTGGAAATGGGTCGTTTTTAAAAGTTTTTACATTTACTCATATTTTGTCTTTTTTAAATTTTGTACAATATTTGTTCGAATTTCAATATAGTATTACTCGTATTTCTTTTTTTTAAATTTTGTACAATATTTGTTTGAATTTCACTACAATATTATCTTGATTTCTCAATAATCATCTTCTGAATATATACTATATTTTTTGTTAAAAATCTTCCATGGCGTTGGGTTTGCTTTTTTTTTTTTTTTGGAAATGCGTCGTTTTTAAAAGTTTTTAGATTTATTGCATTGTTCCAAAATACTGAAATATTTAAAACCTTCAATAGCATCCGGTTTGCTGTTTTTTTTTTTGGAAATGCGTCGTTTTTAAAAGTTTTTAGATTTATTGCATTGTTCTTAAAAGTTTTTAGATTTAGTGTTTTTTTAATTTTGTACAATATTTGCTTGAATTTCACCACAATATTACCTTGATTTCTCAATAATCATCTACTGAATATATACTACATTTTTTGTTAAAAATCTTCCAAAATATTGAAAAATCTAAAACTTTCAATGGTGTCCGTTTTGCTGGTTTTTTTTTTTTGGGGAAATGCGTCATTTTTAAAAGTTTTTAGATTTACTGCGTCGTTCTTAAAAGTTTTAGATTTAGTGGGCTTTTTTTTTTAAAAAAAAATTTCTACAATATTTGCTTGAATTTCACTACAATATTACTTTGATTTTTCAATAATCATCTACTGAATATATACTACATTTTTTGTTAAAAATCTTCCAAAATATTGAAATATCTAAGACCATCAATGGCGTCACATTTGTTGTTTTTCTTTTTTTTTGGAAATGCATAGTTTTTAAAAGTTTCCAGATTTACTCATATTTTTTTTTTTTAAATTTTGTACAATATTTGTTTGAATTTCACTACAATATTACCTTGATTTCTCAATAATCATCTACTGAATATATTACAATGATCCAGATTTAAAACTTAATGTAATCTGCACTACAGGGCGCCATCTAGGCATTTGAACCTAGAAAAAATTATAAAGTAGGCGGATACGTAAGTTAAAAATAAAAAAAAAAATTTTTTTTTTTATATTTTAATATATTTTGATTCCGGTCGTTAGTCCATTGTCCTTAGCTCAGGGAGTAGCCGAGATTTATATTTATAATAAATTCTTATCTAAGAATATATAAAAAAGAATAAAATAAGCCACTGCCAGTAATTAACACACAAACATTTATCTACGCACATATATAAAATTTAGCATTATTTTAGAATAACTTTTACTTTGGATTTTAACTTGATTTTAGAATTTAAATTTACATTTTAATTTTTATAATATTATAAGTTTACATTTTAATTTTTTATAAGTTCACACAGATGGATTTATAAAAGTTTGTTTTAAAATGTTTGAGTATAGATCGGTTACATAGATTTCACGGTTAAAAACATTTCAAAATAAACATAAATGATCAAAATACAAAGTCATTGATACCGTCAATTGCAGAGGGAAATTTATAAGTAACCCAATAGCATTCACCATAAGATGCTTGCATTGACACCAATAACTTAAAAGACATCCGAATAAATACATTTTAGATACTCACCGTAAGGTATCATTATTTATCGAATGTCTATATATTTTGATCCAATATGAAAACCCAAAACATAATTAACCGATAACGAATCCATGCAAGCGTCTATAAACAACTTAAATTTAATGCATTTTTATTTAGTGTCGAGTATGAATAGACTACATAGATTTGCATTTGAAGATAAAATATTCTATCCCCATTTAACCTTAGGCTAAAAGTTCGCAGTCAAACTGGCGTCAATCCATCTGATATATCGATGTATTCAATGTAATACGAATACGGCAACACAAAATAGGTTAAGATAAGATATTGACTCTCGTCAGATAGGAATATTACATCTATCTAAAGAAAAGAACAATAAAAAAAAAAACTGCATAGAAACGGACTGCGGTCATTTTGCCGACTTATGATCCCATTCCCTAGGCAAGAGGAAGTGTGCGGCGTATACAAGCGATTCTGCCCGTAGCGAATCTTGCATTATATCTACTAACTACATCAATATATCCAATCCATTGACCCAATTCAACAACGACACGAATAACCTAAGATTACCTCCCCTAATATAACTTTACAAATCTATACAGCCATTCACGCCCGACTTAATCTTGCATTATATCTACTAACTACATCAATATATCCAATCCATTGACCCAATTCAACAACGACACGAATAACCTAAGATTACCCTCCCCTAATATAACTTTACAAATCTATACAGCCATTCACGCCCGACTTAAGTTTATCATTGATATATTTTAATTTATCGGAAAACAGAAATCATAATAAAACTTAAAGAACAAAAAAAATATAAATGGAAATGATTTTACAAAAGAAATACATCAAATAACATTTTAACTACTTTAGTCAGATAGGAAATTCTTATATTTATAAATATTGAAAAGTTTAGTTCTTTTGTTTAGAAATGTTCATAAATTATATATTTCTTACTGTTTTGAAAAATGTCCGTTTTCTCTGATTTCTTGTAATGGAAGGTATTAATCCCACGAAGTCATAAGGAGATCGGTGTGCAGTTAATCGCTGGTCCTTTATGGTTGATGGTATTCTTCCGGGCCTTGATGTCCTGTGGCCTGCAATATCGGAAAACAATGTTTCATTTTTTTTTGAACTGAAGGAATTGAAAGTGCGTCTTTCAATCCCTTCTCCTTCAACTCCGCACTAAGACCTATAGTCACATCGTAATAACTCTTTTTATTTCCAACCTTTCCTTTTATATTAATTTTGTGGATTAACTCAACATTACGTCATCGATGTGATGGTCCTTTCGCTGAGGTCCGATTCCATTGTTTTTCTCTCATTTGCTATTAGTTTCTATTGTTTTCCTATCTGACCGCTGCTTATACATTTAAATGACCAAAGGCTAATTCACTTTGACTAATTAAAATAATCATTTCCATTTCTGATTAATTAATGTGTTTTCCAAATTTAAAGATATATTTTTATCTCTAAATCTTTTTGTTGAAAGATTTAGTTTTTCTATTTTTAATAAAGTTTTATTTTAATAATTTTTTTTTTTTATCTGTGCGATTTTATATATATACGAGTTTAAGATGATTTTTTAATTTTCAATTTTTAATTCTTAAAAAGGAAGTTTTATTTGTGAACTTTTATTCTTTTCATGTTTACTAATTAAAAAAACAATGTAAGGTACGTATGTGCCCGTTACAATATATTACATTTTTTGTTAAAAATCTTGGAATATTTCTTTGAATTCCATTGTATTATGTGTTGCTATTTTTTAGAATGTACTCATTTTTAGAGCTGCGACATGAAGCATGTATTAGACCTGCTGAGCCTGTTGACATTCGTATCAACCTCCCAATAACTTTGGAGTTGTTGCCAAAAGAGCCATGTACATTTTCTTTTTTGGTTTGTCGAGAAAGAGTCATGTACACATCATTTTGGTGATATCACAAAGTCGTTGGCAGATTGATACAAATGTCAACAGGTCCAGTAGGTCTAATACCTGCTCTGTGTCACAGCTCTAATACCAAAGTACCAGACTATTCAAAGTCACCAAAAGAATTCTATTAGATGCAGAAAATTTATTTACAAAAGTAGACTACAAATGTTTAAATAAAGTGTCATTTATCTTTTTCAAGGCTTTGGTGCTTCAGGTAGTGTTAGATTAAGTTATTGTGAGAGTGGAACTACATGTGAATTAAAGTCTTTTCATTAGTTATTTTATCAAGGAACTGACAAATCACAATCAGAAAAACTTTAAAACAAGTTTATTCATTGCTTCTATTGCTAGCATTTAGAGAAAAGAATAGAATAATAGGTTTCCATAGAGTAGAATGCATCAAGTTTCCTCACATTTACTTTAACTGTTTGGTTTTTCCCAATAGACTTTTTCAGTCTACAAATTTTTGACTGAAAGCATTTTTTATGTTCTCTAATCCATACACTTATATATGTCTATTTGAAAGATCTCTTTAGCTTTTTTGGCATTAGAAACATGGAATTTCATAGACATGCTGATATTCTAAAAGCACTTTGTCTTAGATTTATGAAAAAATCATTAAGTTTTTTTGCTAATTTAAAAAAAGATCTTAATATTGAAACTAATATATCTGCTGATCTTATTAATGACCACCTTAATGTAAGGAAAAATTACCATATATTTGAAAAAATATTGACTTGCATTCCCCTTCTTTCTAATAAAATAACTAATGAAAGACTAATTCACATACCCTCTCATTATTACTTGAGACATAACAATTTGTCACGATATCAAAGTCCTAAAAAAAATAAATGACATTCCAGCTGTTTACTTCTATAGAGAAATTTCTATTTCTGTACATCAAAATCTTTTTAAAGATTTTAAACAACAGGATTTTTTTACTATTAATTATAAGAATTTTTCAGCACAGAACTGATACACAATATTTCTCATAAACTTTTTTAGATTTCATCTTTTAACAATATACATCTTTACTACAATATATATAATAATAATTTTGGTTATATATTTTTGCATTTTAATTCTGTTATAATCTACTATAAACTGTTATAATAATATTAAATAGTGCTAACACATTTATAACGTAAAGCTGTATAAATTAATAGTAATTAATCAATTAAAATGGCTTAGCGCTTTCGAGAAAATGTATTTCTCATAATCATAGCCTGTTATGACTCATTCATTGGAATCATTCTATATGTATAATATGCAAACTCTATGCAAATGAGTCAATTAGATCATCTTTTTGATACAGCAAAACATGCTTCTTTACAGTTAACGGCGAAGGAGTCTTCTGCTATGAAGTAAGTCTCCTTTACCTTACGTTTAACATCGTGCCTCTCAGTACAAACTAATTTTGCAGAGGCAGATTCAAACTCGTGTCCGTATACTTTTTGATGTTGTATAAAAATTGAAATCCATTCTGGGTTAGTATGTGACTTATTATACCTATATTTATGCTGTGACAACCTAGTAGCTATGGTTTCACCATAGTATGAGGCTTTTCATCCATTGTGAGAGCATGCAACGTTATACACGGCCTGTGAGGTCTGATCAGAAGCTATGGTGACTTTAGGATTGTTAATAAGCCCATTAGTTGAGAGAGGTGTATGAAAGCTCAAACGAAACTCTGTAGCGAAAGTCCTATAGAATGTCTTATGGAAAAAGGGCACGTAAGGCAACAACAGTCAAGGCTTGTTATCTCTAACTCTGTGTGTTCCTATATTATTAATAAAATGTTTAATCTTACAATAAACTATACTGCGCTTGTATCCTGATTTGATTAAATTGTTAGTATAATTAATCATGTTAGACCTTCTATCTGTTCTATTATTATTATCACTTAATGATGCAATAGATTACTAATGATTACAATGGCAAACTATTATCAGTGATCAAGTATTATCACTTGAACTATTCTGTTTTCAGATTAGTTTTATTTGCCTTTGGGATAGAGAATATTGCATATACACGTAATTTTCATATATAAATTCTATTAAGTTTAACAACCCTGCAAATAAACAACAGCTATTAAATATATAGTACCAAACATATATAATATTTATGAAATAAGAATCTTCAAATATGCATAATATAAAAGTTCTTAATAAGACAGATTTTCTAATGTTGAATTCTAGGCAACACTCTCTTACATTAATATAATCTTTTACTAATCAGATGAAAATGAATTCACTTTTACTGGATCTACATAATATTATACAGATAGTAGATCAATGTAAAATATTACATAAGTGGAAATCTTAGCGAAATTTTCCTGTAACTGGTTCATAATTTCAATTTAAGATATCCACTAATACAAATTTCACCCCTATAGAATATTAAACAATGATCTAAAATCGATATAAGATCTTAGAGATGAGATGAAAATGAATGTATTTTTCATCTGATTAATGGCAAGAGTATTATCTTGTAAGTTTATTTAAAATGACTCTAGAAAGTCTGACTTTTAAATGATTCTTATAGTATGCACATTTGAAAATTATTATTTCATAAATATTATAACTTTCATATAATTTGTTTTGTAGATATATTTAAGACCCTCCACTTTACCACATATTCTTATGCTATGGTATTCTTGTTTGTACTGCCTTTATTATATTCATATTCTATTTTTAAAATAATAAACATCTACTAAATAAAATAATAATAAAAATATTTCATTTATTTATTTATATAAATATAACAAACCTTTAAGCTTCTATCTTTTACTACTTCTTCAACATTTAGTTCGGCTTGCATTAACCTTAACTGCAAAAAATATCACATTATATATATATATATGTGTGGATGAATAATTACAAATTTAAATAGTTGAAATAATAAGAAAAAGGAAACAAATTATGATAACAGATTAGAAGCTATATATTTTATGAAAATTTAATTGTATACTATAGGATGTATTACTGGTAAATACATATTCTATAATGCTTTTAGCAATTTAAAAGCATTAATTTCCTCTATTTATTCTACCAGGACCATCTATTGTAAATTTAAGTAATCATTGAACTCTAATGATAGTATCACATGCCAATCTCTAGATTAATTTTTGCCTATTGACCTTTATCAATAAGGATATGTCAGATTATTAGATTGGATAATTTATTGGCTAATCTAAGATCTCTTTATCATGAATTTTTCTTTTTTACATGAAAAGTCAAATTATAAGCTAAGATGGTTGCATTTTTCCTATTAGGATGGTAAAATAAATTTAAGTTATTTTTGATATTAGTTATAATACCATTCTTTGCCATTTTATAAAAAAAGATTTACAATGATATTATTGTTAACCTAGATTTACAATGATATTATTATTAATTTAGTAATGTTATCAAAATTCTTTGTTAGTGGCATACCAAAAATAGTTTATTTGTTTTTTTGTAAATGGATTAAGCCCTATAACCATTTGAAATTAAGATAGCAATATAACTTATTAGTTCTGCTATTTTGCATTTATGTATATTGATAGTTCAATTCTATATAATTATTTTATCATTTTTGATGTTGTAAGATATATTTCTAAAGATATGTACTGCAAAATTTTTATTGCTTTCTGTAGCAATTTCATTAAAAAATTTGTCATAGTTGTTGTATCAAATTTATCCATACTACAGTTTTAAGTTTTCATTTTCTTCGGTTGCTAGTGAAACTATTCATAATATGGAGATTGTATCAAGAATTCTTGCATGTTGTTGCAGAATAGCTATTTTTTTGAAAAAGTCTCTCTCTTAATTTTCAGAACCTTTTGCTCATCAGAAATAATTCCACTGCTAAATTAATTAGCTTAATATATAATTCTATTATTTTTCTCAATAAATATTTAAAATTGATCATTCTTTCCCAAATGAGATTCTAGTTCAATATTATTTTGTTCTTAATTAAGTAAAATTAAATAGAAGCAGAATGTACAAAAGCATATTTACTAAAATTATTCGAAAGTATGTTTAGTAAAATTACTTACCTTTGTTTGTTCTTTCCTAAGAGTTTTAATAAGATTTAAATTATCTACATCTGATGACCTCTGATTTCGTAAATCATTGACTTTATTTGATACCACAGTAATGCATTTTTTAATGGCTGTTTCTCTTTGCATATATGAACCAATTAGCTACTTTGAAAAAAAAAAATACCAGAAGTTAACAAAAACAACAACAAAAAAAAACCAATAGATTTAAAAGTCAATTAATATTAATAATTATAAAATCTTTGCTTCAAAAAGAATGAATGTCTTAATTGTAATTTGCATAAAGATATATATGTTTTGATTAAAAATAATAATTTAATCAGTTATATATTATAAGTTGCAGTTCGGTAATACAATAAATTATATAAATGATTGTTTACGGTAATAATTTACAGAACACATAGACTTTTAGTATTATCATTAGGACTCTGACTAGGTACTATTAACAGACTTACTATTTCTCGACCATTTTCTTTAACTATAACAATTGAATTTAGATAAGGTTAGTATTTATCCCAAGTTACTTTTACATGATTAAACATTTCTAAAATAAGATGTATTTTAAATATAACCAATGTGAGACTCATTTAGATTTATTCTAAATATCACAATAACTAAACTGATAATCCCTATTACATTAATTTTGACAGCTTCTGTTTCAGACTCTTACAGAATAGGGAATGAGGCTTCGGGCATTATATGTTCCTCTAATATCTTTTGGAGTTGACAGCAGGAAAGCATTCTCTCCAATGTTTTAGAATTTTGTAAGGAATGCATAATCACCAAAACCTCCCTAACTTTATAATAATTTATTTATAACTAATGTAGGGGCTTGGCTCCTCTGCTTAGGGTCGTACCACCTATGGACAGGCCACAGTATTTATTCAAAGCATTTTTTGTAGTTACAATATATCATTGGTGCCTTCTAAATGTAAAAAAAAATATACACTTTTCAGCTTAATGAGATATAAATGTCAACTACCATTTATGAATGTGATACAATTTATGATCCAATCACAGGAACTTAAAATGGAAGAAGATAGATGAACATCTATCAGCAAAAATCTAAATTTAAAATGGTAAAAGAAAAACCATAGCATAGACAGAAATTATTCGCCTACTTCTTTTAAGATATCAATAATTATTCCAGAATTTTCTGTAGTTTTTGCCTTCTCTATAGATTTAATTGCATACCTCTCTGCTTCATTTACAATGCTTAGTCTACTTATTTCATATCTTAGAATAGTGGCTTTTAATTTTCTTGATTAATTGTAGTTCTCCAATGTATCCTATCCTCCAGTCATATTTTTTTAATGAAAGCAATTGAAGTGCCTTTGTTCAAAATGTCTTTCATATAATATTCAAAATATAAATAAAGACTACTTCTATGAAAACCAGATTTAAGTTAATCTTAAATATATATATTTTAAAAAAAAGTAGCATTCATTGATTTTACATGCCCAATTCAATACATTATCCTTAATATTATTATCATATTTTTAGAATCTTATAGAACAAACTTAAAGAAAATCAGCTTGCATACAACTAATTTAGTTAAAACACTTGTATCACTTGGATAAAATATATATTTTCATTTGTTAAGTGCTGCATCAGCTTAAGCATATATTCAAGTTCAACTATCTTTATGTATACATACTAAAAGCTTATAATAAAATATTCCAGTTCAGCTATGATACAATGAAGCAAGCAATCAATTGAAAACTGGAGTGGTAATCTGAAAAACTGTCAACTAGCAACAATATTTATTTGTGTGATCCCCTATAAATTAAAAGTGGATCTATTTTAATTTATACCCTAGTTTTTAAATAAGAGATAAATCAGTCATCAGTACTTATATGTGTAAAAAGTTAAAAGTATATCAAATTTTCAAATCTTCAAAGATGACAATTATTTTACTTTTTTTTTTCTAAACATTTTCTATTAAACTAGATAACAATTAAATTCTTCCCTCAACAAATGTAGATTACTCTCTATAATATTTATATACATACATATAAGAAAAGTAAATAAGAAAGTACCACTTCAACGAATAGCAATCACATCTGCAAAAATATTTTCAAAACCAGAATTTAAATGTGAGAACATCCATTCTCTGTTTCATAAACAATCTATGTAAGTACATCTATTTTATCTATTTCTCTGAATGCAATCATACTGATTGGATAGCTAATTTTTTCTACAATCAATTTTGAACTACAGTACTCTATTATATTTATATAAAAAAGTAATAATGTAATGCAGGGCTTTTTTTTTAATAAAAAAAAAAAAATGTCAAAACTCACTTCTTGTCAAGTTTTTTATTAAAGAAAATTATATTCAAATATCATTCAAATGAAATTTAAAGCAACTTTTCCAATACTAAGAAGCAAATAAAAAAATTACACAAAATTTATCATAATTTTTTTTATTTTAGATATATCAAATCTAAAGTTAAATAAACAAATACAAATATACAACTGATAACTAAAAGTAAAATAAAATTATGAATCTTTATATAATTGAATAAAAGTTTATAGTGATTTCCAAAGTTTTATCTAATTCTCATCTGACAAATCCTCTAGATTCATTTTCTTACTGTTAGTGACCATGGTCGAATGAAGTCCTCTGATCAACATATTCTGATGGATCAAAAAAGGTGATTTAATGAACAAAAGTGCCAAAACTGATTTTGAACAGAAATCTTATTGGGGTAATAATTAGATTCATTTGTAAAAACCTGCGTTCACATTCACTTGAAGAAATGGGAATAGAATTCAGAGCATATATCAAATGCAATAGTTTTTCAGGATATATCTTTCCAAGAATGTACTTGCAAAATTCCACGAATCATTTCTCTTTCATTTAGTTGTAGTCTAATTGACATGTTTCTAATTTCCATCTCTCCAAATGTTAACTGAATATTATTATCTTCAGGTCAATATTTCTGGTCAAGTACTCGAGCCCAAAGTGCAATTTCAACATCTTTGTTATCTAGCATCCTTTTTTCAACTGACTCTTACAACGTGGTATAAAATGTTCTCAAGTCAATAGGAGGATTATTTTTTGAAACGTTTGTGTGAAATGAAACCACAAAAACACAGATCGTGTACAGCAGCTATAGCAAAATTCTGTTTTCTTTTTTCACAAACTTGAACTAATACATTTATTTTTCAATTTGCAATGTAAAGATTCACATTGTGATCTTATAGATCAAAACTTAGTTCTGACAATTCTTGGAGAGCATCGCAAATCAACACTAGATCCAATAAAAAGCTGTAGATGTTATTTTTTTTCTTTAAGCCATCACAATTACATTTATCATTTTTATCTCTTGTAGAATCATGCACCACTTCTTCAAAATGATGCACAAAAGATGAAACTTATTTCACATAGCTGAAACTGAACAAAAACTAGATACCACCCATCTAATACTTAAAAACTCTGAATTTTTAGCAGCTCAACACTTAGTGATTCTACATATTTATGTAACTCTCAATTATTTTTCAGCAATGCATGACATAAAACAAAGTTCATCAATAAATGATTTGAATGTATTGATTCCAGAAATTTTCTTTACATCACTTACTGATAATTCTATAATGCCAAACTATAATCAAAAGAAATGTTTGTGTCAGCAATTTTTTTCACTCCACTTTCACATCCTAATATCACAGCAGTACAGTCACATGCTCTCAGAATTGAATATTTTTTAAAATAATTTTCTGTCATCCCATAAAATTCAAGACAGTGAAGTAAGGATTCAAATATTCCTTTTGCTGTTACATTTTCAAGTTTGATCAAGTCAAAAAATAAATTAATCGATGAATTCATTTCAACACTTTTGAAAACAGCATTGAACAAACACAAATAAGAATGTTTTTTTTGCTTATAGTAGTTGATTCATCAATTATTAAATACATTTCCCTACTTATATGTTTCATAATATTAATGCATGTGTTTGTTGAATGAAGAATATGATCCATTTCAATTCCATTCAGTTTTTGCAGGTCAACTTCACTTTTAAAAGTAGAGGGTGATTGATTTTCCTTTTCTATTTTATATGTAGTTCAAAAAATTTTTGCTGATATTATTTTTTTGCGAAATAATGACTTTAAAAAAAATGTTTTCAATCTTCTTTTTTTCGACTTCAAAAATAATTTTTAACACTGCTTTGTGTGCAGCAATTTTCTGTGATCGAAAATTTTTTTCCGAAGCGAGCTCAGTTATAATGTAACTTCCTATCTTTCCCAGAATAGATGATTTCACTGTTGGCTCATTCTTTGGAAATTTTCAGTCCCAATATCGCTTCAATTCCAAGAGTTCTAACATTTCTACAAGATGTGCAGCTAAGTTTCATTTTAGGTATGCTCAACCATTCATTTTTTGGAAAAAAATCATTTTTTTGATCCCATGATAGCAATCCAGCCAAACATTTTGAGTTTGGAATTGCACCTCAAGATTCGCTTGAGATGATTCAGGAACATCAACTTGCACCAATATTTCCATATTTCCTGTCATCGTTTTGGACTTTTTATTAGTGGAACCAATGGGTGAGAAATAAATGGAAATGTTTTTCATTTTTAAACTTGGGGTAAACTCTTACACTAAAAAATAAATAAAATAACGATGCCAAATTTACATAAAAATAAAGAAGTTAAATATTCCACACAATACCAATCGCTATGCAGATGCATTCAATCACAAACATCAGATGTTACTGGCTGCACATGCGTTGCTATAATCAGTCATTTACCATGAGTGACCAATGGGGACATGGATGAGTCCACTTCTCATGACATGAGTGTCAATTTCAAATCCATCCATATTTTATCTAATTTATAAAACACCATATTTTTTTATTCGTTTGAATTATATAAATATGGGTTATAATTATGCATGTGCAATACTGTTCATCTAATTACATTTGAAACATTAAAAATACACTAAAAAAGGTGCTGGAATGCCAATCCATGGCATTAAAAAAATGCCCTGTATATATATATCATTTAAGTGATATATTTTCTAAACTTGAATTTAAATATGATAACATGTACTTTATTTCATCAATCTGTACATTATTTCAAAGACAAATTAAATGCATTTATTTATTTTTTAACAATTGGATGGAGAACATATATATATATGAAAAACAAAAAAACACGTTAAAAAACTTGCTAATGCTTGTATTTATGATAACAGATGGCGTTCTACCAAAAACACCGTCAAGCGTAGTTTTCTGTTTACATAAACGTCAGAGCGAGCATTCACTATCTCTAACTTTAATTCCACTTTCAGATCATGATTTCAAGCTATTTGCTATCGTCAGTGAAAGACAGGAATAAGAAACTAGATCTAAACACAAACTCTGAGCATTTATGAAACAGTTACTATTCCGCTTGCAAGCGTGAATCCTTTAGGCACGTTAATGTCTTCAAACTCAGCATAGCAAGCCAGATAGCTACATGGGTCTGATCTCAGTTCAGCATCACCACATAGTAGAAGCCTCTGCAATATACATCATCGCAAGAAAGACCTCAAAGGTACATTTATGAAAAACAAAAAAACACAAGTTAAAAAACTTGCTAACGCTTGTATTTATGATAACAGATGGCGTTCTATCAAAAACACCATCAAGCGTAGTTTTCTCGCTCTGACGTTTATGTAAACAAAACTACGTTTGACGGTGTTTTTTGGTAAAACGCCATCTGTTATCATAAATACAAGCATTAGCAAGTTTTTTAACTTGTATTTTTTTGTTTTTCATAAATGTACCTTTGAGGTCTTTCTTGCGATGATGTATATTGCAGAGGCTTCTACTATGTGGTGATGCTGAACTGAGATCAGACCCATGTAGCTATCTGGCTTGCTATGCTGAGTTTGAAGACATTAATGTGTCTAAAAAATTCACGCTTGCAAGCTGAATAGAAACTGTTTCATAAATGCTCAGAGTTTGTGTTTAGATGTAGTTTCTTATTCCTGTCTTTCACTGATGATAGCAGATAGCTTGAAATCATGATCTGAAAGTGGAATTAAAGTTAGAGATAGTGAATGCTCGCTCTGACGTTTATGTAAACAGAAAACTACGCTTGACGGTGTTTTTGGTAGAACGCCATCTGTTATCATAAATACAAGCGTTAGCAAGTTTTTTAACTTGTGTTCTTTTGTTTTTCATAAATGTACCTTTGAGGTCATTCTTGCAATGATGTATATTGCAGAGGCTTCTACTATGTGGTGATGCTGAACCGAGATCAGACCCATGTAGCTATCCGGCTTGCTATGCTGAGTTTGAAGACATTAACGTGTCTAAAGGATTCACACTTGCAAGCTGAATAGAAACTGTTTCATAAATGCTCAGAGTTTGGGTTTAGATCTAGTTTCTTATTCCTGTCTTTCACTGACGATAGCAAATAGCTTGAAATCATGATCTGAAAGTGGAATTAAAGTTAGAGATAGTGAATGCTCGCTCTGACCTTTATGTAAACAGAAAACTACGCTTGACAGTGTTTTTGGTAGAACGCCATCTGTTATCATATATATATATCTGAACATACATATAAAATTTATAAAAGGCTTAGAAAGAGACCATATGTGAGATGGCTGGATAAAATGTGGATTTATTGGTGCGATGTGAAAAAGAGAGATTTTGAATTGGAGAAACTGGTAAAAAGTTGGAGAACATCCTGCAAATCAATAATGTATATATATTGGAATGATCAACTTTCAAAATACTGCACCAACCTTTTTTTATCAGGTTGCCCAGAAAATGTAAAATGGCCAATATGATTATATGAGGGTGTACTAATGCTAATAATATTTTATGTAATTTCTATTCTGTATTAGTAAATTAATTTATTTGTTATTGCATTATATTATAATATGAACCTACATTGTTTTATATATATATTTACTATATAGAATAAATACTTTATTTTTAAAATAAAAATATTTTAATTTTCCATTTCCAGTCTTAGTTTTTCAATTAATAAGCACTGAACATCAATTCTGCCCCTTCTTTGCAAATAATATATTTGAATTCTCTATCCCAAGTGAAGAAAGTTACATATCTAATATTACAATATTTAATTACTGGATAAATTTTCACTTTCTCAATTCTAGGTTTTTTTCTCCAACCACAAAAACAGCAAAACACACCTTGTTCAATATTACTGAATCCTATTATATTTAGAGTATCATCATCTATGGTTCAAATTAAAAAAATATAGAAATTTGTACATTTGAATTCATAAATTTTGTAAATGCTCAATTGGCCACTTTCCCAATTTATTATTATACTGATCTTTTTCTTAAAAACATTATTCTAATTTTATAATAATTATTTTATTGATGTCATAATGTATATAATTTTAAATTAAATTGTATATAATTTTAAATTAAATTGTAACATAGATAAACATATTGAACCAGGTCTGTTTGAATGAACGTTGATTATAGAATTCAAACTTTATATAATATATAATTTTATATTATACATATTACGTGAATGGACCGGCCATTCAAGCAGAGAGGAGAATACCATCGATAGCAGAGTTATCAACGATACACGGTCACACAGAGCTATGTAAAGCACAATACAATCACATTTCTAGACCATGGCCCATCTCGACTGCTAGATTCAAACCCCTACCATCTAAAGCATTTTATTGGTTTAGAGGTAAACCTCAGGCACCAGCTAATTACACGAAGTAACTAACCTGCTTGGATGGTAGACCCATAATTCAGCGCTTGAAATATCCCATGACTAGCTCACTCTATCTCAGGGTCCAGCATATTTAATTAATACATAAAGTAACTTTACAGTAATTTACTGGTGAGGCAGTGACAAGAGAGAAAGAGAAAATAGACAAAATAACAATTAATGCAAACATTAATATTTAATTAAACACACACATATCTAATATAAGACAATAATATTGAAATTTACACATAAAATCATATAAATAATTACTCAGGCCAAATTATGATAGTCCTTCGTTAATTAAAGTTCATTCATTTAAACATAAAGTGTCTATAGACAATGATAAAGTATCTTTACCTAGGTTTTCATTTGTGTGTATTTTCCAACCAATTGGCTTTCTGGTTTCCCATCGATGGCTTGTTTCAATTCTGTGACTCAGCAATGGAAGAGAGAGAGAATAGTGGTGGCATTTATTTATGATTATAGCATCAATTTCCAGTATTTGTTCCAGGCAGAATAGTTGACTTGCGGAGGTTTGTTGGGGCCTGAAGCACAATTTAATACATCTGAACGTCTAGCACACATGCTGCTAGTTTTGCATCTTGGGCAATAACATTCTCTGCAGCAGTAATTGATTGGCTTATTACTTACTGCATTTACAGTTCTGAATATTTGGACCTTTGGTTGTTTGGATTCTGCATTTTGTACAAACTGAATAATAATAATCCGAATAGATGAACGATCTAACAAATTGCAGCCCCGACTGAAGAAACAATAGAGAGATCCACTTTATAAACTTTTTTTTTCTATAGTTGTAATTTCTTATTATTTTTTAATTTAGATCTTAACTTCAAATGTCTTATAATTAATTTTACATTTCTGGTTTATCTTAATCCTTTTCTCAGATTCATCTAAACATTGTTTCGATAAGATAGTTTACAGTTCTTTTTTAATTAATACAACTATTGATTTTGATTCCATTATTAATCAAAATCTTATAAATTAATTACATAATGAAAATTTTACATTTTATTTTTGCAGACTAATTTTCAGTCTGATTTTACATATTTATTTAGCTTTTACTTTATAAAAGTTGTTTTCTTTAAAAAGAGAGAGAAAAAAGTTTTAACTGTTCTTTAATTCTTATACATTTCGCCCCCTCCTGCTAAGAAATTTTATTCTAAAATAAAAATAGGATGCAGTATTTTAATTTTTTTTTATTTTTAAAAAAATCTGCCTTATAATTTATTTTTATCTTAATTTTTTAATAAAAATTAGACATGGTCCACTGAATAGTGGTACAATATATAGAATAGCCCTCCTTCCACCAGTATCCACAACATTGATTCCAAACATAATGGTTTGCCAACATTTGCAGATAATGGCCAACAGTATTATTATATGCTGTTTTAATATACACATATATGAATGTATGTATAGACTATACAATCACTGTGAACAGAAAAATTAAAATATAGATTACATTTTTTTATATTAAATTTCTAATTTTTTCCTCTATTTTCTATTTTTTTGGATCACTGATAATTGAAATCATGAATATGGAAATTATAGATACAGGGAAATAGTGTATATCAAAAACATTTATTGTTTGGGTTTGATATTACTTGTAATTTCAGAGATCTGTCTGAAAGCTTCAAATAAAATAGGTGTAAATTCGAGTAAATGACTTTATATAATTAATATCAAATATTGTGATTAACGATTAAATTATTTCAGGCTTCATATTATATTCTTCTCAATGCACTGTAAATGTTTTTGTGAATTTTTCATTTGTTTGGTCATATTTAATCATAAGAAATTTAAAAAATCTGTTTGGTAAGGACAAAAAAAATGTAAAAATATAGTTAATTCTTAATACAAAAAAAAAAGTACAATATCATATAAACATCATACTTCTGAATGTTTCAAATGAAGTTACACATGTATGTTTCTATACCACTAAACATCACATGATCATCATTTCTTATGCTTGCTCTTAACTGTTATGCAAACAGGCAAAACTCTATATACGTATTGTCACTCAGTGCAAGCCAGAGTAATCAATGGATGCCAGAAGATGAAAGCCACAGCCAGAAACTAGTCTGGGGATATTGGATGAGTAGGCACTAGATGGGGATTTTATGCACAAGCTTTCTGGCAATAGAAGGAAGATATATGAAACCAATTATATTAATTATAATAAAAATAATTGTATGAATATATATAAAACATCAATTAATTCGACTAATAACTGGCTAATGATAATTGAATGGACGTTTATATAATATACATTCATACAGGTTTTTTTTTTATGCCTTAAAAATAATATATGGTTTTAATAGACTATAGTTAAGTTTATATAAAGAAGATAGATGTCGCTATGTATGCAATGTGGATCATAGCTGCTATATAGAGTTTTCTAGGAAGATATGCATTAGATGCAGATGTGTGGATGACAAAGGAGGCAATTCAAGAAGAAATGGGATGGTCAAGTTTTTATATACGATACAAAAATCAAAATGAAAACGTTTGATAGATTGCAATTTAAGGATAATAACAAAATAGCTGAAATTGTTTTTAATTGGGTTATGAGTAAAGGACAGACAACAAGATGGTTGAGAAAGGTAGTATGGTATGCAGAAGATTTGGATAAAGACTTTATGTCAGTATACTTATGCAAAAGGTAGGATGATTGTGTTAGGAGAATTGTTGAGTGTTATAGTGGCAAGAAATGGGATAGAAGAATACATGCATTAATAAAAAATAGAATTGGAGAGATGAAAAACTAATATGGAGAGTAAAAAGAGTTTAAATATATACAAAAGTAAATAAAATATTGGCTGCAAGTTAATTTATGATAATAGCAAGGAAAGTAGTTTACTGTTTAAGGTTCAAACAAGTTCTTTAGCAACAAGGGAATATGCACATAAATGGAAAAATATGGTTGATTTAGTTTACAAGTTATGTAAGGACGGTATAGAAAAATATTAGGCATCTGTTAATTGAATGTAAATGTCTATAAGCAGAAAGGGTGCAAATAATAAAGTTGTGGAAGAATAAATATAAATAAAGTGATTATACAGAAAGTCAGTTTTAGGTTTTTATGCTGAGTTTTGAAAAACATAAGGGAGATTTAGATCTAAAAGCCATAGGGTTGTCAAGATTATGTTATGGAAATGGGATGGAGCAGGATAGAGAAGAATATGGGACAAAACAGAGTGGGAAATGGAAAGGGAAGGTGGCTAACAAGTTTCTCTGGGCATAGTGGCTGAGAGATTCCTGACTTCGAAAAAGGAGAAGCCACAATGCATCACATCACATAATTGTAAAAATAGTTGAAGCACACTGAAAAGGGCAAAAATTAATATTTGCTGAAAAGAGTTTTTGATTATTATTATTATACATATTATTGCTGTTATATAAACATATTCTATATTATATTAAATCATTGATTTATTTAAATAAATATAAATTAAAATTGTTAACATAATTTATATTTACTTCTTGTTATTGTTTGAAATTTCTCTACAAAGATTATGAAATTTAGAAAGATTTCCTATCTTTTATAAACTTACTCTACCAAAGAAGATTGGCAAATAAAATTTTAATAAATACTCCTTTAAAATGTTTGCCATTTTATTATTAAAATCTAACAGACAGCATATTTTTATGCAAATTATTTTGAAGTTTAAGAAATTAAACATAGTTAACTGTTATCACAGCATGATCTAAAATATCTACAGAAAATATAAATAATTGGGATTTTACTTTAAAGAGAGAAATGGATTCAACAAAACTGAAGTCTAAAGCTGACACACATATATAATCTTATGACAAAAGTTGTTGCCAATGGTTTAGTGTCATTAGTGGCAGGCTCAAAAGCTAAAATTCCGTGAATTGCATCTGAACTCTGTCAATTCTAGTGCTTGAACATTATAAGACGTGTACAAAAAACCATTTCATTAATTTTTATTTACAGAAGTTATTTATCAATAGATTTTTACTGCTTGCAGTTTCTAAAATCCTTCATTAATTTTTTTCTTTCTTTCAGGAATGAATTGAAAGCTGACATTAATGAATGCTAATCAAATTTTGGTACTCATCTTATAGCTAAAGACGCCATTCTATGGCACGGTTTTCGTGCTAAAACACATAAAAATGCTGTTTCCGCGGCCGACACATTCGAACCCGTGTTTTCTATAACACAACTTTTTTGTTGTGCTACAGAATGCAGGCCGCTATGTCACGTCACAGTACAGCATGTATGTCGCTAAGCAGCAATTACATTTTCCGAATTCGCAGTGTATAAAATAATTACGGCTTGATGAGAGAGTTTGTATTTGAATTGTATTGAAATGTTGTTTTCATTGAATTTTTTTTTATTTTAAACTATTGAAATGTTCAGATTTTTTAAAACAATAATTATAAGACTTTTTACAACGTACTGTATTGAACTTTTATTTGGGTCAATGTTAAATATCTATGTTTTTATTGAGTTGCAATTAGGTAACGTGTCAAGTAACGTACTGTTAGTAACATTCCACGAGACAAAGAAGATTCTATCGTCTGTATATTTTTGAAGTAAAAAAGAGAGGTACGAAAAAAATATCCAGTAAGAAAAGTCCAAATATACAGGTTTTTTTGTAAATTTAATAAAAAGCAAATATTATAAACATGTTTAATAAGTAAAGAAGACATTTGTATGTGTTTGTTGTTGTTTAAAAAAGTTTGAGTTTCTTTCTTCTGTCCGAGTATGCTTAAGATTTTGAATTTTTTTATTTTAGCATTACAAACAAACAGAACACTAACCCTAAAACTAACCCTAACCTAACCCTAAATGTAACCGTAACAACTTTTACTTTTATTACGATTATTATTTTTTAGTTAAACAACAACAAAAAAAGTCGTAACACAAGTAAAAAAATATCCGATAGAAAATTGATAAAAAAAAAGCCGTAACACAATTTAAAAAGTATATGATATAAAACACATTGTAATTTGTTGATTTTATTTTACATTTATTATTATCATTTAAATTGTATACGTTAATAAAAAATATTTAAAAAAGACGAATTTGTTTTGTTTTTATTTTCGCATTACAAAAAAGCACAGAAAAATTATTAAAATCAACGGCCCATGAATGTTCATATTTTATAGTTTTAGCGTGAAAACGGCGCCATCCAACAGCACCTTTAGCTATAATACAAGCACCCAAATTTCTATCTGAAGTAATTCAGCTATATATCAGAAATGCCATTCACAGTATAATAATTACAAGCAAACTATATATAAATGAACAATCTTCAACATTTATTACAAGGCATAAAAATATTAAATTATACTAAAATTTATATGCTAATTTTAAACACATGTAACACATGAAAGATAATTCAATTAAAAAACAGATATATTTCGCTTTCTGTTTCAGTCATCTTTATCTACTAATAAAAAGTTAATGATAAAAATTTAAATTTATTCATTTAAAGTTTGGACTGAGAGATATCTTACTATACAGCAGTTCATTTATTGTTTTTAGTGAATCATCAGTGAGAAATTAGACATGTAGGAAAAGAAACTTTCTAGCACATGAATGGGAATCAAAAAAAAAAAAAAATCAAAATTATATGCTTTAAAGTTAAAATGAAAGTACTTTTAAAAATAAATCTGATTCCAAATAAATACATAAAAAAATTGATGCATCTGCAATTTGTGATATATTTTAATAATTGTTAAATACTAAAATTGTCAATTTGATTTTCAAGAATATTGTTAAGTGAGGTAAAAATTCTCTTAAAATTAACATAAATATTAGTAAATCTGCAACTGCTATTTGTGATGAACAACGGAGTCTGCTATAATGAATTAACTGATTCCAGAATACCATTCGTTATACTGAGACAGTTATGTGTCTTAATGGCATACAACTACACAGTAGTGTGTATGCATATATATATATATTGTAACGAGCACAGATGTTCGTTACATTGTTTTTTTTTATATTTATTAAACATGAAAGTAAATTAAAAAGTTCGCATTTAAAAATTTTCTTTAAGAATTAAAAATTGAAACTAAATATCATCTTAAACTCATATATATTAAATCGCACAGATAAAAAAAAAATTATTAAAATAAAACTGTATTAAAAATAGAAAAGGTATTTTAAAAACAAAAACTTAAAAAGATTTAGAGATAAAAATATATCTTTAATCTTGAAAAACACAGAAATTAATCAGAAATGGAAATGATTGTTAATTAGTTAAATGTAAACCAGCCTTGGGCATTTAAATGTAAAAACATCGGTCAGATAGGAAAACAATAGAAACAAATAGCCAATGAAAGAAATCCATCGGGAAATCGGACCTCAGTGAAAGGATCATCACATCGATGACATAATGCCAAGTCAATCGTTCGAATACGTATAAAAGAAAAATTTGGAAATTATTAATTAGTGATTATGATTATTACGATGTGACAGATAGGTGTTAGTGCGGGAGAAGGGATTGAAGTGATGCACGATTCAATCCCTTCAGTTTTGCCAAAGAAAGAAAGAGAAATGAACTATCGTTTTTCTACATTGAGGACCAGTTAAAGAAAAAACCTCCGGATGGATAAATAAATCGTCCAACAGAATACCAATCTTAGGACGGCGTGGGAATTCACGTTCATGGCAAGCAACAGATAAAGATGAACTGTTTTAAACCGTAAGAACTTTATAAATAATGAACATTAAATTAAAACTTTCCATATTTAAATGATTGCAATATTATCCTATCTGACCAACTTAATTTATTAATAATGTTGTTTGATGTATTTCTTTTTTTTATATATATTTAAAATCATTTCCATTTATTTATTTATTTTTTGTTCTTTAAGTTTTATCATGATTTTGTTTTTGTTAAATTAATTATATAAATGTTAAACTTGTCGGGCGTGAATGGCTGTATGGATTTGTAAAGTTATATTAGGGGAGGGTAATCTTAGGTTATTTGTGTCGTTGTTGAATTGGATCAATGGATTGGATATATTGATGTAGTTAGTAGATGTAGTCGGAGATTCGCTACTGGCAGAATCGTTTATATATACGCTGCACTCACCCGTTTGCCTATGGAAGGAATTATAAGACGCAGAGCGCAGTTCCTTTCTATGGAGTTTTTTTTATTGCTCTTCTTGTCTGATAGATGTCACAATCCTATTTGACGAGAGGCAATTTCTTCTCTTAACTTTTGGTGCCGCCGTATTTCGTATTACATTGAATACATCGATATATCAGATGGATTGATGCCAGTTTGACTGCGAATTTTAGCCTAAGGTTAAATAGGGATAGAATGTTTATTTTCAAAAGCAAATTTATGTAGTCTATTCATACTCGACCCTAAATAAAAATGCATTAAATTTAAGTTGTTTATGGACGCTTGCATGGATTGGTTATCGGTTAAGTATGTTTTGGGTTTTCATATTTGATCAAAATATATAGACATTCGATAAATAATGATACCTTATGGTGAGTATCTAAAATGTATTTACTCAGATGTCTTTTAAGTCATTGGTGACAATGCAAGTATCTTATGGTGAATACTACTGGGTTACTTATAAATTTCCCTCTGCAATTGCCAGTATCAATGATTTTATATTTTGATCGTTTATGTTTACTTTGAGATGTTTTTAACCGTGTAATCTATGTAACCGATCTATAGCAACATATTAAAACAAGCTTTTATAATCCCATCTGTGCGAACTTAATTAAAATGTAAACTTATAATATAATAAAAATTAAAATGTAAATTAAAATCTAAGGTAAAGTTAAAAATAATGTTAAAATGTAAAACTAATACTAAAATAATTTTAAATCTTATATATATGTGCATAAATAAACGTTTGTGTGTTAATTACTGGCAGTGGCTTATTTTATTCTTTTTTTATATATACTCTTAGATTATATTATTAAATCTCTACTATTCCACTGAGCTAGTGACATGGGCTAACGACCGGATGCAAAATATAAAAAAAAAATTTTTTTTTTTGACTTATGTATCTGCCTACTTTATAAATTTTTCTAGGTTCAAATGCCTAGATGGCACCTGTAGTGCAGATTACGTGAAGTCGCAATTTCTCCGGATCGTTACAATATATATATAAAGTTGAAAGGAAAAGTAGACATAAACAAAAAAAAATTTGTAGATATTTTCTATATTACACTGGAATAACAGTTTAGGATTAAATAATTTTTAATTTAAATTTTTTTTATTATAAATTAAACATTTAAAAAGGACTAATTAATATTTTGTTAATTCTGATTTTGAAATTAAACCAAGCATGTTTTTATGTTACAATAGATATACTGGTAATTATAAAATTCCACTATTTATTTTGATTAGCAAACTTTTTGAAATTAATACTTGCATAACATATTTTAATAAAATTCCACAAAGTTGTTTTTCAAAGGATTAAACTGAATTGAAAAAAAGTTATTAACTTTTTTCAATCAAAATAGGGAAAACTTATTTTTAATTACTATATTTTCCCCCCACCCTGACTATAAAAGGTTGAAAAAAAGATTAGATGAGTTTTTTTCCATTTTTACAGATGGTGTTACTATGAAGATATAACTGAAGGCAAGACAGTGCAAGTCCAGCTGCTGCTACTAGTTCACAATGGTAGTTTAGATTCACACAGAAGGACCAGTTTGCTGTGTTGAGCCCCATATTGGGTATTAGCCAATATGCCCGAAGTCTTATCAAATTCTAGATTAAATGGAGCTGATTGAATGCCAAGTTACCTGGATTATACCTTTCCTGAGATGACAATAAGCCAATCTACTGTTTTAAAAGGGACGAGCTTACCTAGAGAGTCCACCAACTTGCTGAAGAATTACTTTATATGTATACTATTTTATCTATATGCAGAGAAGCACAGATAAAGGTACTGCATCATATATATAAACTACAGCCAGTGAGTTATTTTAAATTTCTTTAGTGAAAATGACAATTGTAATTTTTATAAAGTAAATAACTTTATTGAACAAAAAGATGCATTTCTAGTATACTTTATTAACAAAGTAAACCTCCAAAAAAATTTTATAGATTGGGGAACAAAAAAAAATTTACTGGAGTACTTTTTTAAAGATGTTTAGAGTAACCTATCAAAGTTTTGATATTACTTTTTTTTAAAAAAAAAAAAAAAATTTTATGAATGATTGACTGTCAAAGAATTAATATTTTTTTAAAAAAAAGTAAAAGAAAAATGTTTTTTACTGTTAGATAATAAATGAATTAATAACTCTGATTCATTGTATTTTATATATATACACACATCATGGGTGTGCATTTATATATTAAAAATTAATTGATTTTTTTATAAGTCTATAACAATTTGAACGTTATAAATTATTATACAGCACATGTGAGTGTGTATATATTACTACATTTTATGTTTTTTAACATTGAATTAATTGTATAATAAAAAAATATGATTTATTAGGTTCATTTTTTGTGTATACACATTTCCTTGTGCATACATATATATGTTAAATCTGTCATTAATTATGTATTATAAAAAAAGAATTTCATAAGTTTATGGCAATTCAAATATGTTCATAAATTATTGTACTGCTCATCTGTGTGGTTATATATGGGTGTTTTATGTATTGACATATTTGTAAATATTAATGAAAATCAGAATGTTGAATTTATATGTATAGCTGTATTCTGCAGATTTCATTTTTATTGTTATTAATAAATTGATATTTCATTGTTAAAGTTATTCCAGTGAATTGATTTAATCCTAAAATATTATAAATTACTATATGTAGTATTATATTTCTTGTTCACAATAACAATTATAGAACTTTTGTTCCTGAGCTAGATTCATGCATAACGGTCTGTTATACAAAAGGGATTTGCACTACATTTCATTTTATTTATTTATAAATTAAGTTTGTAGTTGGCCAGTACATTAATCGAACGAAGTGGCCATGACATTGATGATGATCAGCATGTTCTGTATCCCAGCATTATTATTTTTAATTGCTATATTCTTATGGATTGGCATTTAAGTTTGTGCATCCACAAATTATTGTCTAAATAATTTGCCCCAAGATAGCAAGGGCTAAATAATTAGCCTGGTCTATAGTAGACCTATTTCAAATTCAGTCACAAGATTGACTCATTTATTTTTATTGCTGACCACGATGATGAATGATTATTATATTGCTTTTGTGTAATGTGTTGAATTTATAGTTACTTACTTATAGTTAGTTGTGTTGATCTCTCAGGCTCACTGAACATATATATTCATTCTTCATATTCATTTCCTTTTATCTTTATATTTAATATTTAAATTTTGTAGTAACTGGGATTGATGATGATGAGTGCCATCACACCAGGTTCACCCCTCAATTCTCTGTACCATTACAATACTATTCACTATTTGTTTCTTACATTGAAATCTATCTACATAAGAAAAATCTGTTTCAGGCCTATGATCTAGGTCAAAATTACCATCCAAAGCTACTATTTATGCAAAAAAAAAAATTACTATAGTTAGATTTTAATGAAAAGTAAAATCTATCTTTTAAAAGCATAAAATAACAACATAAACAAACTTACATATCCTAATAAAAACTTACAGATCTCAGAACTTCAGTTTTCTTGCAAAATAATGTTCACCAGTACTCATATCTGTACTAGCAGCAGCACCATGACTTATAACACTATGCATTTCAATTTTTTCCCCTGAATATAGCAGTTCTAATTTATGACAATAAAATTCTTTGCAAGAACAGTACTTGTACTAGAAGACAGCAAAAATTTCACACAATTATTTAACCTTTTCTTGCCATTTTTTTGATTAATCCAAATTAGCAAAGTTTTCATCAATGTTATGTTACAATATAAACTGCTCAAGCTGAGAATCCTTTTCACTATATATGCAGTTTGTAATTTTTTTTTAATGGCTTAGATCAAAAATAGACAATCTTTTTAACATGAAGAGCCATTTTATTTAAATATGCTGACCAAAAAAAATTAAATAAGTTGATGAAAAATATGGATTTCTGAATGGTTGTGATTGTATTTGAATATTTATTTAAGTAATAAAGCAAACTGAATCAGATTGCATGTAACAAAAATTGAAATTCCTTTAAAAACAAACAAATTATTTTAGTAGTTTGATATATTCACAATTTTTTATTATTTAAACATTATTATTCTATAATAAGGCTGAATCTAAGCAGCAACATGAAAAAACACATTGTAGAACCATGAAAATATTTATTTAGAAATTACAAGCAAAACATAAAAATGTGTTTATGTTAAGCCAATAGCAGAAATCGGTCTGGGGTTGAGAATATTCTGCAAAGCTTGTTAAGAGCTTATTTGCGAGCACTTTATAAAAAAGAGCTGCAAGCTGGGGATCAAAAAACTGCATGTGGCTAATGAGCCACAAGTTGCAGACTTCTGGTTTAGATTATTGACTTAACTATTTTGATTTGTAATAAAATAAATATTTCCATATATATAAAAAAAAATTAATAAAAAAAGGATTAATAAAGAAAAATAAATTGCAGAAGCAAAACTAAATGTAAATAAGATCATAAAAACATGATAAACTGATACATCATGAGAAGTCTTACACCCATGTAAGACTTGTTTAAACACTTTCTATTTTAACCAAGGGCAATTAGTGATTTAGTAATTTCATGTTTAGCACTTATTCAGCTGTCTAAAATTATTAATATTCACATCTAGAAGATTACTTTTAAACAAAAATATGATCAAGATTTTTGCAGCTGGATATAGTTAAAAGTAAGTAAACTAAATTAATAATAGGTATCTCCCTCACACTTTTGTTTTGAAATTCTTTCTTTAGCATCAACATTCCAGGTGTCATTCAATTTATTTACATTTGTTGTGTATATCTTAATTTAATGAAAAAATATTCTTCTACTAATTATTTGCTCTAAAGTTTTTGTTGTAGCACACTTCACTATATTTTAATAGATCTTAAATATTAAAATTATCAGTTTGATTTTCAAGCTGGTTTTGTTACTGAAGCAAAAAGTATTTAAAATATAATTATAGATACAAGTATATCTTAGTTCATTAAAAAAAATAATCATAATTATTTCTCAGATAATGATTATATTATTAATAACTTGAAAATGGAAATACAATACATTCATTGCTTATGAAATAAATTAAATGTGAAGCTTCATAAGTAATATAAAAATTTAGATACAGCAGATTACCAAGTCATAAGATTTAACAATGATTGGTGAATTAAACAGCAAAGGAAGTACAATCACTGATTATAGACACGGATCTGAAAATGACATTACGATCTTATTAAATCAGTAGATTTATAATATTTTGAATATATGGAGGAAATATTCAGATTGTCTTTTAAAAATAGTAAAAAAAATTTATATCCAGTCTGGTGGGATTAAAATTACTATTTGTTATCTTAAAAATGGAAATACTGGGGATGCTGATAGAATCCCTGGATAAAATTTTAATATATAATAATATATTAGTTCCAAACATTTATGAAAATGTATGATTCCATGAAATTGGATTACCTGATGATTAGAATATATCTATTATTCTAATTTCAAAAAACAAATGTGACAAAAAGACTGCAGAAATTATTGTGGGATATCATCCTTCATTCAATAGTAATTCCAAAGATTTTATTGAATGGGATCTTTTCAGTCACAGGTAAATGATTACCAGCAGACAGTGTAATTTTAAAGAATCAAGAAAACTAAAGACATTGATTTTATTTCCAGGCAAACATAATAAGAAGTAGCATGCATAATGTATGATTTATCCATTGCTTTTGAATTGAAATGGTCAAGACAAACTAAAAAGATTTGTAGCAAGGTTAAAAATTGCATAAAATGAAATTTATTTTTGTAGCTTTTACTATGTGTAAGAGGAAGTGTTATTAATAGTAGTCAAAATTTGAGACATTTGAAATAAAAGCCATTGTTAAACATGCATATGTACCAACTCAAAATTTGTTTTATATATATATTATAACGATCGAAATGAAAGTGAAGATTGAATCTAACCGCAAAAACATATCTGCTTTACGGGGCGCCATCTAGGCATTTAAACCTAGAAAAATTTATAAAGTAGGCAGATACGCGCTGTTAAGATTCCACTTTATTTAAATATTCCGATCGTTAGCCCATGTCACTAGCTCAGCGGAGACGCAGAGATAAAAATCTATATCTTAATTTATATCTTAAATATCAATAAATAAAAGCCACTGCCAGAAATTAACACATAAAAATATTTATTTACGCACATATAAAATAACATTTAAATTTTGAGGAATAAGTTTAACATTTTAGATTCTTATATTAACTTTTAATTTTACATTTAACTAAGTTTCGATGAGTTTAATATTTTATTTAGATAGTCAAGTATGAATAGACTACATAGATCTGCATTTGAAAAGAAAATATTCTTCCCTGATTTAACCTTAGGCAACAAATTTCCAACCAAACTGGAGCCAATCCATCTGATACATTCATGTATTCAATGTAGCATGATACGACAACACAAAATACTATACTGTCAGGAATGTACATCTGAACAATAAGTAGAAATAGAGAAGACATTGACTCTCCACCAACAGGAATGTGACATCTGTTGGCAAGTAGAACAATAAACAAAAAACTCCATAGGAATGGACTGCGGTCTTCTGCCGACTTACAAACCCATCCATAGGCAAACAGAGGGTGTATGGCGTATATCTATAATCCTGCCCGTAGCGGACCTCATACTACATCTACAATTACACAAATATATCCAATCCATTGAACCAATTCAACTACGAAATGAATAACCTAAGATTACCCTCCCTTGATATAACTTTACAAAACTATATAGCCATTCACGCCCGACTTAAATTTAACATTTAAATACGTTCGCACAGATTATTTTTATAAATTTGCTTTAAAATGTTGAGTACAGATCAGCTGCACAGATTCCACGGTCAAAAACATTCCAAATTAAACACAGCCGATCAAAATACAAAGTCATCGATAAACGTCACTTGCATAGGGAATATACAAATCCCATTAGCATTCAACGTAAGATGCTTGCAGTGATATCGTTGACCCATATATTCTAATCGAATGTGAAAACCACAATATAATCAACCGCTAACGAATCTATGCAACGTCTATACCCAACTTTAAATTCCCTCATTTAAAATTTAAACAACAAATAATTTATACAATAAGAGAAAAAAAAAATGGAAATGATTTTTATCAATCGGAAAACATATAAAATTAAACATTATTAATTTGATTTAAAAACTTACAAGAGTCAGATAAGAGTCCGTTTTAACATTTAAGTTGGCTTGTTTATCAATTTGTAAAACTTGACGAAAGTTCTTAATTGATTTTAATAATTGTTCATTTCATATAGCCTATGGTAGAAGAATCCAGGTTCCTGTTTTTAATTCCCGCGACGCCTCCATTGGAAGATAATGTTCTGGAGATAGCATTTGCTGGTTCCATTCTTGTATCACAGTCTTTTCATTTTATATATATATATTTTTTAAAACAAACAAAAAAAATGAGAGAGAACGGCACGTGCGTCTTACCGTTCTCATCAAATCAAGTCCGAAAAAAACTATCTGGAACTCAATATTTCTCTTTTTATAATAAATCTCCAGATTGAATGAACAAAGACGTCACTAAACCAAATTTCCGTTCGGGTCCGGGCTGAGGCTTGGTGCTTCCATTGGTCAAGCTAATTTCTTTTTATTTTCTTATCTATCTTTCATCAGATCATTTTAATTATACAAGAGCCCGAAGCTAGCTTGCTTTTCAAACAATTTATAAACAATCATTTCCATTTACAAATTACATTAATTAATACCTGTTTTTATTTTTAAATCTTGTACTTTTTTATAAAAAAAGTACGTTCAATTACTTATTTGTTTTTTTAAAAAAAAAAAAATTTAAAGTTTGGCCTCTGTGCGAATGTATATACGTTTAACAAACATTTTAATTTTAGCGTTTAGTTTTTTACTTTTATTTGCGAACTTTTAAGTTTTTATTTTAAATTAATGTAACGACATATTTATATATCGTTACAATATATATATATCAATTTATGAGCTGCTCATAAACCTGGCATCCAAATGTGACAAGTTTAATGGCAGGATGTTTAATTTGAATTGATTAAAAACAAAAAAATTTCAATTCCTTGGCCCTTGGATTTACAGCACACAAATGTCAATGCTATTTTTGCTACTTCAAACAATATCTCTAGAATGTTCATAATGTTTGAATACAATCTATTGTAACGGGCAGAATTCGTATATCTCGTTAACCACTACAGTCAAACAGCAGCACTACAGGTGGGTTCAGGGTCTGTAATGCCAAGTTCGAATCTAATAGACTGATTACACAACATATAACTATGGGATAATGTATTTGCCACCACATTACCAAACATCTTTTAGGCCATGGGGTCAGGGAGATGTAAGAGACTCTAACTAATTCTATTACAACTAATATTATTCTAAATATAATGATTGACTTTTGACACGAGACACTATGGCTATAATGCATTACGGAAATAGACATGTAGATATAATTTAAAAACTATATTCAATATTAATGTAAATTTATTTACGGACATGGAGTTTGATCTTAGTCAATACTCCTAATATGGCATGAGTTTACATTATTAACACATTAAGCATTCGACCTATCCCTTTGGGTATTTAATGGTAGCAAAATGTTATTTCATGCCCCAGACTAAGTACATTAGCTATCGTGTGAGATAAAAGTTGAACGAGATATGTGGTTGCAAATTAACTTATTCCAACAATAGATTACATATATATAAAGTTTTATATTAATGATTAATTCTACAGAGGGCCGGTTATTTGAGGGCAAAAAACATGGGAGGCTTGGGAAGTGAAATCATAAGCAGAGAAATAAAAGAATAATTAATTAGACGAGAGGCGGTATTGATAGAGATGCCATATAATAATATAACGGAGCGAAACTTTGAGATGTAAGCCAGGAGGGAAATATAAACTCATGGGCAGGATTTTTACCGGGGACCCTACGAGACAGGTCATAAATGCAAACCCAGGTATGCGGGAACTTATGCCACTATCACCACCCGACCGCATGACAGACAAAGCTTTCCATGGGAGCACTTTGAACTATGCCCTTCCTAATGGAGCGGAGCGATACCTTTAAACATAAGTATCCGGTGATTTCCCTGGCTTAAAATGAGAGAAAAACTTTGGCATCACTCAGTAATAATACCTATCGTTTATAATAGAACAAGATTTATATTTAATTGCTAAAAATGATGACTCACTCTCAAGGCCCACATTTATAAATGATTAACTTACAAACACTCAACTAATATTAGATTGGTTTAATTATAAAGTCAAATTCAATGAATACCAATCGAAATTAATAATAAAAGTATAAAGATTATAATTCTAGCATATTTCTATTGTTAAGCTAAGATAACCACCCGCACAAATTATGGTACACCCACACTCATAGCTAATCATGAAAGTTAGATGCGTCTCTGAAGCTAAGATAATTCATTAAACTATTTGACAATACAAGGAAGCATATTAATATAAAATGAGATGCATCCGAAAAATAATTTACAAAATATAAAGATTTTATAATTTCCGAGCTAGCCGATTCATAAATATAAGACGAGTTTACTATAAATATATTATTAATAACTTCACGCATTTTGGCGAAGGCTAACATTTAACAGAATTAAGAGGCTAGGTTGGAAATTATTGAGGCATGAAATTAATTACGTCAATAAATAAATAAATATAGAATTGGATACCCAAAGAAAAGAAAAGATCGTAGTCATCAAACATTAGAAGGTTACAGATTTTAAAAAGTTTAGTGGTTTAAAAGGATTTACATTCGGAGTAGTTATAAATAACAATATTACAAATTAAAGATAAGAGTTCTAGTTTAAATAAAGAGCATGAAAGTTCTTAGAGATTTTGGATACTGGTTATCTTGGGTTAAGCAGAACGTGCATGTTTCTGAATGGTCTTCTCATTCAGGAATGATAGCGCAGTAGTTTTCCATTAATAGTTCATTCAATGATCATAATTGTAAGTAGCAGTTGATTAGGCAGCAGTATACAGATTATAGCAACCGATTTTAAGTCATTTTAAAGCAAATAGGGGATCCAGTGCATCTCCCACTCATAGGAGAATAGCTAACACCTACTACTCAGGCATCACAATGTTATACGTGAAAAACATATTTTTACTAAGAAGCAGATGGCAGATTAGACATTTAACATTAACTTAGCTCGACATTTGGAGACTCAAATAGATAGAAAGATAGCCAGCCCATTTTCCTTTAAACAAGACTTTATATACCTTTTTTCTTTATCTTGGGATCCATCGAACATTGCACATTTGTTCGCCTTTCAGGCCCGCTTAAAATACCCGCAGGTAAAACAATGCATTAAGAGCACACGTTCCATTTGTCATTTCAATCTGAACATTTCACTTTACTTTATTAAGAGTTTTACCTATGACATCATTATACTGCAGATGTTTTTTTAAAACTAATTAAAAGCTTTTAGGAACATTTCTCTCTCTTCTATTGTCTCTCTCCCCACCCATTATGACTTACAAGAATACTTAGTAGGGAATTTCTATTTTTAATACACTGAAATATTTAAAAGGTTAAAAACAACTTTTCTAGATTTTGTAAATTAAAATGCTATATAACTTTGACCTAAATAAATAATTAACGCAAAATATTAAATATTCTAAATTTAATAAATTAATTTCAGTGCGTTAATATCTCATATTGGAGTGTGTGTGCATGAGGCATATTTAACAAGCTTTTTATACATATAACTAATATAGTATTATACACACACAGTCCAATATTGAGGGTTTAAATTAAGGTGGGGGGGGGAGAAGACGATAGAACAAATATGACTGAGGTGAAACTAAGATTCGAACTAGAATTTTACAGTTTCACTATAAAGAATTTAATTTAGTAATTAATTTTCAAAAACATAAGCCCTAATAGCTAAAGTTTTGAGCAGTTTAGTGCAGTTATAAAGTAATAGATTCCTCAGATGTGGCACTTGAATACCACATGATCTATCTAATAACAAACAATTGATTATTAATATCAAATAGTGACAGACAAAAAAATCTTTAGCACTTTTGGGCTTAAGATGGTTATCAGTTAAAGATTGTGGATATCTTGGTAGCTTTTTAGCTAGAAAGGCAGATTTAAATGTTAAAGGGCATACAAACTCCAATATGCTATTACTGTATTTAACAAGTTAAAAAAATAAAAATTTTATCAGTGATATAATTATTTCAATTAAATTACTAATATAAAGAATTATTATTCAGACAAATTTATTCTACAGAAGTGAGACATAATGTTCAGAATATATAATACCAAAATCATAAGAATAATCAGTACATTCTTTAGCTTGCTAAATGTGATACTAAATCTGCAATTGCAAAGATATATTTTCAGATGTAAAATAGATAAAGAATAATAGATTTTCTAATAAAAGTATTTCTAAGTTGAACATCAGCATGGTGTTTATGATAGAGGCTGACTCCAGTTACATTATAAAAATTATATCAAAAACACACTAAAACGATTGAATATCAAGTGGAAGGTTATAGCTGAAAATAGAATAGAGGGAATTACCAATGTGTAAATATATATATATATTCATAGATTGATTTGTACAGTCATTGCAAAATTTGTTTTTAGTTTTTGTTCTTTTTTTCAGAAGTTATGATGGCCATACTCATTTATGAGTGTCTATTAATGATGACATCTAAATATATTAAAGTGAAAATTTTCTAAATAAGACACATGATTTCAAATTCATCCATGTATACAGTTTCTTATTGTTAATATAATATTAACTGCAGAAATGAATTTGCTACTAATTGAAAGGAGATATTTTGATTCCTCTTTAAGGCCTTAAAAAAAAAAATTAGGCAAATTCTTAATATCGATTTCATATGAATTTGTTATTGCAGCTATTATTACTATATGATTATTCATAAGATAATGAACATGGATAGGCTGTTCACAACATAGAATTTCTAGCACGAAAAGTTTAATAACTTTTTATCTTGAGTTTAAAATCAAGTTACTGTAGTCCCTCTCTGAAGTCAGATAGAATATGTGTATAAATGATTTTTTTTTAGAAAATTATCATAACAGCCATCAGCCAAGCCAGTGATCAGTGTTGAAGGTGGAGATGCTATGAATCTCATGTTTGCAGACTCAGGCTGCCATTCAATATTGATGTTGAGCTTTATTTAGATACCTACAAGTGCAAATCATTTTCAAGTGAAAGAAGATAATATGAATTGAAAGAACTATCTAATATTAAATGGGATAACATTGGATTTTATGAAGTTAAAAAAAAAAGGATTTAAAAAATGGACATGTACTTCCAGTATAAATGCAAAAAAAAATTGCACAAGTGGAGTGAGATTCATTATAAATAAAAATTGGAAGAACATTGTGGAGATTGTGGTATATCAGATAGAGTGGCAAGATTAAATAATTCAACATAATGAAAGTACCAAATACAGATAATCCAAGTTTATACTTCAATAAGTTTCATTATGATGAAGAAGAAGCAGCTACATTGGTAAAAGGCATCTTTGTGGAAATTAAATTCCAGCATTCCTAGTTCCTTAACTAAAACCAGCCTGAGAATAGTGCAATGGTACAAGGCCTCATATTTATTAAGGCCTGGACCTACATGATCTACGTTTTTTGCAAAAATCAAAAAATAAAATATTTTATCACATGTTTAGTGTTTTTTTTTTTTTTCAAAACTCTGTAATTTGCAGACCCTAAAAATGAATATCATGTGCAAAGTAATACAATGTATTAATGCAAAATTTTCAGTTATGTTCAATATGTATACCTAAATGTTTCACAATGTTCTGGTTATAATGAAATCAGCATAGGCCAAGAGCGATTCTATTTGTTAGCAATTTTATTTACTGAATCTGAATTTGCAAAAAAACAAAACAAACTAAATTAGGACATAGTTATTAATGGATTTGTAGTAAAATAGATTCGTAATAAAATACTGAAGAAAATAAAATAATTTCTTGCATTATATAGTGTAATGGACAGCAGTCACAATAATATCCACAATCAGAGGGCGCCACTAAACATATAGCTTAAAAATTGAGTTTACTGGTGAGGAGACTAACTATAAATGCTAACACAGATATACTATCACACATTTCATATTGGCTCTAGATCACAGATAGCAGAAATTCTTTTCAAATATCAATCAGCAGAACAGACAACAGTAAACAAAATACAAAAACAATTCTAACAATAAACAAAACAATTTATTTAACAATATAACACAGTTCAATATGATAGAGTTCAAATGCAATAGTTCAAATATTTCAGAGTCTAAATACGACAGTTTAAATATATCAGCGTTCAAATACAATAATTAAAATATATCAGGGTTTGAATACAACAGTTTAAGCAAAATGCATGTGAATGATAAACTTTTTCATGTTAGCATAGAATGCATTTGATACCTGGTAGCTTTAAATATTTTTATTACACTTTACAAAAATTCCCCATAATATTAGATTGCTTCTGAAGTTTGATAATTACTTTATGATTTATCAAGAAGTGTGCACGTATATTCTTCACTTTCGCATTAAACAACAATCCACAATAGAATAGGTTTAATCCACTATAAATGTTTATGCATATATGCCATCATAAAATTAGGCCTATATACTGTGAATGACCCTATGCTAATAAAAAAATAGAACAAATGTCTTTTAATCACCCATTATAATAAAGCAAATATATATATATACAGTTTGTGAGGGGAAATACCTCTATCCAACGCAAGACACAATCAACCGGGAAAATATATATCATGGAGTAACAAGAAAATATAATAAATTCCCAGGTGATGGATAAATACCCAGGATCGCTACCAATTCTTTTAATTTCAAACACATGTGACACAGAATAAACAAGCAAAACTGCTAACAAATTTAATCAGCTTATCAAATGATTTATAGTTATATGCAAATCAAATTAAACACACACATTTTAACTTTCCCATTATGTAGATCAATGTTTAATCAGTCCGGAAGTCAAGAAATTGAATTTGTGTCTTTTCCCCTCTATTGAGAGATTTTGCTAACTTTTTTTTTGTCAAATTTTAAAATTCATATATATATTTTTTTAATATTTTAATTTCAAAAAAATTCTGAAGATGTCATAACTGGAAATCGGAATTTCAAGGTATGATAAGTTTCACAATGATGAGTGCTTATTGCATTCTTGGAGGCCTCAAACTTTGCAATATTACTAAGGGCAAATATTATGAAGAACTAAAAACTTGATTTTGTTGGAAAGTCTATGATTATTTTTGCATGTGAATATTATTAAAAATATATATTATTACAAATTTATTTATTACAGAAATGTTTTATTTTTAAATATAAAAGACTATATTTTTGTAAGAAAAGTTGAAATAGAAATTATGGAAGCATGTAAATTCGATCTGTGAAAATTGCATGACTAAGAATCTGTTAGAAAATATAGAAATATAAAAATTACTAAAAAAATTTAAACTTTTAAAGCATAAGTTGATATAGATTTACTAGATATTAATAATTATTCATTGAGATTTTAAAAACAAACATCAAACAAAGATTTTGTCCATTTTGCAAACTCACTCTGCTTCTCTAGTAGTTGATTGAGGAAACAATAATTTGTTTATTTATATATTGGACTATTTCCATGAACTAATATTAAGTATTGAATGTCTTTAGATAAATATTGTAATTACATTCAACTGTTAGTAATAGACACAAGTTAGTATAGTGCATATTACTAACAGTTTAATGTAATTGGAATATTTAAATAAACTTAAATTTTTCTAAAGACATTCAGGAATTAATATTAGATCATGGAAATATCATCATCACAAACCTTCAGTTGCTTTGTTTTGATTAAATTCTACTTTTTAAAATAATTCTGAAAATCAAATGTGATTTTTTAAAATTTATTTTATTTCTAAACAAAAATATCTATCAAATGAAAGCAAATTTATTATACTCTAATAAATAATAATGGTTTAATATTAAAATACAAATTGAAAACTTATAGCAAATGAGAACAAAGACATCTATCAGACTACAAGAGGGTTAATAATTTTGAAAATATAAACTATGAAATAAAAATAATAAAACCAGTTCTCTTTTTTTAAAATTTTCTTTTTTTCTGTTTACAACTTTTCTTTAAAGGCAACACTAATCTAAAACTATATTATAATTAATAACAATCATGGAAGCGATTTTTTTTCTTTTTTAAATTAAAACTCTTTACAAAGGGAACAGAAAATAAACTATTATATTATTGGCAAAAATAAAAGATCTTTAATATTCAACAATATACCACTAAAAATCAAGTTTTATAACTTCTAAATACTTAAATAAGTCACTATAAATACATAAATCATTTAGGTTATATATATTAAAAGATGCATACCCATATTAACACTAGTTAATATAAAAGATATATAAATTCATAAATCATTTAAATTAAATATCACTGGCTTGTTGATAATATAAGTAAATGTCTTATAAAATAGTTCATAAAAAAAGATTAACTTTTTAAGTCCAAAGGAAAAAATGGTGAGGTAATATTTTCCAGAAAAATTAAATTCAATATATACTTAAGTATATGTGCAAATGGAGCTCCTTAGTGGTTTACACTGTGAGGCATGTCTGTTGAACTGCATATGCGAAGACAGTTGACATAGTGTTGGATCATACTCATAAAGAAAAAATCGACTTCTAATGGGCTATCTACTAAAGAATTGAAATTGTTTCCCAGTGCTTAGCCAATCGTGGCTATTAACTTGCTATTGATAAAGATTCGGGATACATCATGCTAAAAAGGCAAAGACAATAATCACAAGAAGCAGGATCAATGGCAAATAGAATCAGACTCACCAGAATAATTCTGAGTTAGTCTTTTTATATCATTCACTTTTCTTAATTAACAAGCCCATTCATTCACCAAATTTTTTAATTATCAAACCTATTCATTTACCAATTTTTTAAATGAACAAACCCACTCATTTACTAAATTTCTTAATTAACAAAGTTAGTAATCCTGTTAACACAATTCTCTAATTAAATAAACCGGTAATTATTTTCATTCATTCTGTTTTACAAATTTTTAAATTCAATAAATCTGCTTGTTTATAGAATGACACCTAAAAAGATTATTAATTGAAATCCAACATTTTCAAAACCAAAAACAATGCTTTTCCAAGAGTTTTAATTGATACAAAAAATACAAAAGAATTGAAATTTTTTTTATAGATTATTATTTAATTAATTAGATCATTTTAAATGCTAAAACAGTTATTAGAAATAACTTTAATTAAAATAAAGTTTCTTTATTTTTTTTTTAAATTAAAGTAAAATTGACTAAAATTAATTATATGTAAAGACCTTTATCAATATGTGCTTATATAATACAAACATATATAAAAAAGAACTTAATGAGCTGAAATTCAATTCATAATTGCCAACTGCTACATTTATATAATAAATTAGAGATTGAGATAGAAGAGTTATTATCCCACTATATTTCATTTTGTTTTCTCAAATATTGATTCAATAAAATTGCAGAAAATCACAATCATAATTTATAATAAGTAATTTATATATTATAAGTACCAAATTGTGCAATTTTAATATATTTATATTTGCAAGTAAGATTTTTTTTTTTTTTTACATAACTGTGTTTTTATTATGTGAAAAAGACCCCTGCATAAAAACATTGCACCAGATTCACTTTTTTTCAGGCCGGTTCTGCCCATAAAATAAAATTAGTAAATTAAACCAAATGAATTCCATACAATTTTGTTTAATAAAAGACACAGAAAGAGTAGAATATTAAAAAATTATAATTAACTAACTGTACCATAGGCTTCACTCATGTTACTAGAATAAAATAATGCAATATGTAAATGTTTCTGAAATTTCTATATTTACATATTATTTAAATAAAATAATAATAAATAAATGAGTTATCAAAAGCAATATCACAAAAAATTTAACTTTTATGACCGTTTATATATTAAAAAATTAATTTTTAGTATTTCATATTAGAGACGTAAAAATATCAAAAACATGTAACAAAGTTGATTAACTATAGATGACAATCATTTGTAAATAATAATTAGTTTCATGGAATTTGATTCTGGCATGCTATTTAGAAGTTATAATATATTTAAATATGCATTTTTTTTTTCAAGTTTTATTTTTATTAAATTTTATTCTATTAATCAGAATCACACATTTCTAATTTAGATTAGTGCTTATAATATTCATTTATATATGGTAATTAAGTTTCAAGAGAATTTCTGATATTCTATTTATAACCCATATGTATTTATGCATTTTCAAAATATATATTTATCTATTTCTCTTTTGAGTAGAATCATATATTTTTAATTTAACTAATAAATATCAGCATGTTAACATATGGATAGAGGAGTTAAACCACTAAACATCACATGATCACTATCTCTTATACTAGCACATAACTGTTATTAAACAAGGCAAAACTCTCCATACAGTAGTGCCATCCTGTGCCAACCAGAGTAATCAATGGATGCCAGAAGGCTTGTGCATAAAATCCTTATCCCCAGATTAGTTTCTGGCTTGTGGCCTTCATCAGTGAGGAGCCTTGGATCTGAGAGCACTGCACCTAGATCCAGTGCTCTCAGATCTAAGGCTCCTCACTGACAAAGGCCACAAGCCAGGAACTAGTCTGGGGATATTGGATGAGTAGGTACTAGATAGGGATTTTATGCACAAGCCTTCTGGCATCCATTGATTACTCTGGTTGGCATAGGGTGGCACTACTGTATGGAGAGTTTTGCCTTTGATAGAGGAGATAAAATTGACCTTACTCTCCAGAATCATATGATTATGTCCCTATTCCTAGCTAAAATATTGTAAATTAATGAGATAGATGTTTTTCATTATGCACCGACAAAGCGCCTAAGTATTTATTCATTTTCATGCTTGTGTATGGTTTGATTAATAAACTTCATCAACAAATATTATTATTGACAATGGCAATAATTGTAATATATATTCCAAATAAAAAAATGACTGGTACTCTCTATAAGCTGCCTGAAGTACTATCTCTGAATCAATGCATGTACTGTATAATAATATACTTTAGCTATTGACCAAAAAAATTCTAAGATATTAGCATGTATTGTATATACAAAGGATAATAAAAATATATTTTAAAGATTCTTTAAATATTATATTGAATAATTTTTTAAATTGTTTAAAATACATAATTTATAGAGAACTTAATAAAAGCTTGTTAATTTATTACACACACTGCTATTATTTTTAAAAATAAATAATCTATTATATTTGATTATTTTTAATATTGTTTCAAGTAATTTATAAAACACTATAGAAAAGTCAGCTTTTTTAAAATTATTGTAAGACTACATTTTTTTCAAATATAAACTATGAGGTTGGCACTCATATGTATATTTATTCATATATTGCTTAATTGAGCTAAGTTTTATAAAGCAAAAACTCATAGCCTATATATATAAATGATAGTAGATAAAAAATGAATAAAGGATAGAGGGAAAAATAAGATTTTTTTCAACAATGTAGAAAATTTAATTTTTTATTTATTGTAAGTTGACATTTTTTTAGAAGATAAATAATGGGAGTCTATCTCCCACAATTATTTTTTATTATTATCATATCTATATTAATATTTAGCAAATTTTAAAATATCATCTATACAGTTTTTCTTTTCAAAAATAGTTCATAATTTTCCATATATATAAATGAAAACACCAAACTTCTTTTTAAAACTTTTTTATATGACTATTATAAAAATAAAATAACACGTGAATGATTTGACTATTTTATAATATAATCTTTTTCAAGGAACAATAAAAAATAAAAATATTTAATAATAAATATAAAATATCACAGATTCCAAACAAATCCAAAAACATTAATAAATACTAAAACATTCTCCTTACCTCAACCCTTTTTCAATTACAAATAAACTCAAAACTTTATCAAAGTGATAAAAATTCTGTTATCTATAATCATATGAATAAATTTAATCAAAGATTTGGAAATAAAACCTTTAGAATGTATAAAGTCATATCATGAAAGAATAATAAAGGAAAGAATTTACATTACTGAAATTAAACCTGAATTAAATAGAATATTAATAGAAAAAAAAAAGAAAATAATAAATTTGTTAATTAAATAATTAAATGTTTTTAAGGTATTTTTGGGTGGATATATAAATGTAAAAAATTTGATAAAGTTTTAAGCTTGTTTGTAATAGAAAAGGTGCTGAGACAAAGAGAATTTTTCAGTATTTTTTAATGGATTTGTTTGAAATATGTGATATTTTATATTTATTATTATATATTTGTATTTTTATTTTGTAGTGTTCCTTGAAAAAGACTATATTATAAAATAGTCGAAACATTGGTATGTTATTTTATTTTTATAATAGTCATATAAAAAACAAGTTTAAAAAAGAAGTTTGGTGTATTCATTTATTTTGTGACCTTTTTATATATCTATATATAAAATATACATTCTTCCTTTTTCTTTTTAAAACTTTATTCAAACTATAATTTTATTTTTCCTCCATAACAATATGTCAACTGCATTCTGTAGTCATTATCAAGTTTCCTTAAACAAAAAATAAAATAAAAATCATAAAAATAATAACACAAATAAATAAAATATTGATACATCATAAATATATATAATATTAAAAAAACCCACAATACTATTACATCTACAAATATAATTACTTACCTCCTTCCCTATATTTAACTTTTTCTTTTAAAATACCTTTATAATTTAGTATTCTTCTTATATAATTTTATTATCTATTCTCTAAATCTTTACCCATTAACATTCCTTTTAATACCTTTTTATTCCTATATTATCTTACTTATTTACCTTTATTTATTAACATTCTATTTAATATTGGTTTATACTGATCAATATATGTTTCCTCTTTTTTTTATTCTCTCTTTAAATTTTTTAACATATTTCAATGGCCTTATATCAAAATTTTCATGTTTAAATTCCATTTTATGAATATATATAGCAGATTTTTTATCATATAAATGCTGCCTTAATCTAGTCTTTAATTTATTCTTACTTGTTCCTATATAAGTCATATTTACATTACTTTTATAACAATCCATCATCATCATCATCAACCATTATCAATCCACTGCAGGATGAAGATCTCTCCAAGTTTAATCCATCTTCTCCAATCTTTAGCTTCTCTTCTCCACATCACCCCTGCATACTTTCTTATTTCATCCATCCATCTCACACGCGGTCTCTTTCTGGGTCTTTTACAATCTCTTGGAATCCAGTTTAAAATTTCTATTGTCCATCTATTATCATCTCTTCTAGCAATATGTCCAGCCCAACTAGACTTCAATCTTTCAATTTTTTCAATGAGGTCAGTAACACCTGTTTATTCTCTTAACCATACATTGCGTTTTTGATCTCTTCTTGTTACTCCCAACATACATCTCTCCATACTTCTTTGAGTGGTCTGAAGTCTCTGTATTGCTCTTCTATTAAGTGTCCAAGTCTCAGATCCATAAGTAAGAACTGGTAAAACACATTTGTTAAAAATCTTCCTTTTCAAACACATAGGCATATTTCCTTTTAGTATCAAGTTATTTCTACCAAAAGCACTCTCCAACCAAGTTTAATTCTATGATTAATTTCCTCCATTATGTTTCCATCTGTATTAATAATCTGACCAAGGTATTTGTAACTGTTAACTTCTTCTAATTCATCATAATCAATCTTTACTTTCATATTTTGAGCAAATCGATTAAACATTACTTTAGTCTTTTTAACATTTATCTTTAGTCCTACTTTCATTTGATAACTCCTGCAACATTTCCTGCAGCTCTGAAGCATTATTTTCAAAAAACAACTACATCATCTGTGTAATCTAAATGACTTAAATAATTTCCATTTACTTTCACTCCTTTAGTTTCCCATTTTAACCCACAAAATACTTCTTGCAGCACTGCTGTAAAAAGTTTTGGAGATATGGAGTCACCTTGTCTTACACCTTTCTCAATGTTGACTTTCCCAGTATCATTATGTAATCTAATTGTTGCTGTTGCATTTTTATAAATATTCTTTAGAATATGACAATATCCAAAACAAAGCAAAACTCTTCATATAGTAGTGCCATCTTGTGCTATCAAGAGCAATCAATGGATGCCAGAAGGCTTGTGCATAAAATCCCTATCTAGTGTCTACTCATCCAATATCCCCAGACAAGTTTCTGGCTTGTGGCCTTCATCAGTGAAGAGCCTTGGATCTGAGAGCACTGCACCTAGATCTTAGGATCTAATGCAACCCTCCAGCACAAGCCTTCTGGCATCCATTGATTGCTCTTGATAGCACAAGATGGCACTACTATATGGAGAGTTTTGCTTTGTTTTGGATTGTTTAATAACAATTATTATGCTAGTATGAGATAGTGGTCATGTAATATGACAATATCCTGGATCTATACCTTGATGATCCAATGCTTTAATCACCGAAGAAATGTTTATAGAATCAAATGCCTTTTCATAATCTACAAATCCAAAACATAATGACAACTCATATTCATTTGTCTTTTCTATAACTTCTCTCAATACCTGGATATGATCTACAGTACTAAAACCACTTTTAAATCCAGCTTGTTTTCTTGGTTGGTGGAAATCCAATGTTCTCTGTAGACGAGTTGTAATTATCTTGGTAAAAATTTTATATAAAACTGATAAAAGGCTGACAGGTCTGTAATTTCTAATATCTTCTTTATCACTTTTTTTAAATATTAATATTATTACTGCATTCTTCCAATCATCTGGTACATCTTTATCATTTAGACATTTGGTATATAACTTTGCTAAAAAAATTTCTATTTCTTTACCTGCTTCTTTTAATACATCAATTATAATTCCATCATTACATGGAGCCTTTCCTCTCTTCATACATTTAATTGCATGTCTCATTTCTTCATTTAAAATTCTGGGCAATTTGGAAGATGTAATAGATATAGGAGGTACTTGTTCTTTATTACTATATAATTCTTGATAAAAATCTTCTACCAATTTCATGATATCATCTCTGTTTTTAGTAATAATTCCATCTTTTTTTCTTATTACAGATATAAATTTCCTACCAATACCAAAATGTTGTTTTACATTCTTGAGACTTTTATTTTCTTCTACAGCTTTTCTTGCTATTTCACAGTTATACTTTCTTATATCATTTTCAACTCTTTTCCGTACCATTTTACAAAATTCGAGATATTCAATTCTTTTTAATACATCATTTTTGTATATCTTCATATTCCTTCTTTTCTTCATAAATTCTCTAGTCTCAGTAGAAATTTAATTGGTCAATTGCTGCTTTTTTCTACCAGCTATCTTTGTTGCAGTTTTTAAAAGTGTATCAGTTATTTTCATATTAATTTCATTCAAATCTGAATCATGTTCAAAATCTACTAATACTTGAAACCGATTTGTAAGTTCTAATTTAAATTCATTAGAATGTTTCTGAAAATTAGGAATATCAACTGTAAATATTGTTTTTCTTAATAATTTTTGTCTCTCTAGTTTTACATTAACACGTATAAACCGGGCAAATTAATGTATTATATCTCTTATTAAAATACCTAAAAAATTTCTTAATTTTAAAAAATAAATACCTTGATACACTAAATTCTATATAAATTATTTTCTTATAAAAGGAAACAATGTTTGGGTGACTTAATAAATTATTATGATAAGATTGATATTTTAGAATGTATGAATTCAGTATATATAATTAAATGTATGGATTGTTATAAAAGTAATGTAAATATGACTTATATAGGCACAAGTAAAAATAAATTAAAAACTAGATTAAGGCAGTATTTATATGATAAAAAATCTGCTATATATATTCATAAAAAGGAATTTAAACATGAACATTTTGATATAAGGCCATTGGAATGTGTTAAAAAATTTAAAGAGAGAATAAAAAAAGAGGAAGCATATATTGATCAATATAAACCAGTATTAAATAGAATGTTAATAAATAGAGATAAAAAAGTAAGTATAGGAATAAAAAAGGTATTAAAAGGAATGTTAATGGATAAAGATTTACAGAATAGATAATAAAATTATATAAGAAGAATATTAAATTATAAAAGTATTTTAAAAGAAATAATTAAATATAGGGAAGGAGGTAAATAATTATATTTGTAGCTGTAATAATAATGTGTTTTTTTTTTTAAATATTATATATATTTGTGATGTATCAATATTTTATTTGTGTTATTATTTTTATGTTTTTTATTTTATTTTATTTTTTGTTTAAGGAAACTTGATAATGACTACAGAATGTAGTTGAAACGTTATGGAGGAAAAATAAAATTATAGTTTGAATAAACAAGTTTTAAAAAGAAAAAGAAAGAATGTATATTTTATATATTTATTATGTTGGAGCTATAATTTAAAAAGAACAAGAAGTGAAAAGATGTCTATATAATTATTTTTATATATCTGTATCTAAATTTTAATAATAATATATTTTAAAATAATTATAATGCTAAAAAAAAAATCATTGATATTAAATATTTTGTTATAAAGCTGAATAAATAAATAAATTTTAAGTTTCAATTGAAATGTTGTTTAGATTTAAGCAGTTTTAAAATAGTTAAATTTTAACATAACAAGTTAAATATTTAAAAAAAAACCCAAAAAACTATGCAACAACTTTCAAGTTATCGATTAATCAGACATGAGGAGAAGATTTTCACGTAGTGTTGGAGGGAATTTTGATAGATTTGGCAGACGATGGAAAAAAAACAAAGAGTAAGTAGATTAAATAGTGGTATGACATATTGGTAAAATTCATTACATTATAAAAATATTTTGTTTTATATAACCATAAGTTAATTTATCTTAATAGAATCAAAATAATGTGCTTAATAGAAGTAACTAAATAATGGAATAGTTAAGCTAATTTCTTCATCAAGGTTACAAGTCATAATTTGGGGAAATCAATTTACAATTTTAAAAATGCTATTACAGAAAAAGTTGCCAGTAAATATTATTGCTATTAACAAAAAAATGGATAAGGAAAAAAGTTATTCACTACAAGTAATTAAAAAAAATGGACAATCATCACATAAGCAAAACATTTTTCGGTTTATCTCTGCTTTATTTACTTATTAAAAAAAAAAAAACTTAAGTGATAGTTTAATTAAAAAACAACATCGAAAAAAACAAACAAACCCCAAATCGAGATCAGAATAGCTAACTTTCATGAGTTAAGCAAGAAAAAGATATAGAACTTTAATATAATGGATAATTGTAAGGAGAAGTTGAAGAAAATAATGTGCTATTAATTAAAGTAACTTATAGTGTTCAAATTAAAAATATAATATTACTATTGAATGATGGATGTATAATATTTTACAATAACAGTAATTTTAATCAAATGAATAGAATAACAGATGTTTATTCTTGAGTAATAAATAAAAGTATACAGACGAGATAAGTCTTCTATTTATCCATAACAAGTTATATTAATGTGAACAATGTAAACACCAGAGAATTTTAAAAGAGGAGATAATAAACTTAGATCGATCAGATAGATTGTAAATTATATTATGAGACTTAATTTCAAAAAACTTATGTATATTTTTCAAAAAGAAAAGAAATTCGTGTATAAAATATAGAAACAAATAAAGGATTTAAGTAAAAATGATTTGTAATCGGTAGTTTAAAGGATTAACATTTAAGTATACATGTTTGATTTGCCGATTCCATCAATTTGTCTAATAGTTGTGTGTAAAAAATTCTGACATATAACTAATGAAATGTGTTTGAAAGAGCAGCACCATTAGAGATTTCAGTTTATTATTATTACTGTGTCATTTTAAAATGTTGAATAGAAAATCTTTGAAATCACTAACAAACCTAACAGTTTAAAATCCTAATGTGCAAAGAAGTATTGATTTAAGTAAAAATGATTTGTAATGGATACTTTAAAGGATTAACATTTAAATATACATGTTTGATTTGCCGATTCCATCAATTTGTCTAATAGTTGTGTATAAAAAATTCTGACATATAACTAGTGAAATGTGTTTGAAAGAGCAGCACCATTAGAGATTTCAGTTTATTATTATTGCTGTGTCATTTTAAAATGTTGAGTAGAAAATCTTTGAAATCACTAACAAACCTAACAGTTTAAAATCCTAATGTGCAAAGAAGTATTGATTTAAGTAAAAATGATTTGTAATCGATACTTTAAAGGATTAACATTTAAATATACATGTTTGATTTGCCGATTCCATCAATTTGTCTAATAGTTGTGTATAAAAAATTCTGACATATAACTAGTGAAATGTGTTTGAAAGAGCAGCACCATTAGAGATTTCAGTTTATTATTATTACTGCGTCATTTTAAAATGTTGAGTAGAAAATCTTTGAAATCACTAACAAACCTAAAAGTTTAAAATCCTAATGTGCAAAGAAGTATTGACTATCTATCATATTAAAGTATGTGAGAAGGAATCACAAAGAGGAAAGAAAAAAAAACAATATTTTTTTCTCCATTGGATATTAATTTATACAAGTGCCATCAATATTCTAGTTATTAAGTTAAATGGTTATATGTATTATATTTTAATGTTTATTTTAAGTTAATAATTTTAAAAGATATATTTAAGATGAGAACGTAATGAGTGTGAAGAAAAGAAAAAATTGGAAATGGGTAAAGGTAACAACAAAAAATTTAAATTAATTTATTGTATGCTCTAGTGTATGAAGTAATTAATAATTAATATATTGTCATGCTAAAGAACCGAGAGATATAATAATAATAATAACAAAATATATGATAATGAAGTTTTAAGAAAAACAATATGCAAGGATTAGATGTGTGAAAGATAGAAGTAGATAATAACAATAATAAAAAGTTTTGATCTCAGTTTTAATATAAGCAAGTAAACATTGACGATTGTCAAGTTATACATATACTTTGTTTTGTAACACATCATTATGAGAGTAACAAGATGACAATTAATGGAAAGATAATATTGTTATGCTGATTTATTGTGGTGATGCATGCTAGCAATACCTTTTTAAAATTAGATAAGTTATCATTCCAGGATATAATTAATGTGGTTAAGTTATAATTTCCTGAAGAACTGATAGGAAAACATAATGAGGTTAGTCTAAGTGATACCCATCTATGTAATTTTAGATATCATAATGTGAGGAATTTCCATAAATAGAGGTGTTATGATCCATAAGAGCTTAATGTAAAAGCCTGGATATTAAGGTAACATTATGAAGAGAAAATAACTACTTGCCATGAGAGCACATCTTATTTAAAAGGAAAAGAAGGTCTCCATTTTATATTGGTAGTATTTTACTGTACTAAAAATCAGTTTCTTATCTACGGAATTTTTAACCATAAAGAAAATTAAGGTAGGCATCAAATATAGTTAGTTGTATTTAAAGAAAGATTATATCTTATTGAAGGTTTAAAAAATTGTTTCATGTGAAATGGAAGTAAATACCAAACAAATGTTGTAATATTTAAATAATTTTTTTTGAATTGATACCAGATGGAAATGAGATCAATGATGAAAATAAAATAAAGGATGAATGGAATGAATTATTATTAACCTTGGTTCTATTACTTGTGTCAATCTTATAATTTTTATATGATAAAACTAACAACATAATTATAAAGTTTAGTTATAAATATAATTTATATGAACACACAAAACTCTCCATACAGTAATGCCATTCAGTGCCAAGCAATATCCCCAGACTAGTTTCAGTTATGTGCTAGCATAAGAAATGGTGATCATGTGATGTTATAATTTATATGCATACAAAAATATCAGAATTTATGAGATAGAGGTGTTATATGGAATGAAGCAAAAGAATAATATAGTGTGTAATAAATAAAATATAATTGACAATTGAACCCATATTTTAAAACTAATAAAATTAATACAAAACCTGAACAAGAAAGAAATATATGCTTGCAATAATTAATTGGAAATTAAAATAATATAACACATTGATGTAAATTAAAAGTTTAATTGGTAAGCATGTGAGAGTCAGTAGTTCTCATTGATGTAAATAGTTGCATAAAGATGTAAATTATATATGTATATATATATTTTGTTATAATATGTAATAGTCAAAATTTTGTTATGGATTATTGTTGTTTGTTTAAATAAACAAATATTTTAGTACAAATGCAGACTAATGGCTTTGTTTCTACTCCAAATTATTTTCACAACCCTGTCATATCTAAATACATAAATTATGGGGAATATTATGAAGAACAAAACTTGATAAATTAATTGTTAACTAAATTAAATTATAATTACTTAAATGATAATATTTAAGAGCATTATCGTTTTAATCTGAAATACTTATATCTTTAAACTCACATTGAATTTGTAAAATTAATTTGAATTCATTCGTAAAATAAATTCAGGATAATATACGAGTTTATCAGAGAAATTGGTATAGGAATACCTCAGATAGCTTACATTTTAAGTTAAGAGGAAATATAAAACAATGTAAGATGATTAATTAATTTACTGAAGTTATTAAAAGAGAAAAATTATTTTGCTTAATGAATATAGTTTATGATGATCATAAGGTGGTTCATTTTATAGTTAGTATTCTTAATTCATAATTATATTACTTGTTGGAAAATATAGTAATAAGTAATAATTGGGAATTTCTTCTAGGTGTTAAAAGATGTACTAGTTATAAGAAAACGATCAAAATTGTATTGTAATGTTAGCTGTAAACCAGAGGTCCCTAACCCTATGCCCGTGGGCACCATGGTGCCCGCAGACCATTTTACGTGTGCCCGCCGCTATCCGAACACGATAAAAAATTATTTATCTGATACAAATAAATTTCATTTTTAAAATTTCTTATAAATTATTGTATTATATTGTAATCAAATCGTAGGGCATACTATACTTTTACAGCATAAAAATATAAATGTTAATTATATGTTAAAATTTTATTTTTGAAATAAATATTTTTTTGTACATTATGTGTATTATTAACAATATCCAACTATAAATTTACATTGAAAAAATAAATTGTGACCGCCACCTGGCCGGTATTATAGAATGTGCTCTTAAGTGCAAAAAGATTGGGGACCTCTGCTATAAACCAATAAACAATATGTATAGTGAATTTTGCCTGTTTTAATGTTGGCTGTAGTTATTATTAATATAGTTGGATATTAGTAAAATCCCTCTTATTATTCAATTATCTTAAATGGAAGAATTATTATTTTATTGTATGGGAATAATTAAGGACCTTGAGATATACATAAGGTAGTATTATTTATTATGAAGGATGTTAGAATATATTGGATTTTATTAATTTTTTAATTAATTGATTCGACATACCATTGGGAGGTATATTCTATGTATTTTATTAATGTTAAAACCACTCTATTGTAATTGTCTCTTAAATCTACCTTAGATGTTTATAGTCAAGTATTGAGTCTCATGAATTAATGTTTTTATATAATTCATTGTTTAAATTTGAGTTAGACTGAAGATAGGTTCTAGTTGTAAAGTGGATATGTGGAGAGTTGGGGGTGGACAGGTTACAATATATATTAGTATTTTAGTTAATTAATGGAAGTTACTATCTTTGAAATCAGATATACACCCAAGCCATTTAAAAACTTTCTTTCTCATGTGTTAATCAAATATATTTAAAACTTATTTTATCACAAGAGAATATACTTTAAAAAAAATGTTAAAAGTTTATCACCTGTGGCATTTAAAAATTTATTTTTTCATGTTAAATATATTTAAACTGACATCCCTAAAAGTTTATCAATTTCATAGTAAAGGTTTATTAAATTCAGCAGTATTTCTTTAGCTATATTTATGCCATTTTAAATTTTATTTTAACACATATTAAATATATATTTAAGTCAAAATCCTAAAAGTTCATCAAATTCATTATTATAATAATCAATAAAGCAAGTTATATATATAGCGTGATCTTGCTTTATAAAAAGCTTGTATTTACAAAAATGCAATATAGAAAGCATACCAATAACTCAAACAAGCTCTTATTAATAAGTGCGGTAAGAAAAAATATTTAAAATCACCATCTGGAATATTCTTATCCCCAGCCCAATTGGTTTCGAGCTTATGGTTCACCTCAGTGAAGAGATAGAACACTCAGAACACTAGATTCAAGGTGCTGGGTTTTGAGTTGATATTTTGGATCTAGTGTCTGAATATTCTAGCTCCTCACTGAGGTGAACCATAAGCTGGAAACCAATTGGTCTAGGGAAAAGAATATTCCAGATAGTGATTTTAAATATTTTCTCTTACCGCACTTATTAATAAGAGCTTGTTTGAGCTACTGGTACGCCTCTATATTGTAAATTCATTATTATAACTGAACTAAATTGACATTACATACAAGATATAAATGCAATTTAATTCATTTAAAATATATTAACAAAATCAAATTTTATTTTGCTTTATCAAAAACTACGCTTTTTGTTTAAATAAATTTCCAACTCTGTAAGCTATCCTCTTTTTTGTTTTTTATGATGTTACTTGAAAACAATTATTATATAGTTTTTCCATATATTTTTATATTGAAAATTACAATTTTTTTTAAAACAAATTAAAGCAAAAATTTATATGTTAGTAAAATTCTATACAAAAAAGGAAAAAAAATCATGCAAGATTCTTCAAGATTGGTGCAATATTTGTGAGTTGTAAAATCACAAAAAAACTTTCACATTTACGTTTTTATTTACATATTAATTCTCCTGATTTTGTTGGCCATATGAAAAATTTTGCGTATAATAAAAAATAATTAGCTTTAACTAGATAGACTCTAACCAGCATGTTAATTAATTAGTTAAAAATAATTATTTTTTTTAATTATTTTATTTAAAATTCTTCAAGCATAAACATGTTTACATTTTTTATTAACAGTTAGCTTCTCAAATATTTGTTCAATAATAGTATATTTAAACTTTAATTTTTTGTATGCTTAAATTATTTCAGTATAATAATTTAATCATATTATACAGTTCAATATCTAGAGGTTAAGAATTTACACTATATTTACTTAGGGAAGAAATTTTCATACTTATATTTGCTTAGTCGATATATTTTTAGAAGCCATTACCATATCTTGCACTTTTTTTTTTTGTTTAATGATAGATTAAGATAATAATTAAAAAAATTAAATAATTGGTTTCAACACAGAGGCATTAAATGAAAATATGATTTTAATGAAATATGTGCAATAAAATCTTTTTAAAAAATTATTTTTTACTAATATAATAAATCAATTAACAGTTTTTAGCTAGTAACAAACTCCAGGACAGTCCAAATTAATAAAATGTAAAAAAAATATCAATATTTAAAAAAAAAAATACTGGTATGAAAAAAAAAAACCTTCGACATTGCATCGGAATCAATACCTAAATCACATAATTCAGCATCTGCCATTCTAACCCGATGCTGTATCGAACAAACAATAACTTATAAAATATGACTTACAACCGTACTTATGACTGCTGTCCAATGTCCTGCAGAATTATCGTAATTATTATAAGACATATTTTTTAAATAAGTTTATTTTTAAATAAATTATTAATGATAATGTGTCATTTTTAATATAAATGATGATGTTTAAATAAAAATGATTTGGAAATCTAAACATTTTCATTTATACGTAAATTTTATTAATTACTACAATAAAACGTCACCAGTTTGTTAATTCAGCACAAAGATAGACTACATAATATTTAGTATATTTTGAACAATTGTTACAAGGCTAAATAAAAAAGTAATCCTCTCAAATTTAAATAAAAAATATTTCCAACAGAACTTCTTTCTAACAATGGAATGATTTGAAAATCTAAAGATTTTCATTTATATATAAATTTTATTACTTAGCATAGTGAAATGGCAGCTGTCTGTTCAATTTAGCACAATGATAGAGTATATAATAATATTAATATATTTTCTGAACAATAGTCACATGATAAAATAAGAAAGTAATTCTCTTATAGTTAAATAAAAATATTTGCAATCAGAATGTGTTTCTAACTATGAAGTGATTCAGAAATCTACATTTTCATTTACATATAAATGTTATGAATTATTGCAGCAATTTGGTGCCTCCATTGATGAAGCACTTCTGTACTGAACCTACACTCTGTGACTCTGGATGAAGAAGTAAAGGATTTTTATAGATATATAAAATGCTTTTGATTACATCAAGACATTCATGTAAGAATTCGAAAACAATTGAAAAATGAAATTGCTGCGGGAAAATTGGCTTTTGATGAAGAGGATACAGACTTAAGGAATTTGCAGAAAAAGAAAAAATGAAGGCACAGAAAAAAAAATTATATTTTGACTAACAGAAAATACGTATTTCAAATCTGTAATGTTCTTAAAAGATTTAACGTATAGTCACCATCAACTAATGAGATGTAAAATATGTGTTAATGCAAAACTCATAAAAATTATTAAAATAAACATATCATTAACAGTTGATATTTCTAATTTTCAAAAACAATCCAAAGAATTTAGTTAGAACTTGCTAATATTCTTAAATGTAAATAAAGTTTGAAGACTAATTAAACTAAACTGAGATTAATAATAAAAAATTCTCTACTAAAAAGTGAAACAAAGATTGCTGGTATAAAAAAAAAAAACAATTCACCAATAATTTTTCAACTAAGATAAGATGCTATATGAAGGAAAGAAGAAGTATGAAAATATTTAAAAATGATTTGTTAAGAATAAATATCTGGAGTTCTATAAATGGAATGCAAAAGATAATCATTATATAAGAAAACAAAACTATGAATTGTCAAGAACTACAACTATTACATCTTTTCAATTGCCACATAAAATACGCAATTAAATTTATAAAATTCCAGTAAATGATGGAATTACTATTGATATCTTAAAAAGATATAAGAAATATAAAAATAGATTGCAAAACTATATCCCAAATGTCTACATGATAATGACATATTAGAGGATTTGAAGAATGCAGGAATAATATTGATACTTAAGAAAGATGATAACACTTTTGCCAAGATAATTACAATTCATTTACAGCAAACTTTGGATTCAAAGCAAGCAAAAGAACAAGATGAATTTAAAATTACTTTAGCACAGAAGATCATATCCAAAGAGTAAGAGAAGTTATAGAAAAAAACAATGAATATGAGTTGCCATTATGTTCTGGCTTTGTAGATCATAAGGCAATTAATTCTAAAAGCTTTTCGATAATGGTTAAACTATTAAATCATCAAGATTTGGACTCAGGATATTGTCGTATTCCGAAGAATATTTATAAAAATGCAATAGCAGCAAATAGATTACAATAGAGTAATTGCATATGTCCAAATCTTTTATAGCAGCCTTATTAGAAGTATTTTCTGGGATTAAATTGAGAAATTAGATTTTGCAAATGATGTGGTTGTTTTTTTACAAATAATTCTTCAGTTTCAGAAAATGTTGCAAAATATTACTGAAAATAAAAAATAGACTAAACATAAATTCTGAAAAGATTAATGTTTAATGGATTTTTCTCAAATTAAAAAAAGTTAACAATTATAAATATCTTAATTAAATTATTAATAAAAATGGAAGCAGAAAAAATGAAAATTAATCATAGAATTAAACTTAGATGGAGAGCTTTTACTATTAAAAAGGGAATATGGCTATATGCTTGAATAGGAATATTTTTAATAAATATGTTTTACTGGTTTACTAATGGATCTAAGATATGGACTTAAAAAAGATATACAATAGAGTGATTGCATATCTCCAAATCTTTACAGCAGCCTTACAAGAAGTATTTTCTTTGATTAAATTAAGAACTTAAAAGCATTACAGAGGCTTCAGACTACTCAATGAATTATGGCAAGATATATGTTGGAAATAACAAAGGAATACTTAGATGACAGAACAACCATGTATCACTGACATAACTAAAAGAGTTTAAGAAATCGAAATGAAACAGGGATATGCATATTGCTGAAAAAAATGGTAATAGATTGAAAATTGAAGACTTACATTGGATCATAAAAAATTGTAGAAGACCTAGAAATAGTCATATATGAAATAGATAGATGAAATAAGAAAATCCATAGATGTAATGAAAAAAAGCTATGAATTAGAAAAACTGGATATCCTACTATGAATCAATAATGGTTGAAAATAACAATAAAATGATACTAATGATTTGTCTAGATCAGACCAAACATCATTTAGGTAGTAGTGAAGAATGTTGCAGAGATCAGAAAATCATATTTTCTGATTTTCCAATGTCTCTGAATATTCTTGAATGATCTCGATTAACCAGAGTTTGGCTAATGTGACCCAATCATATTTTTTGCTTTTGGACGTCTCTGTAATACCCTTGAATGATTTCTATCATCCAAACAATTGATAGGATTCAGTTAAAACAATAGCATAATGCCAATATCAGGTATTATTGACAAGCAAATGTTTATATGGATGAATCTGGAATATATATGAAAATGGCAAAAAAGAAACGAAATTATAGGAAAAAATAAGTTAATTACTCTTGAAGGCTGAAAAATGTGAAAAACCCATGAAATGTTTGTAAAAACTATTTATTAAAGATATAGTTGGTAAATGCTGAGAAATTACAATATTACAATTGTCTTATTTTCATTAATCATATTTCTTTAACAACATCAAAAAAAAAATTCATATATGACTTACCTGTTCATATAAACTTTTACATTTTTCAGTAACATTAACTTGTGAAGCAAAACTATCAGTAGGAACAGTAGTGTTTAATGCATATACTATTTTATCATCTATGGTTCGCATCAATTTGAGTGCTTCCTGAAATAAAATCATAAATTGCATATTGATATAATTCTATGATACTAATATTAGGAATGCAATTGTAAAAATAAAAAATGAATAAAAAAGCATAAAAGATTTAACAGACGTTTACAATTTAATTCTACATTTCATCAACAATTAGAAGTGTGAACTAATATATCAAGTGGAATGTGCTAATATATAAACAAAAGGGCAATGTTGAAAACATAATTAAATATTTGATGATGGCTAAAATCATAAACAAATAACATATATCTCAATTTAGGCTACTAAATTCTATAATAGAAAAATATTATGTAAAGCAATTATATTTATAATAGATTGGTAGTTGGTCTGTAACTCTAACCATGTTATTGCTAATGCCTAGTAATTTTTATAATATTCTAACCTTCTATGAAAACAAAAATTATTTCATTTAGGCACCATAATTTAGTCAAATAAAATCACAGTTATCAACAATATGTTCATGGTAATTAACTCAAGAGAATTAATTAAAGAATTTAGTAATGAAAAAGTAATTACCAATGCATGTATGAATTGACTATCTACAAAATGATTTCATAAGGAGACTAAATATTATTCTAATATGAAATTGTGAATAATAATGTCTATCAAAATGTCTCCATAAGAACAAGTTCAATTCTTAAAATATATAATTTTACTAAAATAAAATCTATAATGCAAAAGATATTTTGATTCACATATATTTTATAAAAGAATAAAATAATGTCATTTGGTAAATAATTAATGAATGACATAAACATTAATAACATAATTTAATAGAAGTGACATGTTAAAATTATTATAATTATAAAATAAAAAAATATATAAAAAGAAATATAAAGATCTTTTCCTATTTTTTTTTTATTAAGGAAAAAAAAATGCAAGTGACTGATCACCCATTACATGATGTAAATACATTTGTCTAAAAGAAATCTTTAGATCATACTACAGTCAATAATCCTAGTCTTTTCCATTGATTCATAAGAGTCTTTGAATTGCCAAGTCCTTTAATTCACAGATCCTTAAGACTTCATCTATGTTGCCATGTCTTTGTATAAACCGCATCTATGGAATTTATACTTTAATCTGTTTCTGAATTTCTATTGCTTTCCTGTTCTGAGTTTTCTTCAAAATTTTCCTCTTGTGAGCTTATTTCTTCATCATCTGTGATTTCTTCTGTTTCATCAGTACACATAGGACTAGTACTAATTTGTTGCTGCATTTCCTTTGGATAGCCATCTACTTCCTCGCTTCCACAACTGTCACTATGAGCCTCACCACTCCATTGCTCTTCTACATTATCAAGTTCTTCGACTGGATTATCACTTTTCTACGATACCCTGCACTACTTCACCTTGCCTGCTTCCGGACCTGTCACTACAAGCCTCATCATTCCATTGCTCTTCTATGTTACTGATTTTTTCCTCTGGATTATCTGCCTCTTCTGAAATTATCTGCCCTACTTCACTGTTGCTACATACATGCCCCTTCCAAAAAAGACATGCCCCTTTAGATTCAACAATACATTTGAAGATCATGGGATGAGCTAAAATATCATGTTCCATTACCTCTGGGTTATTGACTATCTGACCTTCTGATTCAGTTTCCATCTCATCCCCTGACTCCTGTTGAGCGAACTTTTTCTGTCTTCTTTTCCTTTTTCTCTTTCTCCTTGAGAGACCCTCAGTTTTCTTTTCTTGCTCACCACACAGCTCGATGTTTGAGCCCACAACACTATGCTCATCAGTTTGTGAGCCATAGCCATTCTTATTTTTCCTCTTGAAACTTGCATTTTGTGTCATTTACCCATTTGAGTTGAACCATTCTCACTTAGTTCTGTATCACTGAACATGTTAGCTTCTTTTAATTGACCTATTTCTTCTAATGTGCCTTCAGATTCTTCAGATTGTATTGATTCGGAGTTGGTCAGTTCTGCCTGTGCTGATTGTTTCTTTATCTCTTTGGCTGTATCTCTAGCTTCACCTGCATTTGTCCCATTTTCAAATCTACTGTGCAAGGTTTCTTGATTTTCCTTATAATGTAGCTTATTTGTTTTCACTTTATCTTTTGAATGAGATTCTTGTGATTTTAGTTCTAATTGTTGATTTATAAGTGAAGGATTGCTTGATGTTATTGTACATTTGTGGAATCCACTATAGCTTTCCCCACATTCCGTGCACACTCTTTTTGGACAGGCCCTAATTAAATGGCCAGTGTCTCCACATCCATAACACTGTGGTTGAATTCCTTGAATTACTATGTATATTGGGCTTTTATTCTGCTCAAAAATAGATGGTATATCCAGTGGAGTGACACCTTTAGTCAGCCTCATTGTAAATATTGCGTTATTGGATGGCAGCTGAATCCCTGCTCTTTTTTCCATTAGGAAAGTGAACCGTTCAATAGAGCCAAACTGTACTAATAGTCCCTGCAATTCATCTTTTCCAAATGCCACATGACAATTCTGCACCATACCTGTTATCAATCTTGGTCTTTCCAGATCAATTTTCACTAAATATTTTCCATCTAGAAACATTTGAGATCTTTTGAATCTTTCTTTGGCTAAAGTGTTCTCAAATTCTAGTGTGACATATTTTTTGTTAGGGTGATAGTAGACCCTTCTTATTGAATCAATGATATTTAAGTCCTTGATTAAGACAAATATCTCATTTATTGGAAATATGAAAAGTTCACATTTTTTATTCGTTGTGCTCAATGTTAAAGTATCCTGATTCTGGAAGCTAAGAAAGAAATTAAACAATTTCTGAGGAATTCTATTATTAAATTCATCATTGACTGATTGAAAGTCTTCTGGAATTAAATTATTTCTATCCTGATTAGAGTTGTTCATACTTGACTCAACATTATGATATATTAAGCCATTCTCAAATTTATTCTCATGGGAGATGCCAGCACGACTAGTTTTCCCATACTTTGCGTTGTTCAGATTGTTATCATGACCTCTGACCCCTAGCTCTAGCTTTGTCTCAAGGCCCATAACCCCCCGCTCCATTTGAAAGCCATTAGCATATGGGTTTTGAAACCTTGCCATTTTTTTATCCTTTTTTAACTTTTCTGCAAACATTGGAAGTGTTAGTTCTGCATTATTGCTCTCACCAGCAGGTTCAACTGAATATTTCTGAGCTTCTGTAACTTTTTCCCTATTTTTTTCCAAGCTTTGGCTTTTAATTGTCATGGTTTTGTCTAGATAATTACTTTGTGTACTTTTCCTGAGGTTTTTAGTTTGTCCTTCAGTATTTATTCTTGTATTGATCAATATAGAGTCTCTTTGGTGATATTCGTCTTTGTTTCATTCCAGTTCTGCTTCTATATTATGAATTTGGGGCACAGTGCCCTCTCTTGTGACAAAATTCCCGTGATTTTTATCGTTTTAGATTTTAATAGTTTTGTGACGGACCCGCCCACAACTTTATTTTCTGATAGATTTCCGAGAAAATTGGCAGTATCATTAATATTTAGCTTATGTTTCATTGTATCAACTTTAATTTGCCATATCTCAATGTTTGCATTGATCTTTAGCCCAATATCTACCGTATTTTTGGTACCATTTGAATTTTTCTTTAAAACAGTTTTTTTTTTTATTTCCCTCAAATTTCATTTTTTTCTGAACTTCCTTTAATTCTTTCACCTCTAAACATCTTTCAGAACTATTTTTAATTGATTTAGATTGTTTAAATACTTCCAGAATTACTTGATCACTTCTCAATATGTCATTAAATTTAATACTACTGAATGCTTGCTTATTCTGACTTTGACAGTCAGCATCTATCTTGGGAAGGTTATAAAACCTTCTCCATAGCACTTAATCAATTTTGGACACTTTAAACAAATTAAAAACTAGAAAATGCTCTGCTACAAGATTGTAACTTAATCTTGGGTCCTAGAATAATTGAAATGAAATCTTTTAAAATTTTTCTTACAATACTTTGAACTTCTTGAGCTGATGTGAGAGTCTTCTTAGTTTCGTGCGCCACACCCTCTATTGTAGATCAGATCTTTTCCTATTTGAGTTTCTAATTAAATAATATTTTGTACATATGAATAATAAATGATAATATTTAAATTCAAGATTCTACTTTTCATCAAAGTTTTTTTTCCAGCCTTAAATTTCTTTTGCAATCCTTTAGAATTTGAAATGATTAATGGTAACCTTTTTGTTATTTAATTTTCTCAGACAATATTTGCTTAATAAGTAATTTAAAAGAGAGACTTTACTTTTGCAAATTCTTTGTAGCTTTAGACACCATTTTGAATTTTAAAAAAAAATTACAAGAAATATAATTTTTGATATGTTTTCTATTTTATTACAATAAATATAAATATATATACATTGTTAGAAAGAGCAAACATGAAAGAATGTAATAAAGTTGATAATATAGTCATTACCTAAAAAAAAAAAAAGAGATTTTTAACACTTTTAAACATGTTTATTTTTACATTGGTTCACAAATTCTAAATTTTGAAAGTTATATGTTAAAATTACAATTTCATAGAGAGCTTCATCACATTTGTCATAAAATGCTGAAAAAAATGACATACAATATGTCTTACCTGAAGCAATTTTTCAGTAAAAAAATTACAAAAACAATGTGATTGGTAACTTCCATTTTTACTAGTTGCCTCAGATCCTGTCCTTCCATAGAGTATCTGCTAAAAATGTTTGGTTGTCCTTCCATGCAAGGTATCTGTTAGAAATATGTTTGGTTTTTAGTGGGGGGGGGGATAACAGTGATAGTTTATAAGATATTATGCTTAGTAAATTGTAATGTATATTATTATATTTATTATTTATATCATATTAGTGAAAAATGGGGTGCAACCTAAAACGTATTGTTTTCAAATAAAGTGTACTCAAATAAACATCAAACATAAGAACAGCTTATGAGATATTATGCAAAGAGAACTTTAATAAATTGTAATGTATTATATTATAATATTATTATATATTAGTGAAAAATGGGGTGTGACATAAAATGTGCACTCTTTTCAAATAAAGTGTACTCAAATAAATATCAAACAGTAAGAACAGTTTATGAAATATTATGCAAAGAAAACTTTAGTAAATTGTAATGTATTATATTATTATATATTAATTATTATATTATATTAGTGAAAAATGGGGTGTGACCTAAAATATATATTCTTTTCAAATAACATGTACTCAAATAAATATCAAACAGTAAGAACAGCTTATGAGATATTATGCAAAGAGAACTTTAGTAAATTGTAATATATCTAAAAATATAATTAATTATTATATTATTGGGGAAGGGGGGCCACCTAAAATATGTATTCTTTTCAAGTAAATAAAGTGTACTCAAAAAATAAATATCAAACAATTTTTTTTTTAAGATAAATGAATAAAAACTAAGTAAAATCAATAAACATCAAAATAAACAAATTTATTATGAGCACTGATTATATATGTGTGAGGGAGATAATATATGAAGTAGATGGGTGAGGAGTCTGGATGTGTTTTTTTTTTATATCATTGAAATGTATTATCTAAAATTATATAGCATATTTATTCTTTTCTGTACATATGTATGTTCTTTCCCACACATATATATTCTTTAATTAAAAAAAAAATAATTTTTTTTTTCTTTTGTATAGAGATTTATGTGTGCGTATATTATGTATAGTCTATAGGTGATAGAGTAATAAACAGTAATAAATATAGGGTAAGAAGTAATATTTAATATATTGATCTATTATTTTTGTTAAATAATATGTTAATTTATATAGCTGTATTTTTTTATTAAATAAAGCAGACAGACTTGACAGAATTTTTTAGGTGTAGAAAAAAATATAGATTGATAGATAAAATGTACATGTGTGAGAATGGCTGTATATAAACACAAAACACTTTTACACATTTCTAATGACTATAGATGTTGTTTTGTATTATCTGGATCTTAGATTATCTCAAGGAAGGAAGAAATGCTTTGACGGAATAAATGTAATTATTAATTTTCTTGTTAATTGCGATAGACCATCAGCTTGTGAAACTCTGATTTTTATCTCAAGATAACAGTATTTGCAGATGGCCTTTTAATCAGAAATTCGGAATATAAATGAGTGAAACAATATTAAGAAAGTCAGTTGTTACTATTAAAAAAATGAGAGATATAATCGTTAATATTAAGAAGGCAATCAGTTAACAATTTTAGGATGAGAATCACTTAACAATATGCAGTTTTTGATGGCAGTTGTTTTAAAAACGAAGAGATGAGCAGTTAAGAGTTTACTTTGGCCGGAATATTCCGTTCTTTTAAAGTTAAAAAGAAGAAAAATTAAAAAATTAGCAGCAGTTTGTCATCGTTTTTTTTTTAAAACTCAGAATGAGTTGTTTGATTTTATTTCTCTCTTTAAAAAATTAAAAAAGAAAATATGACTCTTGTTTTAAAGTCAGCATAGAAGATGTGCGCATATATAAGTAATTTACAGCAAAATTAGTTTAAAGAAAAGAGATGGATTTAAATTGAATCCTTTAAAAGAAATTGTTAATATAATATAAAATGGTACTTATAAATATTTTGACTACCAGTGAAATAATCAGGATGCCGTGCTAAACTCGCTTTGTTCTTTGAAGACCTCCCATCTATGGGTTAAATCACCCAACTATCTATGGGCTCATATACCAGTATATAATAACCAAAGAAATGGCCAAATCCAAAACCACCACAGATGCTATCTGAGAGGCTTTTTTTGTCTCCTGGCCTATTAAAGAATCACCATTTCTGAATGGAGGAAGAAGGGAAATGAGAAGGAAGAAGATGTATAAAAGCCATATAAGCAACCTCTATTAATCTATAAATCAGTTTTCTTTAAAGTTTTCTTCACATTTATCAAAAGCGTCTACAATAATTCATTTTAAAATGGTGGGATTAAGTAAACCAACCAATTCATATTTATCTAAAGCGTCTATAATAACTCGTTTTAAAATGGTGGGATCAAGTAAACCAACCAATTCATATTTATCTAAAAGTATCTACAATAACTCTTTTTAAAATGGTAGGAAGAAGCAAACCACCCAGTTGCAGAAAGCGGTATGAAAATTTAAAGCTTGGGACATTAATAAGAAATGAAAATGGATCGGGTAAATTTTAAATTTAATTATCAAATTTTCTTATTTACTTATTAAAAGTAAACTTTAATTTTTAAAGTCAAAGCATTTTTTTTTTCTTTTGATACAGAAATATTAAGAGTTTACTTATTGATTGTGTTATTCTAAATACTACATAACATTACACATACACAGTTTAAATTCATTAAACATAGTTTTTTTTCATTATTTTGATTTTTTTATTATTATAAATTGTAATACTAAAATGATTTTTTTAATTGTTCTTTATTCATTGTGATAATATAAGCAACCTATCCAGATATGCTTTATAATGTTTTTTTTTATTATTTATTTTTGCATATTAAATTTGATATATATATATATTTTTTACTCAAGATTGGAATAATATTTTTTTTTTATATATGTGATTTATGTATTAATCCATAATATGGGGGTATACATTTTAAATATCTATATGTTGACATATCACAGGGTGTGTGTGTGTGTGTAACTGCTTATACAGACCCGTCAAAAGAATAGGTTAAGCATAGTTAATTTAAATATAGCAAATTGAAGAGCAGGGCTTTACATATGTATGAAAGTGAAAAAAAACCACACACTATATAAATGGAATTTACCTTTATGAAATATAATAGCTAGGGAAAATCTTGAATAAGCATTCAATAGAATATTTTTTTTATGCCATTTTAAGCTAACTTATTTCAAAATACATAGTAATAAAAGCAGATATATAAAATTAGTTGATTACACATATAGTATTAAGATATTTTGTTTAGTTATATATTTAATAAAGTCAATTGTATAATTAGTAAATTTGATTTACAAAAAAAAAGGAAGAGTGTTAATAAATATAATTATATCATATTTGGTTTCTGAGATATTATTATTAATATTGTTATATATTTGACTTTTCTTGATTCTATCGTTTTAATTGATCATCATCACTCGTAAATGTTAAGCATAGGATATTGAATTACATATAAGGATGTTGAAGGATTACGCTTGACAAGTAACAGTCTTTTGAGTAGTTAAACGTTAATAATAAAAGACTAAAATTATGCTGTGCACAAGAGTTATGATCACCATCATCACTGAATAAATAATAATCATTAAATCCAATCTTCAAAATAATTAATATGTTTAGTAAATAGGGGTTTATGAAAAGCTAAATATCGTGGGGAGATTCGTGATGATCATTCATCATCACTGGTAAATACTGATAATTGAGCTATAATTTTATCTGTAATAGTATTTGAAGTAAATATAACCATAAACGTATATAAACGCTAGTGAGTATTATAATTAAATCCCAATTTGAACATAATGTGATTTTATGAAAGTGCCTATAAGTTTATAAAGATAGATTTGTTGTTAAGAGTTTATTATAAAGCTATGGCTGGGATCATCCTTATCATCATTATATTATGATAAATAATTAAAACAGGCAAACTCACTATACGTATGCCACACACAGCAAGCTAGAATAATCAATGGATGCTGATGGGCTTGAATTGGAAACATTTTTAAGACTCATAGTTTAGTAGTTAAATTGAGATAAAAGGTGGTTGCTGGAGGGTTGCATTAGATCCTAAAATCTAGATGCAGTGCTCTCAGATCCAAAGCTCCTCACTAATGAAGGCCACAAGCCAGAAACTAGTCTGGGGATATTGGATGAGTAGGCACTAGATGGGGATTTTATGCACAAGCTTTTTGGCATCCATTGATTACTCTAGCTTGCTGTGTGTGGCATACATATAGTGAGTTTACCTGTTTTAACAACAGTTATACACAAGCATAAGAGATGGTGGTCATGTGATGTTTATTGGCTTATAAATAATTAAATTAATTAAGTTTAATGGCCATATATGTAAGTAATGGTCTTCACTATGTGTGGAAGCCATTAATAAGAGTATACTTGCATCTGTTCATCAATATACTTAAACTGAGCTGGTAATATCTATAAGTGTTGGATATATAAATTTTAGTATTGGGATCTTATAATTTTATTGACATGGATAAAATATAAGAATGTCATTTTTTTGTTGTTGTTGTTCGTTAGTCATCTAAGCCATGTGTAGTAAAAAATGTACCGAATGGGTTTGAACTCAGTACACTATGGATAGATAATCTTTATCTAGATTGAAATCAATCTAGTGGCGCCTATACTGAATAAAAGTGATTAAAGTCCCTTTCCCAACTTGATAGTATTAATTTTATATATTTTTTATAAGTTATTATAAATAGCGCCAGTGTGTGCATGTGACCATGAATGGTCTTATATATACGGAAAGAGGAATGGGAAGGATTCTTTGTTAAAAGAACCTATTATTGGAGATAAGCATAATGCACTCCATGGATTTCACAGTAATTTTATTCAGTTGCAATAGCTAGTATTGGTTTATCTGATGACAATGGCTAATATATATTTTTTAGTTAAATAGACTTCCCAATATCAGAATATTTTAAATCTTAAATGATGACAGTGATTAATTTTCATTTTGTTATTTTGTGTGTTGAGAAATGGGATAATTTATTTATCTCATTATTAGCATGACAGAATTAATGTTTGTGATAATTGCAAACGGGCTATGGTGTTATATTTAATGAGTTACAAATGGACGCCTAACTAAAGCATGATATGTAAATTGCCATTTCTTATTCATATATTAGCATCATCCTTATTTAATTATATATTGTATAGCAGCTATCATAATAAATTTATTCTATCATAGTAAATGTATTCCCTCATTTCACCATTTATTATTCTGTTACAAAATGTCAAAATCATCATCTAGTCATTTTTTATTCTGTTACAATATATTTAATTATATTAAAAAAAAGGAATAAAAAAATAAGTAATAAAATTAATTGAATACTCACTGACACCTGGCTAGTTAGCGTCCATTTCAAATTTGAATTTCCTGAGGCATTAGAAGTGATATCCACGGATGTCCTTGCAGATAAAAAAATTACTCTAATCCTTTTTTTTTTTTTGACATTACAGCTTTAAAATCCTTTTTTTTACATTGCAGTTTCTAAATAGCATGGAAATGAGTTTCTAGCAAAAGGACTTACAAATACATATTGCCACTTTCATATCTATATCAAGGGGTAAAAGAATACAATTCATCCATAAAAAAGATTTCCCATAAAAAAATCATAAAAAATCCAAATTTCATCGTAGAAAAAAAAAAAAAGCTCATTTAAAAAGTAATAAAATTGTGGATCGAATAGTCTGAGACTCGTAAGTGTACAATTGCAAACTCAGTTGAAACTCTAAATTTTTGACAGGGGCTCTTCGGACTCATCAATTTTTAAAATTATAAATAATTATTAGACACTTTTACAGTTTGTAATTTAGTCTGAATAAGGATAAAACTTTTAGCTTTTTTTAGATATAACAGATACTTCTGTACAGCTTTCATTCATGCTTAAAATGATGATTTTTGGTTGGATAACAGATATCAATTACAAAATAATTGGAAAATAAATGATCTAAAAAAGTCCTCTCATTATTATTTCACAGCTTTAAGTATATGAATAGCAAGAGCTTGTAGCTTATCATGAACAATTTTTTTCAATTCGAAATTTCAACTATCAATATAATCTATTATACTTTGCTGAAAAACAAGTTTTCCACTAACATTGGATTCCTTAATATAATTAAGTCAGAAATTTGGGACATATTCAATTATTTTCAACTTTTTGATACATTATTCTGATAATTGTGCATCTTCAATCTATACTAATAACTTCTACTTTTAAAATAAAATAAAGATAACATTTCTTTTAAAATGAAAAAATAATATAAAATTACATAACTAAAGTCAATCAAACAGAAAAATTTTAATGTGCAATGGAGTTGCAAACCAGAGTATATTTTGTTTTAAGCCCTCTTATGTTTATACATATATAGTGCATAATAAGCATGTTTTGTTGATAAACAATGATTAGAATAAAATATGTATTGTTTATTGAACTGTAAGTGTATAGTATTTTTCAATATACAGACATATATTGTAATGGTATAAGTATATGTCGTTACATTACTTTCAAATAAAAGTGGAAAAAATATATAATCACCCTCAGGTAGAAATATATATATATATACATAAAAGAGAATTTAATAATATTTATTTAAATTAATGTATATAATGCACAGATGGCAAATTAAATATATAATTATTTAAAGTTTAAAATCTAAAAACATGATTGTTTTAATATAAAAAAATTTTAAAAAAAAGTTAATTACTTATTTTTAATCTTAGAATGGAAATGATTTTCTATATTGACGTAATAGAAAACAGGCACTTGGGCATGAAGTCAGATAAGAGACAAATTAAAAAAAATACTAGTGATAAAATTTTGAGTTCCTAAAGAAAACTGATTAATAACAATGAAAATAAACACATGGTCCACAGAGAAAAGTCATCATTGCCAGGCCAGGCAAGATCAATCCTGGAATTTGATGATAAGAATTCACAAAGATATAAAAAGAAATGTGATATGTTGGACTATTTCCATCATTTATGAGTGAATGTTGAATGTATAGAAAATTTTAAACTTTATTTAAACTTTCCAAAAACAAACAACTTGTTAATAACACAAATAGACAATACAGGTTAGTAATTACACAACGTTGAGTAGTATTATTCTCCACTCTTCTTCAGCAACACCTGAAGAAGAGTGGAGAATAATACTACTCGAAATGTGTAATTACTAACGTGTATTGTCTATATGTGTGTTATTACTAACAAGTTGTTTGTATTGGAAAGTTTAAATGAAGTTTAAAATTTTCTTAACATTCACTCATAAATAATGGAAATAATCCAACATATCACATCTTATAATATACCATCTTTACAAACCTTCAGACAAATATAAAAAAAAAAAACTTTGAAGTTGAGATTTAGATTGGCATTGCTCATGTTAATTGTGTCTTATTTAAATATATCTCCAAAATGTAGAGGTCCAGCAATAATTTACGTTTCCCATGTTTGCACCAGATGAGGTGATCTCCAGAGTATGATGGTTCCCGAAAACTGGCCAGCAACGGACTTGTCTCCACTTAGAACAATATGAATGGAAAGAACTTTGAATTGTGTGATGCCTCAAGGACTGCAAAGACGGACTTTACCTACAGCATTCAAAAGTATAAACTTTTGTTTTAAATGAAATATAAACATTAACTATATAATACAAACTTTTCAAGTATTTTAAGTGTCACTTAACTTTTTAAAAAAAGCTCTCTCTTATCTGACTAAAATTTTAAATTATTTATATATTTTTTTTATATGTGTTTAATATCATTTCCATTCTCATAAATTTTTTTGTAAATTAATAATTTAAAATAAGCGTAAATGGCTGCATAGATTTATAATATGTTAGTTTAAAGTGTGTTAATTTTGGGCTAATTGTTTCGTAGTTAAATCGATGCTAATGGATAGATGCACGGATGTTTTATGTCAATATAATCTGGGTAGGTGCATTGGATACTCATTCCCTTGTACCGCATTAGCATACAGGGCATAATACCCACCTGAACATATAGTCCAAAAGTGTAGCCATCGCGTTGTCAATGGTCATAGACATATTTAGTAGGCTATTGATTTTCTTATCCTCTGATTGGGACAGTAAGCCGGAAAAGACCGCTATCCCCATTTACAGAGCATCTCATATATATATTTCAAATAATTTCATTTTTTGTATCACCAATTGCGCAGTGGATTGGTGAAATTTATTAATGATCATGGGGAAGATGCTGATTCCTCCCCACCATGATTCTTTATTTCCCAAATGATATCATGCTACAGATGTAAATTAGCATGATTGTGTTATGCTAATATCATTTTGCATTGGTCACATCGGTATATCAGTAAGCTAACATTGGTTTAAATGAGAGATTTTAGCCGAAGGTTAAAAGGGATTGGGTTGGTTATATGCGTAATCTATGTAGCATATTCATGCTTAGTAAAGTATTAATATTGTATTTATTAAATGCTTCCATCTGTGCATATAATTCACACAAATATATTCACTGGTTAATTTAATTTTCAGAATTTTTTTATTTAATGTGTGTGCGTAATAATAAAATGTTTTGTTTAATTAATTTTGGCAGTAACTCATTTTATATATTTTATTAATATTTAAAATTAAGAATTGGATATTTTAGCATTCAGAATATTTTAAGCTCAGCTTCTCCCTGAGCTAGTGACTGAGGCTTTCGGTTTGATAAAAGAGTAACCTCTCCTGTGCATATATCTGCCTACTATATAATTTTTTTAGGTTCCAACAGCCTAGTGGCGCCCTGGTATGGCAGATTAGGTTTGGGAGGTTCCGTCGATTGTTATAATGTATAACATGCTCTTTTATATTTATAGTATGCATATAAATCAGTATAAACAAAATTTTAAAAAGAATAGTCATTAATAATAAATTAAGAGAACACATTTACATATATTTTAAAAGTGAACGTTCATTCACGCATTCACTGAAGTAATAAGAATAAGAAAAAAAACTACTGTATTTTTATTTTTAAAATAAATATCAAAATGTCTGACTTTCACTGCTATTAAATACGCTTGGATGATATTCTTTTTCAGTAATTTTTTTCTCTTATAGAAGCTTAATAATAATTTTGTTACCAAGAAATTAGGATCTCTAATTATTTTGACATTTCAACTTTTAGTACAGTGCAAAATTTTGTAAAACTTTAACATTATACTCAAGAAATATTTTATTATGCAAAATATAGTACATCAAATTCGGAAAGGATGGTAAAGGAAGAATAAAATATGTGTGCTTTCAACATAAATAAAAAAAAAATTATTAATATGTATAATCACATATGGTGTTTAGAAAAAAAAAAAAGGCTGCCAAATAATATAAAATTTACAAATTTAAAGGGCTTTTTTTTGTGTTTGTTTGTTTATATTTTTCTTTAGATAGCATATAAATGAAATCATGTAATTAGATATAGCATAATTTGTGGATGTGCTATAGCTTGAATTCATGTAGGTTATTGCTATATATATTAAATTTATTATTTTCCATGCTTAAATATTTAATTTTTGTAGAAATAAAATTTTAGCAATGAGATTATATTGTTCCAATACAAATATGCAATAAAAATTAATTTTTTTTTTTTTACATATTCAATAAAGATGTTTCAATACACATACATATGAGCATATATATGCTTTAATTTAAAACAAAAAATAAATTAATAAAATACAGTAGGTAAAAGATACTTTTCTAAATCTGTTTTCTTATAAATATTTACAGAGGAATGGTTTTTAAATTAAAAAAGTTTCAAGGCTTTTATTTAACATATTCTTTTTGTCAAAACAAATTAATGGAACTCTTCTAATGCTTTAATTAAATTCCTTTCATATAATTAAAGACATTTAAAATAAAAATATTCTACTAAAATATATAATATACTGCATATATGTACATACTTTTTGCATAAGTGTGATAAAAATTGATGATCAAATGCAAAAGATATATTTAAGTGATAATATAATAACAATTTCGATTTTTTATTAATGTCTCATTTTTCTATTTTTTATTAATATACCTTTTGAATTGAAGTTATAGAATCAATAGATGGTAATACAATAAATATGATGATCCTTCTTTATATTGAAATACATCAGGAATGTTAAATCATTCTTAAGTGGTAAGCTAAACAACTTTTTAATATCATTTCCCAAGCCTGATATAAGATAAGAAGTAAATTGGATAAATTGTAATTAGTGTTTTGAATAAATATAATCTGATCAAGCTTTAATCAACAGAGTATCATTAAATCAGAAACTAGAATGCACAACATGTTAGCAAAAATTTAATTATGATTGTTATATCCCTCCAAAGGTTTCTAACAATTTGAATAATTTCAGTCCCACTGTTAATTTAGCCATGCAAATCAATCAATACTTAGTGGCATAGTACATTTTATACATATTTAAAAATAATAAATAAAATAAACAAAATGGAATTTGGGCATTCTATCATCAGATTTTCAATGGTATAGATGGCTGAAGAGTTGGGGGTTGGAGTAGATTGAAGCCTGACCATTAAAGTATAAGGGATTTGTTATCTTAATATAAACTGAGAAGTGATTATATATATATTAGGGAGATAATAATCTGGACCAACTGATGAGTGATGGTTTAGCATGAAATACATATATTGGTGATTATTTATCTTTTCTACATGTAAGTGGTCATGCGTATCAATAGTATGAGATAGTGTGAATAATTGAAGGTTGCTTGAAAGTTTGAGTTCAAATCCCCTATATTTACAATTAACAATTGTGAATAAAAAAAAGTGCTATTTCACATTTCTGTTTTTTTTTTTTTAATATTTACATATTTAATTTAAAATTCTTAAATTTCCTTATATGATGTAAAATATTGTGAAGTTAAAATATTTGTGTCATAAATTGAAATTAAAATACTTTCACAATGGAGCTGTGAACCATGAAATATTTTATTCAAAGTCCCTTCACGTACAAATGTATAGCATGTAATAGCTCACATTTTGTTGATTAGAATAAAATGTGTTGCTTACTGAACTGCAAGTATATAGTCCTTTTTAACATGCATATATAAAAAATTATAATATAAACAAAATTTTAAAAAATTAAGTTATTAATAATAAATTGAGGGGATATATTTACATATATTTTACCGAGTGTGTTCACTCATGCATTCACTGAAGCAATAAGAATAAGAAAAAAACAACAACTAACTAGCGTATTTTAATTTTTAAAATGGAAAATGTGTGACTTTCATTGCTATTAAATACATTCTGAGTGATATTCTTTTTTTTTTCAATAATTAATTTCTCTTATAAAGACATAATAATGTCTTGTTATTAAGAAATTAGGATCTCTTTAATATGTTTTAAAATTTGGTAAAATTTTTGGTATTACACTCAGAAAATATTTTATTTTGCAAAATACTGCATACCAATTTCGGAAAAGATAATAAACGAAGAATAAAAAGGAAATTGCTTTTAACATAAATAGAAGAAATTATTAATATATATAATTGCGTACAGCGATTTGAGATGGAAAAACAACTAATGCCATATTGTAAAATTTAGTTACAAATTTTATCCTTAGGCTCATCAACAATACTAAAGACAAAAGAAATATAGAAGAAACCCCCCATGTTGTTTATAGAATTGTGTGCCCGCAGACAGGGTGTGATTCGGTATATTATGGGGAAACTCGGGCCATAGTGAGCAATAGACTAGCTCAGCATAGATATATATAAAAGCTACAACTAATGGAGAGGGCAGCTCGGTATTTGCTGACCACCAGCAGGAACACAATCATAGATTTGAGCCATCTAAAGCCGACATCGTATGCACAGAAAGAAACGATGTCAAGAGGAAGATCAAAGAGGCATGTTACATCACCAGCGATGCCAGGTCAATAAATAGAAAGGACACGTGCTTCGCGGTTTCAAAAAGGTGGATGTTGTAAATAATTTGCATGCATTTGCATAGAGTCAACAGCCTAAAAAAAGGACTATGATTATGGAGCTGCAAGGGCTCCGAAAGCGCTAAGTCCATAAAATAGAAGTTTACTAATAATAAACTTATAGTTTCACCTCAGCTATTAATTTTAGCTTATCCGTAAATGTAACTGTGTATGGCAGCCAGAAAAGGAAAAATAACTGCTTGAATATCTTAAAATTTGAAAATCTTAATTTTTTTTTAATGTATGTTTACATTTTTTTTTGGATAGAGTAGAATTGAAATTGAGTAGTTAAATAGAGCTTAATTCATGGCTCCACTGCCTAGGACTAATTAAGATTTTGATTTACAATATATGTCATTAATTATCTCAAAGTTTTTCTGTCCTTTGCAAAAGTATGCACAGTTGTTTCCTTTTCTTTTTCCTATTTTTCTCTTAATCTCTACAGATCTTTTCAATATTCTCTAACTCAAAGTAGAGAAAGTAGAACTCAAAAACACTACTTTATTTCATAATTTCTTTAATGACCTTGTTACAGTGGTAGAGAACACCCACAGCTTAGTTCTACTATATCTGGTACTCAAACTTCTTATGAATTCTTCATATAAATCTTTTGATAATTTTAATTTGTTTTTAAAATAATGATTTTTTTTTTTTCAACACTTTTTGGATTATTAAATTCATTTTCCCACCTTTTCAATTCCCATCCAAATGACTCTCCAAAGTTTCTAATCTTTGATATTTTCTTTTTTCTAATTGTACAAGACTTTTTATATAAAACTATAGGCTTTTATAAATTTTCTTAAATCTAATATTATCAGGCCACAAAAATTTATTCATTAAAAGTCTCTTTGCATCTACAATTTCATTCATCTTAGTATTTTCATCATCAGATAATCAAGTGCATAAATATTTAAAAGCATTTATAAGTCTTTACTAGTCTGTGGAAAAATACTACTTGGTTGTTTTATCTTAGAGCCACCATTTGGTAGAAAAATGATTTCAAGAACAAATTTTTTATAGTGAAAATTTACTTGGTATTTCAGGCAATTATTTCAAATAAATGAAATTTAAATTGACTTATATATGAGAAATTTTAAAAAGCACCGAGAAAAAAAGTGACTTATTTTTATTAATTTAATTTGAAAAACGTTCTATTCATTAAATGAAGTATTTAAATGTTAAAATAGGGATAACTTACTTATACTATTTTCATATTATTGTTTTCTTATTACTAGGAATTTATGTAAAAATTAACTTAATAATTGTCAAAGATCCAATATAACTTATTTATCCACAATGTTGTAATATATATATAAATTAAATAATTAAACTAAATAAAATTGAAATAAACAACTAATGATAATTATATTTTAACATTTATCGAACCACCTTCCAACTCCATTGTGACCTTTTCAAGATATCTCATTATATAAATCACACAATCAATTAACTATATCTATTGGACATTATTTACATTCAATTGTACTTTAAATTATATACTCGTACATTATAATCACATAAATAAATAAATTCAACACGCTTTAACATCTTACATATACATATAATTTACAATATATAATTAAACAACTTAAAAAATATAAAAACAATAAATATTTTATCTTTATAAATACTATTTGCATTAATTTTCTATATCTTCCAATTATTTAACAAAGCCCACTTTTCTCCTAATTTTGCTGGATCTTTTAACCATATTTACACATTTATCAAAATTTTTCTGAATATACATTTCAAAATATATTCTCTTATGGTAATCTTTTACATATTTTATAGCCTTTATATTTTCTTCACATTTCATTTTATGCCCTGTATCTAAAAAATTAACTTCTACACATTCTTTTATTGCTAAGTGTTCTTCATCAATCCTGAAAAATATCAAATAATTTTGAAATGTCAATTTAATCTTATAGTGGCGTTTTCAATCTATCTGCCCTTCCCCCTTCATAACCTGGAACAATTCAATGTCTAAATCAAAAAGACCTTACATATACCATATTTCAAACTTAACTTATGTAAGGTGTAAATTTGAAGACAATAGAAAAATCAAATCTTTAAAAATTGTAATGAGGATGTTTTTAAAAAAAATTTTGTAATATTAAATACAAAAATTTTCAACCTTATGTTCTTTTAAATGAATTATGAAATCTTAGTTATAAGTTGTTAGTAATAACACACAAATAGACAACAAGTTAGTAATTATACATTTCGAGTAGTATTATTCCACATTCTTCAAGTGTAGCTGGCCTGACCAGTGACAGTATTTCGCATAGGAGTCGAATTCGCACCTTTAGATTCTCGAATATAGAATTTAAAGCAAACGCTCTAACCAACTACAAGAGTTCATATTTTAAGATATTAATTTGGAAAAAAAAAAATCAAAGTAATCTTTTCCTATTATTTACTTTAAAAGCTGTTTTTCTTATCCTGGTATTTTAGTACTTTTTACTGTAATTTTAATGCACACAAAAAAAGACACTTGTGTAAGCATGGATATAAAAACTTCTAGCTAATATATATTTTACTTGCAATCGTAAATATAATATGCTTGATCAATGTGTTTAATACGTGAAAACAAAACCAAGCTAATTCTAACAATGATCAAGAATATCATTGAATTGGTTATAGTAATTTATGGCCTTGATTATAGAACCTAAACCTTCGGAGACAGAAATAAATTTTCATAAAAAATAAAATTTAAATTTTATGCACTGCAAATAGATAACAAATCACTAATAATAATTTAAATTTAAATATATATATAACAATAGTACCTGGAATTCACTAAAATCTTCACATGATACTTCAAGCACAGATTTGCCGGGCGCAGCCATATTTTAACGCTCCTATCTCGCATTCTGAGAATATTTTTTTAACATTTATCAGAATAATTTGATAATCATATTGATTATTATTTTTAAATTATAAATATTATAGTAATTAATATTAATTTTTATTTTTATTTTAAAAATATGTAGTCCATGAATCATTGCCAGACCATTGCTCATGCTTTCATTAGAAGAGCAAAAGATACTAGTGTTTCGTATGTAATCTAAATTATTCTAATATTTACAATACTAGTGGTAAGTTGTTTATGGTGATTATAAAATCTTATTATTGTTTTATTTTATCATTTGATTTTTAATTTTAGCAAAAGAGTAGAATATTTCAAAGACTGTGAAAGGGGAAAAAATATCTTTAATAATCTTAATTACACTGATTAATTGATACAAATACATTTATATAGGTGTTAATTTTCTCATTTAAAACTTCTAAAATAATAAAAATGGAAGAGAAAAAAGGTAAAACTAATCATATGGTCGATTATTAATATTTTGTTCGTTATAAACGCCGATTTGTTGATGTTTGAAAGATTGTGATTGGTAATGAATATTATTAAATAACCTTATTTATTTTGGAATTTCGTATTTTTTAAATATTTGTATAACGTTTTTATTTAGGCTCTTGGGCTTTAATCGGATGTATATTTAAAGAAGGTAATTAATTTTTATGACAATTTGTTTATTATATATAAATGCAATAGAACACTTCAATATTTTATGTTTTGGAATTCAGATTCTTTCATTTGTGTATTGCTTGGGCATTTAAATTATTTGGAAGTTAATAGGTAACGTTTTTTTTCCTTTTGGATTTGTGTATTTTTAAAAAATTAAAACAATTACTAGTAATCTTTTAGCTTTACGTTTTTTTATATTTGTCATTGCATTTGTTTAACTTACGTTAAATATTTTAATCATTAACGTTAGTAACAGTTGCTTAGAATTTTTTACGTAAAATAATAGTGCGCAATGTGAGAAATTGAAAAAAAAAAATAGATTTTTAAAAATATTTTATTTGCGACAATTTTTATTAATAAATTTATTACTGTGTATAAATTTGCCTTTAGTACTTTGTTAATTTGTATTTGTCAACTGATCGAACCCAATTCATAATCATTTTCTCTACAATACTATTGCAAACTTTTTTATCCCATCCATTCTTTTCATATGTAGCCTTATTCTAAATCTCTTTAAATTCTCATATGATCAATTTTAGAGTTTCATTTAACCATTTCTTCTAATACATGTCCAGTTTTGCTCTGTTTTATTCTCTTTCAATATCTGTTTGCCATATATTTTGATTCAAATGTTCTCTGATTAACTATGTGGTCTGCCTCCTATTGCTTTATTAATTCTTTGATTTCATAAAAACACCACTTGGAATAAATTTGTTAAAAATATTTTTTTTTATCAAGCATTTCATTCATTATATTCTATGTTAATAATCTGATCAATTTATTCATAAAAAATTATTAACTTATTGTTTTCATTTGATAGTTTATATTATTTTTGGGACCTCTAAAGTATTATTTGAGAATTCAAGTACATCAGCTGCAAAATCTGCTTGTTCAAGTAATTAGCACTTATTTTTCCCAGAGCTTTGAAACAAGTTTTGGAGTGATTGAATCGTCTTCTTGCATTTCTTTTACTATTATTAATTTGTTTAGTATTACTGCTTCATCTAATCATGTCTGTTATATCTTGATAAAAATATTTTTTTACAATTTTGCTATATATATATATCTTCATAAAAATATTTTTTTTTTGCAATTTGGCTATATTCTTGTTTGTAAAATGATGTTTGAAAACTTTAATCATAACAGAAATATTTACAAATTAACTGCTTTTTTGTAATTCACAAATTCAATGCAAAATATCAGATTATACCTGGGTCTTTTTTTATGCAGTAGATAGGTTCCACGGGAAACCCACATTAAAAAAATTGCACAAAAATAGACTTAACTTACCTTGAAAAATGTAGGATACGTCCCAAAATTTTCAAAAATTGCATAAAACCAAAACAACAACGTAAAATTAATTAAAATTTGCATAAAAAAAAAAAAAAAAGAAATAAAGTATGACTAATAAAAAATTTCAAATATTTGAAAAAAATTCATAAAAGTCAAACTTTTTTTACTTTTTTTTATTAACTGTTTAATTTTATTCATTCATAAAAGTCAAACTTTTTTTACTTTTTTTTATTAACTGTTTAATTTTATTCAAAACAATATGTTTTTATGTGTAATTTATTTTACATTTTTTCATACATATTTTAATCATTGTTGCTATTTGACAATATGCAGTTCGTTGGTGAACTGGTAAGAAATCAGATTTGTCACAAGAGGAAATACAATTAACGCCAATTTCAGTCTCATGCTGTGTTAATGTTTTTCTGTTGACGATGTAATCGGTAATTAAACTTTGAGACAATCATTTTACTAATTGTTTTTGAAGCTCCCGATATTCAGTGATGTCTGTCTTAGAGAATGCACTTCCATGAGTGTGTTAATAATGACTAATGGTTAAATTTTTTTTTATACACATATATACATGGAGAAACTTTTAGACAGAAAAAAGTTACAAGTAAATTAGAGATACATTCTTTTTAAGTAGAAATTAAAAGTTCTTAAATATTTTTACTTGTAACTTTTTTCTGTCTAAAAGTTTCTCCATGTATATATGTGTATAAAAGAAAATATAAGCACACACATTTTAAAGATACATTCTTTTTAAGTAGAAACTAAAAGTTCTTAAATATTTTTACTTGTAACTTTTTTTTGTCTAAAAGTTTCTCCATGTGTATAAAGGAAAATATAAACATACACATGTATAACACCAATATACAATTATTTAGCTCTCATTAGAATTTAAGAGCCTTTTCATAATTTGTATCATTAAAAAAGAAAATGATTTACCAATTGATTAGAAAGTTGAAGACTTTCTCGAATCATTTTTGCTATGAAACGAACAGGTTCCACTTCTATTTTATTATCTTTTTCTAAATCTTCTACGATGTCTAAATTTATTGCCAAACTTTTTCCAACAGCCATTTAAAGTATGTAAAATTTAATGTGTGTATATAAAACAGGGAAATCCCAATTTTAAGTGAAATATGAACTTCTTTATCGTATAAAAGAAAACAGCATAAAAAGATATTAAGAAGAAACATGAATCGCATAACTTCTAAATCGCATTAAAAAAATCTGCACAAAAAGAGACCCAGGTGTACACTCATTTTTTCCCTAATACTTGAAAATAATGTATTATATTAAAACCATTTTTAAATTAAGCTTTTATTTTATTTTTTTTTTCATTTTGGAGTAATAATAATCACATTGAATATGTACATTTGGTAAAAATCTGATAATCTCATTTGTAATATTTTCTTTTTCATCTTTTATAAATAAGAATATCATTGCATTTGTCTAGTCATCTCATAAATTTTTACTGTTTAGATGTTTGATTTCTAACTGATCCCTTCATTTAAGAAAAAAATTTCCTGTTGTTATTTGTATATAGTTTTTTTTATTTTTTGTGTGTTTTTGTAGAAATTCTTCCGTGCACTTCAGTTTTTAGTAAAAGTTCTACTCTTTATTTTGTTGAAATGATATGCCATCTGATACTAAGTTGTTATTTTAGTTATATTTTCTAAAACTATCAGTAACTCTTTTGTAACATATTACAGAATTTTAGCTATTCAATTCTTGTAAATGGGTCATTATAAAATATTTTTATAATCTGTTTTTCCAATCGTCTTGTGCAGTAGAAATTAGCTGGTGATTTTGTTTTTCTTTGTTTTTTCTATCTTTGTTCTATTCTTAGAAAAGTTTCTATTACCTTATTGATTTTTTTTTTTTTCAAATTTGAGCCATCTTCAAAATCTGTTAATATTTTTTTAAAACTATTTGTAAGATCTTGCTTATTAAATTCATTAGAATATTTCTGAAGAATAGAGGATATCAAGTGTTATTTACTTATTCTTTTAATTTTTTTTGTGATATTGATTACTCTTAAATTTAGTTATATTAGATTATGAAAATTATTTTTTTAACAATTAACTTTGTAGAAAAAATGGTATTTATTCTGTAGAATGCAACAATTGGATGGGATAGAGGAAATGTGCATTATAATTTCAACAGAAATTAAAATATACTTCTTGATTTGTAAAAATGCTTTAATATTCGATAATTATTATGCAATATTGGTAGTATAAGAATTATATAAATTTAAAATCATTAATCTGATTCCATCACTCACTTATTGCAATAATTCCATTTGGTACATTGCTTTATTTCAAATTATTTTCTTGTGAAAATATATGTTATAAAAAATTGATTTTGTAATAAAATTATTTTTAAAAAAATGATGATTATTGTTAAAAAAAAAAAATCTAAAATATTTTAGTAAGTTTGAAAAATGTTTATTTAAAGAGTGCATTTTAATTATTAGCAAGTGAGAACTTAAAATAATAAAGTTTGTAAAGTTTTTTTTTTTTAAAAAAAAAATTCTGATTGTCATATAGACCTTATATTACCAATATTGGATAATAACTATGTTCATTTATAGTTGCAAAATCAAAGAATAAAATTTAGTTTCTGTTAAAATTATAATTAAAATAATAATTTATCCTCTACCACCCATTTGTTGAATCCTACAGAATAAATGTTCTTAATAGAAATTTTTAATCAATTGGAAAAATGTTTTTCATAATCAAGTAACCATTAAAAAATACATAATTCATATGACGTTTAATTTTAAAAATAATGAATACTTTGTACTTAATTAGTTTATTATAAGTTAAAAGGAGATTATTTTCTTCTTTGCAAATTTTTATACTTTTTAAAGTTAAATAAATAATATAAGAAATAGATAGGACATTAGAACAAGCTATTCTTTTATATAAAGTAAATTGACAATGTAGTTTAAAAAAATTATTATTACTTTTTAAATCTTCTTTATAACTTTGTAATCTTATAAAAATCGTACATTCTATAATAGTAATCTGTTCTGCTGCCACATTTTGTTGGTAGATGCCCTATGAAAGACTTCTTCAAAAAAAAAAAAAAAAATTCTATGGACAAAATTATAATTCATTTATATTTATTTTTAAATTTTAAAAATACTTAGTTTTTTTTTATAGATAGCACTAAAAACAAATGCATATTTAGAAATGTGAAATTGATTGGGGGAAGTAAGAAAAAATATAACAGTTAATGCTAAATTAATTCACATTTTGGGAGCTTCTAACTAGTTTAATACTAAATTGCTCAGTAAAACTTTGTTTTAATTTATAATTCTCTTAATAATGCTTCATTTTTTTATTATCTAATTTTATTGTTTAACGGAGTTTAGAGCTGTTTTGATTATTACTTTTTTTTTGGAATGTATCTAAAATTCTGTTGTTGTTTTTTTTCTCAAAATATTGTTGCTAATTACAAATTATTTTCTAATCATTTAGTGTTTTATAATATTTCTATTTTAAAATATAATAATAATACATTTATGTGCTATTTTATTTTCTTCATTTAACACAAGTCATTTTTATTTATTTAAATGATTGATTATATATTAGAGCACTTAAGTAATTATTTTCACTGTTCAATCACTATTATTTATGCATAATAAAATAGCAGTATAATCCAGTTTCTTTTTTTTTTGTTTGTTTGTTTGTTAGGGATTTAACTTTTTTGATATACATCATTGTTTTTGTTTTTTTACAAATCTAAATTTTGCTTAAAACATTTTTGTATATATGTACACTGAGTAGTTATTAGAATTTGTACTTATATTATGTGCATTCCAATTGCTATTTTGAATTTTGGTTTTAGTAAATTAGCATCTGTGTTATATATAAATAAAATATTTGCAATAATTTCTTCTGTTTTTATATTAATAAGTAAATGTTGAAAGTAAATAATTATCTAGCAGTCTGTTTTTGTATTGATCATAATTTCTTAGAAAGATTTCCCAATTTAATCTTTTATGCATATCAATAATATTCATTTTTTGTCTTCTTGACTGAAAAATTAATTTTACTTTATAAGATCAGTCTTCACAATTCATATTGAAATGGTTTTAATAAATGATTTAGATATACTTTTTATGATCAATTATTGATATTATTTATCTTCGAATTAACAAGACAAGTTTTGGGTAGTGTAATGATTACTAGATGTAATGGTGTGCTACAACCATGAAGTCCTGATCAATCATTGACAGTATCAGCAGACATTGTGAGTATTAGGTGCTGATATTTCTATAAAATATCTTATGAATTCAAAGATGATATTGTCATGGTGAATTTAAGCTACTTGTAACTTAAAACTGTAGATGAGATTTTGAAACTTAAGATTGAATATCATTTAGGGCTAGGCATAAAATTCTAATGAACATCTTAATCCTTTGGTTCCAAAAATAATTTTCTATATTGGATTAATTCATTTGTAGCTCATTTGTTGTCTGATAAGCATTTGCTTTAAATGAATTTGAAAACAGTGTATAGTCTGAATCTTTTGAAATTGATAAATTTCATGTTAATGGTTACTAATTGTTTACCATAAAAAACATTTTCATAATTTTGTGATTGGCTAATATCATACCTTTTTTATCTTTTCTTAAATAGTTTAGTTTTAAAAGCTTTAGTAGTTCATAAAACTAACTTTTATATTTGTATTTTTTGATAGGTCTTGTAAATAGAACATACTATCAACAAAGAATACAAATTATAATGTTCTATACGTAACTTTTAAATTCTGTTACAGATTTATTTTTCATCTCCACAGTATTATAGTCTTTTTTCCTCTTAAAATTATAGTAGTGATGAAATAATTTTTTTTTTTTACTTATTCAATTAACTTCATATTAATATAACCATTGTTTTATCTATATCCTTATGTACCTATCTCCTTAACTAAAATTTATGATACTTGTATTCATTCAATATTATAAAATTAATGTTACAATAGTTATTATCATAATTGCATATTTAAGAAATTTTGTTTGTGATTTGGATTTATTAAACAATGAAAAGTGAAAAAAAAAAATTTCTTAATTGAGAAAGTTTTATTCCAAAAACTATTATTTGAGAAATGTGATATAAGCATAAGAAAATATGGTCATGTGATGTCTTACTTCTAATCATCATTGAAACTCCAATTTTTGTATGGCTAAATGTATTCAAGTTAGTTTTAGTTCATAGAAAATATCATCTGTGATTGATTATATTGTTTATACTTTGAAGGCAACTTATTTTTTAAAACTAGAAAAGAATTCAATTCTAAATATGAAAAATACTAGCTGAATTGGATCCTATATATTCATGTATTTATTTGAAGGTGGTCATTAAAAATTGCTCAAATTTAGTTTGTGTGCTGCTGAGTTTATTTCTATAGCTGCAGAAAATTTTTTAATGCTTTTTGTTATAAGTTAATGTCTTTAAATTTTTTGGATTTAAAATTTCAACATTGTTACTTTGTTTAAATTTTCATATTATTCTTTTTTTTAAAAAAATTATTTTATTCATAATAATAATAATACTTATTATTGTAATGACACTCATCATAATATTTCTTGTAGATAGAAGAGATTTTGAAACATTAAGAAAAATAGCTTGTATTTTTGATTAAATTTAAAATATTAATTTTCTACCATTTCTGAAACATTATTTTTATAAAATCGTATTGTTTTATTTGATGATCAAACTTTTAAAGCAGTTTGCAAATAAATACAAAATATACATTGTGCGTAAATTTTTATGGTTGAAGAATTGTTGCTATTAGGCCAAGTGCACGGTTAATTTATTTGAATTATTAAACAATTATGTTGAAATATTTGAAATAACACCAAGCATGTGTACTCAAAAGCAAAATCTATTCTGTTTCTAGCTTGATTAAAGGTCTAATATGCATATTAATTATAGACACAGATGGATTTCAATAGTACAAATTTTTTAAAGGTATAAACACAAATATATTTTAGTAATACAAATTCTAATTTGTACTATTGAAATCCATCTGTGTTTATAATTAATATTCGTATTAGGCCTTTAATCAAGCAATCAAGTCTAGAATCAAATGGATTTTGTTTTTTAATATTCATGCTCTGTGTTATTTCAAATGCTTTGACAGACTAGTTTGATAATTTGAATAAATTAACCATGCACTTAGAGTAATAACTGCAATTCTTCAATTGTAAAAATTTATGCATAATGTATTTTGTGCAAAATTATGTAATGTTTTAATTATGTGCAGTGATTGTGGGCCTGGTCCACAGGACTAATATTGCTCATATGTGTTCTGAAAAATATACAAATCTATTTATAATTACGTAGTAAATAATGCAAGAATTCAGATTAGACAGATATGAAAGACAATTGTAGAATTAACAAGCCTGGCATTTTAATATCAGTTATAATGAGATTCAGTGCTTTAAAAAAAATGATGATGAATACTAATTGATGGTGTAACTGCAACATTAGTGATAATGTTTTATGACTTAATTAAAAGCAATGTATACTCTTAAATTTTAAATCATTAATAGTCAGCTATTCTTATTTTGTCAACCTCTGGTGATCACATAAAGTTTCTTCTCTGTGTATTTGTAAATATTTTCAACATAGGATTATATAAAAATAATTTGTGTTTGCTCTCTTAACATAATTTAAAATGATGGTATGACTATGATCAAGTAGCCCTGGTATTATCCTATATTGTTCCTTCTCACATAATATATTAATGTCATTAAAAAAATAGAAAAACAAAATAGAAGATAAATTCTAAGAAAAAAACCAATTACTTTCATTATGAAGGATTATTAGAAAAGGAAAAATAAAACTCAAATATAAGAATTTAGTATAAAATTAAAGATAGAATCATCTAAAACTTTAATGACATTATGGTTTATTTTGTTTCTTAGTAAATTGAAAGTGTATTAAGAATCTTTAATCACTATGTAAAAGTGACTTCAATATAAATAAATTGTATAGATTATTCAAATGAAAATATATTGCAATGGTTTCTTAGTAAACTAAAAGTGTATTAAGATCTTTAATCACTGGGTAAAAGTGGCTTCTTCAATGTAAATAAATTGTATAGATTATTCAAATGAAAATATATTGTAATGAAAAGAAAAAGTGAAGTCCTGGTCTTCATTATAACCCCTATTTTCTAATAATCTTAATTATTTGAAGGGGGAGGGGTATTAAGACCATTACTATCACAATAATACTGTTAATATTGAATAAAGTTGATAAAAAAATATGTGATAATCAAAAAAAAAAAAGAAAAAGATTCGCCATGCAAATTATTTTATTATCTTAATATTATCAAAATTGGAATAGAATAAATATCTTCATGATTGAACACTAGATGGTTTTATATCTGAAATAGTTCATTAATGTAACATTTGATAAGGTCACCAAATGAGGTGCTGAAAAAGGCTTTTTATGTATATTAAAAAAATTTAATATTTATATAGCTGTTGTAAAGAATTTATTATTTTCTGATTGTTGTTATCCTAATAATAATATAATAAATGTTAAATCCTTGAAACAGAACAAAAATGAAAAAATATCAAATGAATCTATATAGAAATTTAGCCATGAAAGAATAAAAGAAACGTAAACTTCCCAATTTAGCCATGCTAATTATTGGGATTTTCATATATTTAAATTTAATATTACATCATTGTTGTATCTGAACTTATTTCAAATTTAAAACCAAATTGTGGACCATGTATTTAAATGAGTGGACATGTATTGATTTTAAATTTTTTGTAAATTCTTTTTCTTTTGCAAAAATATTTATTTTTTCTGAGTTTTTATATTATTAAAGAAAATGATAATAATAATTGGTTATGATATTACTATAAATAAAGCAATAATATTTATTTATTTAGTGTATATAGCTTAATCATAAACAAAATATAAAGGAATCTGTAGAGATTCTGATTTGGAGATAGATTCACTAGTAGCTTTATTATATCCTTCAATTTTGCTACTTTATCCGTAGATTTGTTTAATCATTAGTTATATAGTTCATGGTTTATATTTCACCATATCTATAAAAATCTAGTGACAGTTAATTCCATTTATGATGCAGATAAGTGTAACAACTTTGAGTTGTCCTATATCTCTTGATGAAAGTAGTAACATCTAACAAGAATGTGGAAAATTTAAGAGTGGCATATGATTATTTATTTAAATGTTTGTCATTGTTTTCAATCATTACCAATCCACTGCAGGATGAATATCTTTCCAAATTCAATCCACCTCCAATTTCTATGCTCTCTTCTCCATATCACCCAGCACACTTCCTTATTTCATCAATCCATCTCATATGTGATCTCTTTCTAGTATCATTTACAATTTATTGGAATCCAGTTTAAGATTTCATCTGTCCATCTATGATCATTTCTTCTAGTAATATATCCAGCCCAACTTCACTTCAATCTTTTCATTCTTTCAAAGATATCAGTAACACCTGTTTGTTCTCTCATCTATGTATTTAGTTTTCAGTCTCTTCTTGTTATTCCTAACATACATTTCTCCATACTTTGTTGAGTGGTCTGAAGTCTGTGTATTGCTTTTCTGTTAAGTGACCAAGTTTCAGATCCGTAAGAAAGAACTGGGAACACACATTTATTAAAAACCTTCCATTTCAAATACATGGCCATATTTTCTTTTAATATTAAGTTATTTTTACTAAAAGCACTCCAACAATTTTAATTCTGTGATTAATTTCATCCATTTGTAGTTGTTAACTTCTTTTAACCCATCCTTATTAATCTTTATTTTTTTATTTTGAGAAAATCCATTGAACATTACTTTAGTCTTTTTTAACATTTACTTTTAATTCTACTTTCTGATTTTTATCCGATAACTCTTGCAACATTTTCTGAAGCTCTAAAACATTATTTGCAAAAACAACTATATCCTTAAATTTTAATTAAATGATTTCCATTTACTTTTATTCCCTTAACTTCCCATTTTAATCCACAAAATACTTCTTGCAAAACTGTTTTAAAAAGTTTTGGAGAGATGGAGTCTCCCTGTCATATACGCTTCCCAATGTTAATCTTTTTAATATGATTATCCTAATCTAATTATTGCTGTTATATTTTTATAAATATTCTTCACAACATGACAATATCCTGAATCTATATATTGATGATTTGATGTTTTAATCATTATAGAAATGCATATAAATCAAATACTTTTTCATAATCTACAAATCCAAAGCATAATGGCAACTCATATTTATTGGTTCTTTCTGTAACTGCTCTCAATATTTGATATCATCTACTGTACTAAAATCACTTTTAAATCCAGCATGTTTTGGTTGATTAAAATCTAAAGTTTATGGTAGGCGAGTTGTAATTATTTTGTAAAAATTTTGAATAGAAACTGATAAAAGACTGATAGGTCTGTAATTTCTAATAACTTTATCATCGTTTTAAAATACTACATTAATATTAATACTGCAGTCTTCTAATCATCTGGTACATTTTTATCATTTAAACATTTGCTATATAATTTTGTCAAAATTTTTTCTATTGCTTCTTTTAAGATATTTAAAATTATAATTCCATCAATACCTGGAGCTTTTCCTTTCTTTATAAACTTAATTGCAAGTCTCACTTAAAATCCTGGACAATTTAGAAGATATAGTTGTTGTAGTAGATACTTTTTCTTGTTCTTTATTACTATATAATTTTTGATGGAACTCTTCTACACATTTCATGACATCATCTCTCTTTTTAGTAACAGTTCCATTTTTTTTTTTTTTATTGCAGAAATAAATTTCCTACCAATACCAAGATGTTGTTTTACACTTTTGAGACTTATTCTTATCTATAGCTTTTCTTGCTAGTTCACAATTATACTTTGTCATTATCAACTCTGTTTAATACCAATTTACAAAATTCGATATATTCAATCCTTAATGCATCATTATTATATATTTTCATATTCCTTCTTTTCCTCATAAATAGTCTTGCTTCAGTAGAAATTTTATTGGTCAATTGCTGCTTTTTTGTGCTAGTTATCTTTATTGCAGTTTTTAAAAGTATATCAGTTACCTTCCTATTGATTTCATTTAAACCTGCATCATGTTCAAAATTTGTTAATATTTGAAAATGATTTGCAAATTCTAATTTGAATTCATTAGCATGTTTCTGAAGATTAATATCAACTGTGAATATTGTTTTTTTTAATAATTTTTGTCTAATTTTGCATTAACATATATCTTTCATCTCACCAATCAATGATCACTTCCTATGCAGAATTTATTAACAACATTACAATCTTGAAATACATATTTTCTTAGTCAAAATGTAATCCAATTCTGTTGTACCTTCATTTGGATGGTTCTATGTCATTTTCGTTTAACATTTTTTTCAAAAAAAAATTCATAATATAGTTTTTCTTTTTCTGTAAACTCTATAAGTCTATGATCTTTCATTTTTATCACCATAATCAAATTTATCTATAGCACTTTTATCTTTTAATTGTTTACCAATTCTAGCATTAACGTCTCCCATGACAATTTAAAAATGTTTTGTCTGATCAAAAGCCTTTTGTACATTCATTTAAAAATGCTGTACTTCGTCATCACAATGAGAATTTGTTGGAACATAAACCTGAATTATCTGCATTTGATATTTAAATATGTATTACATAAGCTTTTATAGTGTAGTGCTGGAGATTTCTGAGGAAATTATGTAAAGCAAGAAAAATGAACAAGTGAATACTAAATCAGATTAGTCTTAAACTTTGCTTTTGAGTATATATGATATGGGTGAAACTAATTTTTTATTTTGATTATATTACGAGACAATTCAACTCATTAGAAAATTTCTATTACTTTTAGAAGGAATATTGATATGAAAGAAAAACTTAATGATGAAATGTATGGACTTCATTGTCACAATTATGAATGAGCCTTTGATCAGTGTGAAAAATAATGATGCGTCATACTAGAAAAATACTATATAATTACTAGTAGGCTTGCTGTGTCATAATATTAACATCTTTTTATCCAATATTAACGTTTTTATATACATGTAGCAAATTTAAATAATTGATTGCAGATATAATTGTACCATTAAATATTTATTTATATTACATTGAATTTTATGTTACATTGATATTCATTGTATTTGATTATTTTTGTTAAAAAATGCACATAAGTTACCTATCATAACAGTTATATTTTGATATTTGAAATTTTTAAAACATTTTTTTTAAATATTACATTTTTTTTATCTTGGTATAAGATGTCCACAACATCAAGTATAACTCCCCATCGTTATCGTTATAAAAATGCTGCATTAGATGCACAGGAATTGCGCCGTCGACGAGAAGAAGAAGGTGTTCAACTTAGAAAACAAAAACGAGAAGAACAGGTTTTATTATTTTATTTATATCGTTCTATAATATAAAATTAGTTATTGATTATATAATAGAAATTGTAAATTATGGGATTAATATTGCCCTTTTTCCTTGTATAAATTCACAAATAAATATATTCTAGGCTATTATTTAATTTGGTAAGCTGATGTTTTTGCATGGATGGGATTAAAAAAATAAAATTATCAGAAAAAAAAAAAATTACATTTTCAGAAATTTATCTTCAGATTATCCATTTTACTTGCATTTCAATTTTTTTTTTATATGATTGAGGAAAAACAATTGATGACAATAAATAAAAATAATTAAGTGGTTTGTTGTTTAGATCATCAGTCAAGAAATGGAAGTGATATCTGAGTTACTTTCAAAGTCCACCATTCTTATCATCTCTAAAGCCATTTTCAGACATTTTCAGTGTTCATAATTTCTATTTTAAATACCTTATTATAATGAAGAATAATCAAAAATCAAGAAATCTTAGTGGTAAATTAATATAAATTATTAAAAAATCTTATTGTTATCACAGATTTGATAAAAGTTTTTATTTTTTTAAGCAGTCTTTTCTTGCTATTAATTTTAAACTGCATTTTCTAGCTTTAACTTTAATCATTGACTAATGCACAAGTTATCATTTCCAGTCTTAAACTTATATATTTGCTCATCATTTTTGCAAATGTGAATTACATGAGAAAAAATGTAAGTATTGTATTGACTTCATAAGCAATAAATCTATGCCCTTATAAATGTTTTAATAATGTTTTTTTTTTTAACAGTTGAGCTAATAAAACTAGAATTTTTAACAGATCATAAATTATCAATTGGTTATTATTAGTATATGTTTATTAAAGTCATATTAAATTGCCTCCATTAATATTTTGAAAAACAGTTGTTTTTTTATAATGTTTTTACATTTAACACATATAATATTATGAGCAATCCTACTCATATTAGCATGCTACACTATCTTTGCTTGTAAAATTTCTTCAAATTAATATTGCTTATGTAGTTGTCAGACTCATAGCATTTAACTAGTCAGTTATTTACAAAATAGTTCAGAACTGCTATTATTTGGAATTTGGGAAAAAGCTATTTTTACAAAAAAATATACTGAATGTATATTATAACATTTCTTGAAGAAATACTTTAATAAATATTTCAAATCGTATTGAAGAGTACCTTTTTTAAAAAAATAAAACATTTTATTAATGAAGAACTTTTAAAAGATGCCCTCTTCTCCCTTGGGTTTTTTTGCTTCCCATTATTGTCAAATTGAGTTTTTTTTTAAAAAAAAAAATCTGTGTTTAATTATAACAATTATCTCAAAGTACTTAATCTGGCAAATTGAATAGATATATTAAAATAAGTGAGTAATAATATGCTAATATTAATAAATATGTGCTTTTCTTTATTAATTAGTTGACGAACATATATGAGACAGTTTTTTTTTTTTTTGTTGATTTTATAATTAAAAAGTGCTTCTATATATGATTGCTTTGAAAAAAAAAGATTAGAGGTGTTAATATATTTAATGCTTTTAAGGTTTTGTTCCTCATTTTAAATGCTATCAATTATACTGGATGGTCACAAAGTTGACAAGTTGTTAGAGCTATTACAAGAACAGTACCATAAATCTGACTCCCGAAAATTTGGCAATGTCTAACATCTAGACAAAATTGTGACTATCAGATTTTATTAATTTAGTTTGAGTTAGAATTTATTTAAGTAATTTTATTTCTTATCTGAACTAGAACATACATATTTAAAAAAAAAAAATCATAGTACTACCCCAAATAAATTAATGTATAAATACAATGGGAAAAAAAAAAACAATTTAGTAGATAAATATGTGTAAATTAAGAAGCTTAATTGATATAGTTGCCTCATAATATTTTTTTTATGCTATTCATTCATTAATTTTCAATTTGCTTCTTTGGAGTTCAATAATTACAGAATTTGTGATAGTTATTTGCAGTGTCCGTGATGTCTAGGCTCACAAAAAAAAAATTACTAGGTGATTTAAAAATAAAATAGTCATTTTTTATCATACAGAAACTAGATTTTAATTTTATTGTATAGTTACTTCTCTGCAATAAAATGTAATTAACAATAGTTATAACTACTGTACTTAATTATTCTTAAATAAATTTTAAAGGCAAGAAGTTATTTTAACAGTTATTTTTTAAAATCATGTAAATAAAATAAAAAAGTTTTTTCTCTAGATAAAATTTCTTTTTATTTCTGAAAAGAATAAACTTTTCAAAAAAATTTCTAGTTCTATTTTTGTATAAAAAAATGCAAATATAAATCTCTTTTTCTTTTTATCTAATGAATACAGTTAAAACTATTATAAATGATTTCTGCATTTTAAGGCTTTATATAAATACTGTATAATTTATATATCTAAATATATATTGTAACGAACCATAAAAACCTAATAGCTCCAACTGTTCATGCCCAAAAATGTAATGGACCGTAGTCTGGCACAATTTCCAGACAGATATCCAATGTATCAAAATGAAACAATAAGCAATGGAATATTGTTGATGGAGAATACGGGAGGGGGTCTACACTATACTTGACCAATATTTGAGCTTGACTACAAAAGTTGAGCTAAACTTTAAAATTTGGTCAAAATACAATTTAAAATGGTATACCCAGAGCCCTCTCAACTTACAGGTCCTATTATGTCTTGGAGTATGAAGAAATTTGCCTTTAACTCTATTCAAGGATGGATTTAAACAGGATGTCAATAATATGAGCTCTATATAGTCCCTAATGGGTTTTCTACTAATGAATGTATTCTTAAGTCCTCACATACAAATATCATAAACATCCAAAAGATTTGTACACATGTAGGATAGATATTCTGGTGAGTGAAGTATGAATGATGCTTGATGATCTAGAGACCAGAGAAACAAAGATTTTAACTTCAAACAATAAATATTTATTAACAAAATCTGGATTCCAAATTTATAACAATTATAACTTAATAAAATATAAACATGAATATAATAAAGTATGGATATGTGTCTTTACTATAATACAATTTAATATTACACCTGGGTCTCATTTTATGTGATAGATAGGTTCCTCAGAAAACACGTGCAAATGAAATCGCGCAAAAATAGATATAACTTACATTGAAAAGGGGGGGATGCGGTCTGTGATTTTTCAAAATTCGCTTAAAAGCAAAGCACCAACATAAAATTACTTTAAAATTCGCACAAAAAAAAAAAAATAAGGAAATAAAATATGATTAATAAAAAATTTCAAATTTGAAAAAAATTGATACAAGACAAACTTTTTTTAACCACAATATTTAATTTTATTCAAAATAATATATTTTTATGCATAATTTACAGTACAGTAATTTACATTTTTTTATACACGTTTTAATTATTATGATTTTTTGGTGACAATGTAATTAGTAATTAATCTTTGAGACGATGATTTTATTAATTGTTTACGAAGCTCGCGATATCCAGACATACAACCATTTCGCTCTCGTTGGAATTTAAGAGCACGTTAATGATTAGTGTCATTAATAAAAAAATAATAATTGATTACGTTCTTTTTTAAAAAGCAAAAACAGACTGTGATTTAAAATGCAAAATTAACACGCACAATGTTTGAACAAATTTACATTATAATCTTGTAAAATTTAATATGTGTATACATAAAATGTGGAAATCATGATTTTAATTTCATTATTGCATAAAATCTTACTATTATAAAGCACTGAAAATATTGAAATTACTAAGATGAAAGTCGAATTCCAATAATGTGTTACTACTTTCAATATAACGTAAGTGCGCAAAATTTATTATTTAAAGTAATAGCGCATTATCGGAAATCAACTTCCGGTGAAACACGAATCACGTAACTTCAAAATCGTGTTAAATAAGTCCGCGTAAAAAGAGACCCAGGTGTACTGTTGATTCATTATTACAACAAAATGGTTACATACCCCAACCTGAACAACAGAAGTAAGTTAAATATTAAACATATCAATTAAAAAATAAAATCACAATGCATAACAGTATAGAATAATGTAACTATTATCCCGAAAATAAACCTATATTATTAGATGTTTAATGTTTATTAGATTGGGTCATCTGAATGTATATTAAACTTATGCCTATTGATTGCTAATTTATGTTTTATAGATATAGTTCATTCATAAGACTGTTAATCATACAAACAGGAAAATTTACTCATATAATTACTTGTTAGTAAGTAAAATGAATATTTAATGTAGATGTTTAAAAATCTTGTCTTTTAAGTCAATGTCCAGATGTCAAATCTAATGCACCCAATTATGATAAGATTTTATTTACAAACTATAAAAATTATATATGTATACCTTGAGTTGTGTATTTATATTTTTCTCCCTCTATCAAAATTTAAGCATAATGGGTTCTTGACATTTTAAGATTTATAGAAAAAAAATGTTTTCTGCAAATGAGTTGAAGGGTGAGAAAAATTGTAACTCAACTCTCAGTATACACCAAAAATACAAAATATTTAAGAGCATGAAAATTAGATGAAATTTTGGACTTCTTTAAAAATAAAGGGTTAAAATTTGTAAGAATGGCTTCAGTATTTTTAGCAGATGGTATCTTTCTTTTATTTGAATGATTTCAAACTCCAACCACTTAGAACAATTCCCACGACGAAGTCGAACTCATAAAGCTGCTGATTTTGTAGCAATTTCTTCCCCAAATACATGAGAACTTTCTTTTAAATCATTCCACACTTGATTAGACACTAGGAATACTAATGGTTAGACTTTATCACCATTTGATGAGACGAAGAATGCACAAAGATCCTGTGACAATTAATTTAGCAAGATTGCATCATTATATTATATATATATCCAAATAAGTAATTAAATATAGGATTTTTCTAAGTTCGCGTTATAATATAAATAGAAACGCTATTGTATGCAGTTTATATACATATAAGACATGTTATAATATATTTTACTTCAAAAGAAAGACAATCTAGTATTTTAAAATTCTATTTCATATTTTAATTAGTTTGTTTTTTATTTTTAAAAAAAGCATTTTATAATATACAACTTTAGCAGTTAATAACCAAAATATAAATCAGAATTTATTCGAACGAAAGTTCATAACTTAAATAAAGAATGTCTCTTTTCTTTTTAAAATATTCTGCATTTACTAAATCAATAAATAAAATGCAGTTCAAGATATTAAACAGTTTTTTTTTTTTAAAAAAAAAAAAGAATCATGATAATATAAAAAAAATAATATTCTTATTTTAAAACTTGACTTTCAACTGAAGATGGATAACATGAGTGATCAGAAAAGTGCAGTCAAGACTGATATGAGTAGCTTGAGCAGTCGGATGGATAACATGGTAACCAATGCTAATATTGACAGAATAGAAACTGAGTTGAAGGAAAACATATGTTGTTTAAAATATTGACAAATTGGATAAGAAGGTTGAAAAGAGAATTAGTGTCATTGAAATGAAATTGTCCGCAGACATGGAGATGTTATCTTCAGAGTTGGATAAAGTGCATAACAGTAATATGGAATTGAAGTAAGATATAGAAGAGATGAGAAAAGAGATGGACATAGGGAGCATGGAGTGTCAAGAGTGATTCACTGGATTTACAGAAAACATTACTACCTGAATTGATAATAAAATTAAGGAGGTACACCAAGCCCAGGAATCCACTAAGGTAGAGGATATGAAGGCTACCATGGCAACCAAAACTGATATAGATAATTTGGAGACCAACCTAAATAGTAATTTGGAAACAAAGATGGAATGTATAAAGGAAAATATAGATAATATAGAACCTAAAACTGGTGATATTAATAGTAGGATGGATAGTATGAGCAGTGATGTTAATGATATGAAGGACCTACCTGGTTTCATTTTTGAGTCCGATCGAAGTACTAAGCATTTTTTTTACTGCGGAAACTTCTTTTGAACCCGAGTCTTCTGTTAGTTGGACTCATCAAGTGCTTGAAGACACAATAAAAATCATTCCACCAATTTTAAGTTGGGAGGAGCGATCCCAAAAACATGTCTGAGGGACACTGGTTCCTGTACATTAACCCTGCCCATGAAGAATATGGGAATGAATAAGGTACACGACTGAGCAGTGCAATTAAGGTTTGCTCTAAATACAAGGTCCATGAACATAGTAGCAGAATCCAAGGAAGATTCCACAAAAGAAAACTGTCCCATCAGTAAAGCCACCTTTGGAGCGACAAATGAAATCGATAGGCTTGTTCATCTTAAATGTGTATCATGGCACATAAATTCTTCTACGACCAAACTGATGACCGCAGTATAGAAAATTATCGAATAGTAATTGAAAACTATGACTTCGAAAGAAACAATTTTAGGGACATAGGTGAAATTAACATATTTGATTATCTTAGCTGCGCATTATGGCAGTTGAAATTTCTCCATAATCCAGAAAACGATTTGAAGGTGAAAGTTTATCAGGTAATGATGGAAAGTATCACCCCACAATCTATTAAACAAAAAGGTCCCAAGTTCCATAAGTTTTGCAACACTTATGAAGGTCCCTTCACCTTCATTAAACATGAATGAAAGTCCTTAAAAAGAGAAAGGCACAAATTAAGAGACAAACTTCATGCTGTGACCTTTGGAACACGAAATGGATTACCTGTATCGATTGAACCCTATACATAAGGTTATGTGAATATATATGTATATATAAAGGAAAAAGGACGTTACATACAAAAATGTAACGGACTGTAAAAACATAATGACTCTTAATTGTTCATGCCCAAAAATGTAACGGACTATAATCTGGCACAATTTCCAGATGGATACTCAAATGTATCAAAATGAAACAGTAAGCAATGGAATATTCTTGATGGAGAATATGGGAGGAGGTCTACACTATACCTGACCAATATTTGAGCTTGACTACAAAAGTTGAGCTAAGAGCCCTCTCAAAACTTACAGGTCCTATTATGTCTCGGAGTTTGAACTCGGTGAAGAAATTTGCCTTTAACTCTACTTAAGGATGGATTTAAACAGGATGGCAATAATGTGACCTCTATATAGGTCCCTAATGGCTTTTTACTAATGAATGTATTCTTAAATCCTCACAACTATCATGAATATGTATAAAAGATGTGTGAACATGTACAATAGATATCCCTGTGAGTGAAGTATGAATGATGCTCGATAATCTAGAGACCAGAGAAACAAAGATTTTAACTTCAAACAACAAATATATATTAACAAAATCTGGGTTCAAGTTTATAACAATTATAACTTAATAAAATATAAACATGAATATAATGAAATAGGGATATATTTCTTTACTTTAATACAACTTGATATTACTGTTGATTCGTGATTACAACAAAATGGTCATATACTTCAACCTGAATAACAGAAGTAAGTTAAATATTAAACATATCAATTAAAAAATAAAATAACAATGCATAACAATATAGAATAAAGTAACTATTATCCCAAAGATCAACCTATATTATTAGATGTTTAATTATATTGTGTCATCTGAATGCATATTAAACTTATGTCTATGGATTGCTAATTTATGTTTTATAGAGTTCATTCATAAGACTGTTAATCATACAAACAGGAAAATCTATTCATATATAATTACTTGTTAGTAAGTAAAATGAATATTTAATTTTATATACTAAATGCCTAATTAAATGTAAATGTTTAAAAATCTTACTTTGTCTTTTAAGTCAAATCTAATGCACCAAATTATAAGATTTTAATTACTAACATATAAAAATTATATATGTATACCTTGAGTTGTGTATTTATATTTTTCTTCCTTTATTAAAATTTAAGCGTAATGGGTTCTTTAAATTTTAAGATTTATAGAAAAAAAATGTTTTCTGCAAATGAATGGAAGGGTGAGAAAAATCGTAACTCAACTCTCACTATTCACCAAAAATGCAAATACAAAATATTTAAGAGCATCAAAATTAAACAAAATCTTATTTTATTTAAAAATAAAGAATTAAAATTTGTAAGAATGGTTTCAATGTTTTTAGCAGATGGTGTCTTTTATTCACGCATGTTGAATGATTTCAAATTCCAACCACTTAGAACAATTCCCACGATGAAGTCGAACTCGTAAAGCTCCTGATTTTGTAGCAATTTCTTCCCCGAATACATGAGAACATTTTTTTAAATCATTCCACGCTTGATTAGACACTAGGCATACTAATCATTAGACTTTATCACCATTTGATGACACAAAGAAGGCACAAAGATCCTACGACAATTAATTTAGCAAGATTGTATCATTATATTATATATACAAATAAATAGTTAAATATAGGTTTTTTTCAAAGTTCACATTATAATCTAAGTAGAAACGCTATTATATGCAGTTTATATACATATATAAGATGTGTTATAATATATATTTTACTTGAAACGAAATGCAATTTAGTATTTTAAAATTCTATTTCATATCTTAATTAGTTTTCTTTTTTAAAAAAAGCATTTTATAATAATTATACGACTTTTGCAATTGATAAGCAAAATATAAATCTTTCAGAATTTATTCGAACGAAAGTTCATAACTTAAATAAAGAATATCTCTTTGCTTTTTAAAATATTCTGCACTTTACCAAATCAATAGATAAATGCAATTGAAGATATTAAACAGTTTTTTTTTAAAAATAAAACAGAATCATGATAATTAATATAATATAAAAAAAATAATATTCTTATTCTAAAACTCTACTTTTATCTGGATTCCATTTTTTTTTACAACAACAAACTGTTGCATAGTTTTTTTTTTCACGTTCAAAATCGACAAACTTTTACTCTTTTAAACAAAAGAAACTTGGTTAACATGTCTTGACGTCAGATTATTATTATTTCTATTATGGCATGATTGAAACTATTAAATCTTCATGTATAAATGTGTGTGTGTAGATATTTTATTCCACATTTAATAATGATAATAATAATAAAAAAAATTAGTTCATTCCTTTCTGAATATGTGGTTATTTATGTATATATACATGCCTCAAGATATCCTAACAATTATTTAATGTGTTTAAAATGCTGGCTGCCTATCTAATCTTTATAATCTTAGCTAGTTTGTCATCCCAAAACATCAGTTATTTATTTATTTTTTTTATAAGGGTTGGGCATCACCTTACAATATATATATATATGAAGAAAAATTTTTCGCGAAGGAATAAGGTAAAGCATATTGTCGATCCTAATTCTGTAAAATAAGTAATGCTGGAACTTCTTTCGGTAATCAAAAATGCTGGATTAATGATATGGCATACATACTGAATAATTCGTCAGCAAATATTAATAGATAATGAATACAAAAGATTTTGAATAAAAGATTTAAAATCACTAATTCATTTCAAGAAAAATTGTTTTAAAAATAATTTTTTTGCAATTAGAATTCAGTAAAGAAGAACTATTATTATTAGATGCAAGTATGAAATGACTGAGTAAAAGTAAACTTGCTTGTATTTAATGATTTATTAAATATAGACTTATTTACAGAATATATGTTTTATTTTCAAATAGGTTTTTTTTAATAATGACAAACACCATGTGCTAATTCATAGCTTAATAATCTTTTGAGATTCTTTTTATCCACTGATAATTGCAGAGGGTATTAACATTAGAAAACCATAATAAACTTTTTATTTATAAATATTTTATGCTTTCATCCATAATCAATCTGAGATTCTATTTTAAGAAGCCAATATCTTATAATTAGATTTTTGTTTATTGTTTGGAATAATACATTTTTTTTCCAGTAAAAAAAATTGATGAATATAGGCATTTGCTTGTTGAATTCATGTTAAGTAATCAAGATTTTTTTTTGTAGATTTTAGAATAATTGACGATTTTGAATTTAAAAGAAAAAATAAAATCATATATCTGATGGGTTAGTAGAATTAATGGTAGCCACTGAAGAAGTCATTCAAAAATTGCCTTTAGAAGCATCAGCAGAGTTGAGCTGGAGAATCCAAAAAACACTTGAAAGATAATAAAACTGAAGTCAAATATTTTTTATAATGAGAGGAAAGTGATTAAATCCCTCAAAATAGACAAATCTATAATCAGTCTTCCTGCTGACAAAGTTGTAATGGATACACAGCAGGTCAATATGGCAAATCAGGAAGACTCGTAGGTAAGTATATGAAATTTCTATTGACTGTCTCCCTTTGACAGAATAGCTCAGTTGATTAGAGCAATACCTTAAAATTCAAGAATTAAAAGTTCGTTTTTGATCCATTCAGTCTCTGGACTTTTTCAAGACTAGCATTTATGAATTTTTATCTTCTTGAGTTCTCCATAATCCTGTGATTTTGTGGTTCCATGTAAACAGAATGAATGGTCAGTATATCCAGATTTATTAGACATTATTTCGCTCAGTATCATACATCAAACTTAAATTCCCATGCTAGTATTGATCAAACCAGTAATACTTGATGAAGAGGAGAGAATAATGTAATTGGAAAGTTTAAATAAAGTTAAAAAAAATTTCTAAAGACATTCAATATTTAATGTTAGATGATGGAAATAGTTCAACATATAATTACAACCAAACTGCCATTATTGTAAACTTTCAGGCAAACACATGGTAGTGAATTTATCTTCCTAGGATTCAAAAATGAAAAGAAATATTAGCAAAAGATTTTTTTTTTTAATTCTATTTGAAGAAAGTTTGTTAGAACAAGTTCTTCAAAAAAGAATATTTATTTGTAATAATATGAGAGTTTGATTATTAGCATTCCATTCAATGCTGAAGATTGTACAAATATTTAATTTTCACTTCTGAATTCCATTATTGTTTTAAACTCGTATTAAATATTTTTGAGTTGAAATCAGTGAAATAATTAAGAAAAAGATTTTTTCAAGAATTTCCTGCTAGGAGAGATGTAATTAGAATTTGATAATGAAAAATTGCAGGCATGATCAAAGAATGATAGGAAATGAAAGACAATATTTTGACAATAAATAAATAATTAGAACTAGCAATGAAAAAGAAAATTATTTTTCTCAATTATTTGAATTATATATTATTGATATGTTAATTGCATTCATGTGTTTTTAATTATTGTATAAAACTAGTAACTAATTAATTGATTGGTTAAGTGGACATGTTTTCAAAAATAGAAATAAAATAAAAAAAATTGACCAGGAAAAAATAGTTATTTAAAGACAAGAAAGAGAATTTGATCGATATGGACTTAGACGAATTAAGAGAGATATTTAAAGGGAACTGTGCAGGATAAAAGGAAAACAAGAAGATGAACTAAGATATTAGATGAAATTTAATGAGATTAAGTATTTGAAAAATAGACAAGCTTTTAAAAAGCTGATAAAAGTAATTGCTAAATGTATGAATGCAAATCCTGCTCTATAAAAATAGTCAACAACCAAAAATTAATATAATATACATATAGCACTATCATTTAATATATATTGGTTACTCAAACTTGCAATAAATAGTTCTGAATTAAATAGAATTAATTATTGCTCATATTACAGTAAGTGGTATAAATATTAAGCATTCAAGATAATGATTTCCATAAATTACAAACCATAAATACTTGTTATGTTTTTAGATGTTATATTTTCTATCTAAATTTATTTAAACAATATATACAGTTCTCATGATAAAATAATGTCTTCTTTATATACTCAATGTTTAACATATTTTATCACCCTTAAAAGGATTTATATTGATATCTCAATAGTTCTTTATATTGTTAAATGTGTTTTGGCTTAATGCTATACACATTTTATGCTTTGAACTATAACTATTATATTTGCTTAATGTTTATTTATTTTTTAAAAATGCAATATTTTATTATAAAAAGGATTATAATAGAACCTCACAAACTGTGCATGTCACATTTCTAGTTTTACAAAATATTTACTTAATTGTACATATTATTTTATTAATTAGAATAATTATTTTAGTTTACATATATTAACATTATACTGCTTCAAAATCACAAAACACAATACTTTAATATAATAAAATAATTTTTAAAATCATATTAGTAATTTTATTAGTTTTAATGACTGTTACAAAAAAATATATATATATAATAAATAAAGTATTTCACCTTACAGCTTTTTAAACGAAGAAATGTCACAGTACCAAATGAAGATGAAGATGAAGTTTCTTCAACTATGCAGGAAGATTTTAATCATGCTCTTATACAGGTTTAAATAATATGATATTTATATACAATTCTAAATTTAATGTTTTGAGATTAACTCATTGTAACTGTGTGTTTTTTTTTTTAAATATAATTGAATAGTCATCCAGTGTCAACAAATGACAATATATTTTTAAAGTTAAAAAGATCACTCTTTAACTTTGTCCCCCTTAATATATTAGGAGAATTGTTTACAATGCCTTTGCTAGAAGGGATGAATTTTTGTAATCAATTAGTTATTTATTGCTAAATATTTTTAAATCTGATTGACATATATAACTGGCAAGTGTGAAATTTCTTTCATTTTTAATCCAATGATGATTTTAAATTCTAATATTATGTAATAAATAATAATTTACAGTGCTAAATATTTGTATGTAATATTTTGAAATTAATTCATTGCAACTATTTTTTTAAATATATTTGAATAGTTTTCTAACTTCAGCAAATAATAATACATTTTTAAAATTAGAAATACCTCTTATATTAGAAGGCTTGTCTACAATGCTTTTGCTAAAATAATGACTTTAATCAATCAGAAATTTATTGCTAAATATTTTTAAACATGATTGACATATATACTGACAAATATGAAATTTCTTTCATTTTTAATTTTACCATTGGGGGGGGGGGTAAATTCTATTATTTTGTAATAAATATGTAATGCTTTGAGTTTAACTCAATGCAACCATTTTTTTTTAAATGTAACTGAATAGCCTTTCAGCTTCAACAGATATATATATGTCAATTAGGTTTTAAAATATTTAGCAATAAATTTCTGGCTGATTAAAGAAATTCATCTTTTCTAGCAAAAGCATTATAGATAATCCTCCTATTATATGGAGGATAAAGTCAAAGAGGTATTTTTTTAACTTTAAAAATGTATTATCATTTGCTGAAGCTGGAGGGCTACTCAATTATGTTTAAAAAACAGTTGCAATGAGTTAATTTAAAAACATTACATATAAATATTTAGCACTATAAATTATTATTTATTACATAATTATTCTATATTATATATATATTTAATGCAGTTTCTAATTTTTGTATTACATTATTTTAATTTGCAATTATTTTAAATAGGGTGGTATAACGTCAGAAATGATTCAAGCTTTATATAGTAATGATGTTGAGTTACAATTGCAGGCAACTCAAAAATTCAGGAAATTGCTTTCTCAAGGTGAATATTATGAGTAAATATGTCTATTATATTAGATTTGTCCATGTATACATTTGCCATTTGTAAATGTTAGCATTATAATGATATTCTGTCTGGATCCATTTGCCATTTTCCCTTTAATAAAAATCATTTATAAATGTTGCAGATACATTAACAATAAGCAAAGCAAATGTTTACATGGATGAATTTGAAATATGTTTACATCTTGCTGAAAATTTTTGTTTTAATATATATATATATATGTGTGTGTATATATATATAGTTATATAAATTTATAACCATTTCAAATTGTGGGCAAATATGAGATTTATAAAACTATTGTTCAAAATATTATTATTTTTAATAAAGAAATACTTTAGAAATATGCATCTTGATACTGAGTATAATATCAATAATTATGCGCTTATAACGCTCGTTAAAGAAGTTGTGTATATCAATAATTTATTTAAATCTTAGCGCTTTCAAAGCTCTATGGCTTCATACTCATAGCTGTTTAATTTGATAGTGATGAGGGGGGTATTTAAATTTATGTTAATTAGATGTTTCGGTATTTTACAATTAATTTTATTATTAATATTGTTTATGTAATAGTTAAAGCATCAGAATGCTTTTTATCAATTTAAAAATAAGAATAATTCAATTATTTAAATTATATTTTACAATTTATTACAGTTATTTGGAATACATATTATCAAAGAGTTATTGACCGCATTCAAATAATTTAAATAAATTTATAAAGCTAATAAATTGATAACTAATTAATTGATTAGTTAAATTGATATGTTAAGAAATATAGTAATAATAATCATCGAAGATAAATAGAAAATAGGTAAAATGAAAAAAGAGAATTGGATTGGATATGATTTTTAGAGATAGAGAAATTATGCAGGATATGTTAGAGAGAATTGTACTAAATGAAAATAAATAAGATACTAAACAAAGTTAATAAATGAGAACTTTAAGAAGGGAGATACTTAATGAATATTTAAAGATAATATATGATGACATGTGGAAACAGATATTGGATTATGAATAACTCTTAAAATATGCTTATTGGGTACCAATGAAAAGATGAATGATTCTCTTACCAGTCAGCCTGCAATACCAGCTTCAAATCAACATTATGTATTATGTAGCTACATAGTATAGTTATACTACAAAAAATTTTAAAACGCCAGACTGTTCAGGTCGTAAGTTACGATATGAAATATGACAGTGTGTTCATATCTTTATATATTGTCTTCTGTGCACTCATTATTATTACAAAATCTTGTAAACTACTTGAAAACGTTTTTGCAATTCATCATTTCACACCGTATATAGTTTGAATCATTTCAAACATTTCAATGGCACTTTTGCCCGATTTAAAATAAAATTTAATATTAGCAAATTGTTTCATTATAAGTTAATAAACTTATTACATTTCATGGCATAACTCATCTTAATGCCTTAAAAGTTTTATAGTCAATAGCTACATAATATATGCTCAGATTCAGATATGACACTGCAGTCATATTAGAAAGAGAGCAGTCAATTTTTCACTGGGACACACATTTATTTATTGAAGTTTTAAATTGAAAAAGAAAATATTTTCTTATTTTTCAAAGAATTGTATTCCGAATATAAACATGGTAGTTATTTTGTTTACAAAGTACAAAATATTCATATTTCCATCTAAGTTTTAAATCTTTATCAAGTGGCAGTAAATTCAAGAACAACTGAAAATAAATCCTTTTTTTTTTAAAATTTTTTATTGTAAAAAAATTCAGTAGATCTGAAGTAAATAATAGGCTGCCATTTATATCTTCAAAAATCAACAACCATTATTATTATGACACTTTTGCTTAGCAATGAATTTACTTATTAGAATAAAAATAAGATCGTATTTTAAACATTTATTTATTTTTTCCATCAAAAGAAATGCAAATTATTGTTTTTTGGAGCACAATATTAGGAATATTATTTTACACATGAATATAAGGGTTTTATCCGTTATATCATAAATCTGCCTGTTAAATGTTTTATCAAGCAAAAATGGACCTATATTAACAGAAACTCAGATTCTTTGTAACATTTTATATGATTTAACTTGCTTATTATTTAACTTTCTTTTATTCTTGTGAAGGATCTTATAAATATAGTTACTTTATTGAATCTGCATCAGCTTTTTATCATATTGTTTTTACTTGAATTATGGTTAGCTTTTTGTTAAAGATATTTTTGATGTTATTTTTAGATCTATAAATTGTTCTGGAAGGTAATCTGGAATTTATATGAAAAAAGATGGCTTGGATTGCTTTTATGTAAAAATTAATGTTTATAAGGAAACACTTCTTTTGACAGAAAGACTTAGAAATGTACTATTTTTATCATTTTGTATCCATTGCAGTGATTAATCAATACAAATTTTTTATACCAGAAAAAAGTCATTTTATGATATGATTTTCAAATTCTTCAAATAAAATAAATCATACACTTGAATTTTTTTCGAATAAATATTTATTTTATGATGGATCAATTTAAAAGCCTTAATTTCTAATTTAAAATTATTTTAAATAGTTTGTATAGCACAATTTATAATTTTTTTTCCCCTTTAATTGAAAGATTTACAAAGGATATATTAATAACAATTAAAGAAGAAAGCAATGTGTATTGTAACGAGCACAGATGTCGTTACATTGTTTTTTATTAGTAAACATGAAAAAAATAAAAGTTCGCAAATAAAACTTCTCTTTTTAAGAATTAAAAATTGAAAATTAAAATCCTATACTAAACTCGTATCTATACAATCGCACAGATGAAAAAAAAAAATTATTAAAATAAAACTTTATTAAAAAAAAAAGAAAAAGTATTTTAAAACTAAATTGTCAGTAAAGACTTAAAGATAAAAATATATCTAAGTTTGTACAAAACAAATTAAAATGTTTTTGAAAAAATGGAAATGATAAATTTAATTAGTCAAATGTAAACTAGCCTTGGGCATTTAAATGTATAAGCATCGGTCAGATAGGAAAACAATAGAAACTAATAGCCAATGAATGAAAAACAATGGAATCGGACCTCAGCGAAAGGACCATATCATCATCGATGACATAATGTCCATTGGATCCTTAAAATTAATATAAAAGGAAAAGTTTGGAAAATAAAAGAATTAATTAGTTATTACAAGAGTACAGATATGTGTTAGTGCGGAGTCGAAGGAGAAGGGATTGAAAAGACGCACTCTTCAATCCCTTCAGTTCTGCTAAGAAAGAAAGAGAAATGAACTATCGTTTTCTACATTGAGGACCAACTAAACTAAAAGACCTCCGGATAAATAAAAAACAACGGCTAACTCAACCAATCTTTTTAGGACGGCGTGGGAAATCACGTTCATGGCAAGCAACGGATAAAACTACGGAAGTGTTAAAACCGTAAGAACTTTATAAAATATAATGAACAATATTAATTTGAAAACACTAAGAACTTTAAATTTTAAACTTTCCTAGTATTTAATTTATAGAAATAGAATCCTATCTGACCAAACTAAATTATTTATTCATTAGTTATAATTTTATTTGATGTATTTCCTTTGTGTAAATCATTTCCATTTTTTTTTTTTTTTGTTCTTTAAGTTTTATTTATGATTTTTGTTTTCCGATAAATTAAAATATATAAATGTTAAACTAAGTCGGGCGTGAATCTCTATATAAATTTGTAAAGTTATATTAGGGGAGGGTAATCTTAGGTTATTTGTTTCATAGTTGAATTGGGTCAATGGATTGGATATATTGATGTACTTAGTAGATGTAGTATGAGATCTGCTACGGGCAGGATTGCATATATACGCTACACACCTTCTGTCTGCCTATGGATGGGTTTGTAAGTCGGCAAAGAACCGCAATCCATTCCTATGGAGTTTTTTGTTTATTGTTCTACTCGCCAACAGATGTAGCATTTCTGTTGGTAGAGAGACAATGTCTTCTCTAACTCTACTTACTGTTCAGATGTATATTCCTGACAGTATAGTATTTTGTGTTGTCGTATTTTCATGCTACATTGAATACATAAATATATCAGATGGATTGACGCCAGTTTGACTGCGAACTTTTAGCCTAGGGTTAAATGGGGATAGAATGTTTTATCTTCAAATGCAAATCTATGTAGTCTATTACACTAAATAAAAATGCATTAAATTTAAGTTGTTTATAGACGCTTGCATGGATTCGTTATCGGTTAATTAGGTTTTGGGTTTTCATATTGGATCAAAATATATAGACATTCGATAAATAATGATACCTTACGGTGAGTATCTAAAATGTACTTATTCTGATGTCTTTTAAGTTATTGGTGTTAATGCGGTGTCTTATGATGAACACCATTGGGTTTCTTATATTCCCTATGCAATTGACGGTATCAATGATTTTGTATTTTGATCGTTTATGTTTACTCTGAAATGTTTTTAACCGTGTAATCTATGTAACCGATCTATACTCAACATTATAAAACAAACTTTCATAAATCCATCTGTGCGAATTTAATTAAAATGTAAACTTATAATATTATAAAAATTAAAATGCAAATTTAAATTATAAAATCAAATTAAAATCTAAAACAAACATACTAAAATAATAATGTTAAATTTTATATATATATATGTGCGTAAATAAATGTTTGTATGTTAATTACTGGCAGTGGCTTATTTTATTCTTTTTTTAAATTATTCTTAGATAAGAATTTTTTTTTTTATGAATATAAATCTCTGCTATTCCAATGAGCTAGTGACTTGGGCTAACGACCAGATATCAAAATATATTTATTAAAATAAAAAAAAAAAAATTTTTTTTTTTGTTTTGACTTACGTATCTGCCTACTTTATAAATTTTTCTAGGTTCAAATGCCTAGATGGCGCCCTGTAGAGCAGATTACGGTAAGCTCCTATTTCTCTGGATCGTTATAGTATAATGCAACTATTTTTAAACATCCTCTATTTTATACAGCACAATTTACCATATAGTGATTATTTTAGTAAATCAACAAGTCAAATGTTGGTGTCTTTTATATCTCTTCAGTCTGTATTAATTAATATTTTTTGACCCTTTTAAATTTTTTCTAATTTCCAGCTGAAATTATATATGTGATGTTAGATAAACTATAGACTAGATTGTCTCTTAGTCAGATTATCCTTTTGTTTTGTTATTATAATACAATGTGCTTTTTTTATTTACAAGTCATTGAACTTTTCTGATTTGATTGATTTTTAAGTTTACAACACAGTTCACCATACAGTAATCGTTTTAGCAAATTAACAAATCAAATGCTGGTCCCTTATATTTCTTCAATCTGTATTAATTAATATTCTTTGATCCTTTTAAATTTTTTCTCATTTCCAACTGAAATAATCATATATGGGACATTAGGCAAACTATAGACTAGATTGTATCTTATTGTCAGATTATCCTTTTGTTTTGTTGTTAATATAATACAGTGATTTTTTTTTATTTACAAGTTATTGATTTATGTTAGAAATAACAAAGTGATCAAAAACAAAATGTATGGGTGAAAGAATAAACGGGTATTATTGACATCATTGAAAGAAGTAAAAGACTGAAGTGGATCTGGCTGAGCATATTAAAAGATAGATAGCTGAAATCTTAAACTGGATTCCAAGAGATTATAAAAGACCTAAAAAACGATCACTTGTGAGATGGATGAATGAAATAAGGAAATTGGCTTTTGTGATAAGAAGAAGAGATGTAAACTTGGATAAGTTTTCATCGAGCAATAGGGTCGATAATGGTTAAAAATGATAATGGAGAAGAAAAAAATATTAACTATAATATTACTTTTTTTTAATTATTTATCTGCAAGTAAGTTACATTTTTATACTAATTAAATATTATGATTTAAAATAATTCTATTGAAGTTATTTCTACAAAATATTAATGTTTTAAACAATCGCATCAAGTTCAACTTAAGTTTATAAGCTATTTTATTTTTCCTACCTGATTAGACCTTTTGACTGTGATATAATAATGCATTATTACTACTAGAAATTTTTATGAATGAAATATTGAATTCAGTTTCTTCTATTTATATCTATAATATTAAAGTTAGTAATGATTATTTTCTTTTTTTTTCTTCTTCCAAGTTAAATGTTTATATCATATATCAGTTCTATTATTACAATTTATGTATCATGAAAAAAAATTCTGTTGCTTTTATTATATCTAAATTTACAGTAACATTTCTTGTAATAAAATTTATTTTTATTTAATATATATTTTATTCAATACATAAATAAATATATTGAAGTATTAATAAAATGTCCTGGATATAATAAACATCAGAAATAAATTTTTTTGAGTTGAATTTTTGTGAAGGATGAAAAAAATAACTACATTCAGAAATAGAAAATTAGTTGTAGAGTCTAAATCCATAAACACTATCCATCACATCAAAATTATAAATGAAAACATCCAAATTAATTTATGCTATTTTCATCTTTTATGATATAACAAAAATATTGCCACATCAAAAACTTTTGTTCATTGTCCTCACTTCTAGATTATTATTCTGTTAATGAACAAAATTGGACACTTATGTGAATTTTTTATTAGCAAATATTTATAATGTATATCATCTAAGAGATGTATTAAAGTAATCAAATGATTTATTATTCAGGATGCATAGGATATTTACCTCTGAGAAATGACTGCTGAGTTGCAATCCATGAATCTAACTTTCATGAGTTCATCAGTCTTGCTATTACACTATATTAAGCAAGACAAGAATGCAATGAATTAAATATGAATTATATGAAAATGACTTATGCATAACATTTAACAAATAAAAGGAAATTTAGATTTATAGATCTCATGAATGTTCTTTTTAAATACTTTTATAACATTTTCTTAACAGACTTTTCCATAATTAAAATTTACAATAATATTTTTATTGTATGTTGGATTTTGTAGACAATAACACCAGATATCATAGAAAACTTTCACTATTATAGAAATGCTCATTAAAATCGAATTTATATTGTTGATTTTAATATTTGTTTTATAAATTTAAAATCAGTATCAGAATTTAGTTTTTTAAATATATATATTTTAATCTGTCTTAACATTTTTGATTCAAGGATTATAATAAAGTTTTTATAATATAAGCCCTTGAAAATAAAACAAAGTTTGTGACTTTTTTTTATTATATAGTATTTATAATTGATTCATTTAGTAGTTATTTTCATACTACTGCAAAATAATGTGTGGAACCTCATACTATTATTCATAATTAGAATATACATCCATTTTGATGGGCTAGTTTGATTTTAAGATTCTCTAAACATATTGCTATACTAAATAAGTAAAGATTATATAAAAAATATATTTTCTAATATCAGACAAAAGCTGATACAGTCGATGAGTACCTTAAAAGCAACATAGAAATAAATAGGATTTAAAACAAATTTTTACCTTAAAAGCAACATAGAAATAAATAGGATTTAAAACAAATTTTTGCAATACAATTATTAAGTGATTTGATTATTTTTTTTAAAAAAAGATAGAATATTTCACATTAAAATAAAAGATTACATTGTATATACACTTTTATGCAGATTTATACTTTTAAATTTAGCCCTGAGAAAAAATGATTATGAAATATCCTATTTAATAAATTTTAAATATAATTCATTTTTTTTAAAAAATGAATAAAAAATATTTAATCAGTTATAGTTAAAGAATTATAATATTGGCATTTATTATAATTGTTACTATTAAACCACTGAACATCATGTGGTGACCATTCTTTATGCTTACACAATTGATAACACAGAGCCAAATCTCTCCATACAGTAGTATCACTTATTGCAAGCTAGAGAAGTCAATCAATGCTAGAAGGCTTGTGCATAAAATCCCTATCTACTCATCCAATATCCCTAGACTAGTTTCTAGCTTGTAGCTTTCATCAATGAGAAGCCTTGGATTTGAGAGCACCACCTAGATCTTAGAATCTAATGCAATCCTCTAGCAGCCACCTTTTACCTTTTTAGCTAGCTATAAAGTTTTGAGCATATTTAATTCCAAGATCATTTGTTTATAATATAGATCTGAACTCAGATCAGCATCTTTTTGATGTCTTTGGTTCTTTAATAACTGCAGTCACCATAATCCTATTGAGCAGGATTGATATTAAACCACTAAACATCACAAGATCACCATTCTTTATGCTTATACAAGCTGATGAAAGCCACAAGCTAGAAACTAGTCTGAAGATATTGAATGTGTAGGCATTAGATAGGGATTTTATGCATAAACCATCTAGCATCCATTGATTATTCTGTCTTGCACTGAGTGGTGCTACTGTACAGAAATATTTGCCTCTGCCTTATCAGCTTGTGTAAGCATAAAGAATAGTAATCATGTGACATTTGGTGGTTTAATACCAATCTGATCCAATAGGATTATGATGACTGTGATGATTGAAGAAGCAAAGACAAAATGTATACATGCTGAATTGAGCTGAGATCTATGCAGGCAAAACTTTATAGTTAGGTAAAAGGTGGCTGTCAGAAAGTTGCATAGGATTTTAAGATTCTCTCAAATCCATTGCTCCTCAATGATTAAAGCTACAAGCTAGAAACTAATCTGGGGATATTGGATGAGTAGGCACTAGATAGGGATTTTATGCTCAAACCTTTTAGCATCCATTGATTACTCTGACTTGCATTGAGTGGTGTAACTGTATGAGAGATTTGCCTCTATGTTAATTGTTACTGTTATGATAGTAGTTATAATTCCTAAATCATTATAATTATTCTTCCACAAATATTTTATCATAGTTAATTCGTTTGTTGATTTGATATGAATATAACAATATGTTTCGTGTCTAAATTTCCTAAAAAATAGTAACAAAAATATATGATTTGATATGAATATAACAATATGTTTCATGTCTAAATTTCCTAAAAAATAGTAACAAAAATATATACAACAGCTATCTAAAATATATATATTAATAATTATATATAAAATTTGGCTTATGATTTTATACTTTTATCAAATGTTGAACTAGGTTAACTTATTATTGCACACAGAGTACTATCTCCAGTTTGTAGATAATGTTCTGTGTGCAATGATAGATAATGTTTAAAATAGATGTTCAACATTTTATAAAGACAAAAAAACACATCACAAAAAAAAACTCCTTATGAATAATTATTAATATATATATATTATATAGCTATTATATATGATATTTTTGTTATTTTTTATAATTTATATGAAATTTTTTTACAGTAAAATGAAAGACAAATTTAAAAATATTGATTTTTTATATATATATAAGCATCAAGCTTAAACATATTATTAGTAAGAGTATCTAACTCTCCACTCAGTAGTGCAACCAAGTGCAAGTCTTTTTTTAATCAATGGATGCAGAAAGGTTTGTGCAAAAAATTACTATCTAGTGCCTACTCATCCAACATCCCCAGACTAATTTCTGGCTTGTGGCTTTCATCACTGAGGAGCTTTGAATTTGAGAGCATTGCACCTAGATTTTAGGAACTAATGCAATCTTCCAGAAGCCATCTTTTACCTATTTGGTAATTACAAAGCCAGGAGCCTAAGGTGGAAACCATAATGTTTCCAACCCAAGTTCTCTATTTGGATCAATGTCTTTGGTTTTTCATAAATCACAGCCACCATTATTGTCAGAGTAGGGTAGGTATAAAACCACCAAAACATTACATGATCATCATTTCATATGCTTACACATGTTTTTAATAAGAGTACCAAACTCCATACAGTAACACCAAGTGCAAGCAGGAGCCTTGGATTTGAGAGCATTGCACATAGGTCTTAGGATCTAATGCAATCTTCTAGCAGCCACCTTTTACCTATTTGGTAACTACAAAGCTAGGAGCCTAAGGTGGAGACCATAATGTTTCCAAATCCTATATATCTGAACTCAGTTTAGCATCTATATATTTTGATGTCTGGTTTTTCAAAAATCACAGCCACCATTATAGTAAGAGTAGGGTAGGTATAAAATCATAAAAACATCATGATCACCATTTCATATGCTTACACATGCTTTTAATAAGAGTACCAACTCCATTCAATATTGCCACTGAGTGCAAGCCTTTGTATTGAATGAATACAGGAAGGTTTGTGCACAAAATCCCTACCTAGTGCCTACCCATCCAATATCTGCAGACCAGTTTCTCGCTTGTGGCTTTCATCAGTAGGGGCCTTGGATTTGAGAGCAGTGTACCTAGATCTTATGATCTAATGCAATTCATCGGCAGCCACCTTTTATCTATTTGGTTAACTATAAAGCTAGGAGCAAATGAGCTTGGGTTGGAAACATAGTGTTTTTATCTTGGGTTCCTAGCTTTATAATTAAATAGGTAAAAAGTGGCTGCTGGAGGGTTGCATTAGATCTTAAGATCTAGGTGTGGTGCTCTCAAATCCAACGCTTCTCACTGATGAAAGCCACAAGCTAGAAACTAGTCTGGGGATGTTGGAAGAGTAGGCACTAGATAGGGATTTTATACACAAACCTTCCTGCATTCATTGATTTCAAAGACTTGGACTTGGTGGCAATAATGTATGAGTTTGGTATTCATATTAACAGCATGTGTAAACACATGAAATGGTGATCATGTTATGTTTTGATTGTTTTATACCTATCCTGTCCATAGGCTAATGGTGACTGGTTTTGGAAAACCTATAGACACCAAAATATATAGATGCTGAACTGAGTTCAGATCTATGTGACTGTACACACAAATGAGTTTGGGTCGGAAACATTTGATGTTTTTATCTTGGGCTCCTAGCTTTAGAGTTAAACAAATAAATAAAAGGTGACTGATGAAGGATTGCATTAGTTTCTAGGAATAGATTATGGGTAAGTGTAGTATGAGGAATGATTGGAGCTTTAGTGAATATTATAAGAGATTGTATGAGAATAATTACTATACATATCAATTAGGAAATATAGAATCAGAGTTAAAAGTGGGGTGAACTTAAGGCGAGTATGCCCTATGTCAACTTTTTTTTTTGTTGTATTTGAGGAAATGGAGAGAGTAATCGAAAGACTAGGAAGAGGGGTAGAGATACTATTAATAGATGGCAAGGGAATGAATATATTATCAGTTCCTTTATTTGCTGATAATGTGGAAGATGTGCAGGGATGTGTAAAGAGATAGGGATTAAATTTAGTGAAGTAAAATCAAAAGTAATGATGATAAATGCCGAGGAAAGAGAAGAGAAAGATTTTTTATTGGGTAGATATAAAGTTAAATGTGGTAAATAGGTATAATTATTTGGGAATCATCCCTTAAATAAACAGATAAATTGCCTGGATGAATGGAAGAAAAAAATGATAAATGAAGCAATGAAAAGAAAGGGACTGAAAAAAAAATTAACAGTCTTTTCATATAAATATGATGTAGCTAGAATTGTATGGGAGTGGCAGTAGTGTTGTGTTAGTAAAGGGGTGTTACATTACTTAAAAAAAGGACAAAGAAAAGTAAAAAGACATGCATTAGATGCAGTTGTGTGGTCAGCAAATGAGGCAATTTAAAGAGAAATGAAATATCAAGTTTTTATATGAGAGGTGCAAAAAGTAAAGTGAAAATGTTCCGTAGATTACAAATTTATGAATAATAAGAGAATAATAAGAGACTAGCCAAAATAGTATTTAATTGGATTATGAATAAAAGACAGGCAACAATATGGATCACAAAGATAGTTCAGTATGCAGAAGATTTGATAAAGACTATGTCTGTACACTTATACAAAAGATGGAATGATTGTGTTAGGAGAATTGTTGAATGTTATAGTGTCAAGAAATGGTATTGAAGAATAGGTAAATTAATAAAAAATAGGGTGTTGGAGAGATATAGAACTAGTGTGGAGAGTAAAAAGAGTTTAAATATATATATAGAGAAGTAGACAGAATATTGGGTGCGAATTAATTTATGATAATAGCAAGGAAAGTAGTTTACTGTTTAAGGCTCTAACAGGATCAGTAGCACAACTAGGAAATATACACTAATGGAGAAATGTGGGTGATGTAATCTGCAAATTATATAAGAAAAGCATAGAAAATATTAGGCATCTGTTAATTGATTGTAAATGCTTACAACCAGAAAGGGTGCAAATAATAAACGTGGGAGAATAAATATAAACAAAGTGATTATATAGAAAGTGGGTTCCTGGTTTTTATGATGGGTTTGGAAAATATAAGGGGGATATAAAGGCAATAGAGTGGACAAAGATAATATGGAAATGGGTTGGAGCAGGTATCGCAGCTGTCGTCCCGGCCGATGCTATGACATATGGAAAAAAAAAAATATATGGGAAAGGCTTCGGGTGGGGAATGGAAAGGGAAGTTAGTAAGGTGGCTATCAGGTTTCTCTGGTCATAGTGGCTGAGACCTTACTGACTTTGAGAAAGAAGCCAAGGTGAAGTGCTCTCAAATCCAAGGCTCCCCACTGATGAAAACCACAAGCTAGAAATTCGTCTGGGGATGTTGAAGGAGTAGGAACTAGATAGGGATTTTATGCACAAACCTTTCTGTATCCATTAATTACAAAGACTTGCACTTGATGACATTACTGTATGGAGAGTCTGGTACTCTTATTACGAGCCTTTGTAAACATGTGAACTGGTGATCATGTGATGTTTTATGCCTATCCTGCCCATAGAATAATGGTGGGGGTACTTTTTGAAAAATCAAAGATACCAAAGTATACAGATGCTGCTCTGAGTTCAGATCTGACTATACAAGCAAATGGTGGGGGTACGTTTTGAAAAATCAAAGACACCAAAGTATATAGATGCTGAACTGAGTTCAGATCTGTTTGACTATACAAGCAAATGAACTTGGGTTGGAAATATTATGGTGTTTTCATATTGGCTTCTGTTACAGTTAACCAAATAGATAAAAGATGGCTGCTGAACGATTGCATTAGATCTTAAGATCTATTTGCAGTGCTCTCAAATCCAAGACTCTTCACTGATAAAAACCACAGGTTAGAAACTATTCTGGGGATGTTGGATGAGTATGCACTAGATAGGATTTTATGCACAAACTTTTCTTGCATCCATTGATTACAACAGCTTGCACTTGGTGGCACTACTGCATGGAGAGTTTGGTACTCATATAAATAAAATTGAATGATAGTTTACTTGAGAGATTATGCAGCATTCAAGCACTTAAAGTGATAATTAATGTTTGATCCAGAAATATTTAGTTCATAAATCTATCATTGTATTAAAATTCTAAGACGCTTTGTTTAATTTTAAAAAAAATTACAAGAAATATAATTTTTGATATATTTTCTATTTTATTACAAGAAATATAAATATATATACATTGTTAGAAAGAGTATACATGAAAGAATGTAATAAAGCTGATAAAATAGTCATTACCTAAAAAAAAAATTAAAAAAAGAGATTTTTAAGACTTTTAAACATGTTTATTTTACATTGGTTCACAAATTCTAAATTTTTGACAAGTTATATGTTAAAATTACAATTTCATAGACAGCTTCATCACATTTGTCATAAAATGCTGAAAAAAAATGATATGATGTCTTTACCTGAAGTAATTTTTCAGTGAAAAAATTACAAAAACAATGTGATTGGTAACTTTCATTTTTACTAGCTGACCCAGATCCTGTTCTTCCATATCAGGATATCTGCTAGAAATGTTTGGTTGTCTTTCCATGCAGGGTATCTGTTAGAAATATATTTGATTTTCAGTGGGGGAAAAATAATAGTAATAGTTTACAAGATATTATGCAAAAAGAACTTTAGTAAATTGTAATGTATTGTATTATATTAGTGAAAAATGGGTATGACCTAAAATGTGTATTCTTTTCAAATAAAGTGTACTTAAATAATAATCAAACAGTAAGAACAGCTTATGAGATATGCAAAGAGAACTTTAGTAAATTGTAATATATTTATAAATTTAATTAATTATTATATCATTGGGGAAGGGGGTCCACCTAAAATATGTATTCTCTTCAAGTAAATAAAGTGTACTCAAAAATAAATATCAAACAAAATTTCTCTTAACATAAAATGAATAAAAAGTAAGTAAAATCAATAAATGTCAAAATAAACAAATTTATTATGAACACTGATTATATGTGTGTGTGGAAGATGATGTATGAAGTAGATGGCTGAGGGTATGTGATTGAGTCTGGATGTGCATGTTTTTATATCATTGAAATGTATTGTCTAAAATTATATAGTATTGTCTAAAATTATATAGCATATTTAGGTAGTTTTATATTAGCGTGTTGAAAACGATTGATGGCGTTGTTTATTTGTAAACAAACATAAATATATTGTTGTTTTTTTGTCCACATTAAAAATAAAAATAATTTTATTTACAAAAAATACATAAATCAAAATACATTTCATAAGTACTTTTTATTCTATTTTTTTTTTTTTTGGTTTGGTATTCTCAAAACAAATTTTTTTTTTGATTACAAAGAAGTATTTACATTTAACGGATATTCCATGCAATACATACATTTCAAACCAATTTTCTTTTTGAGTTTGGATTCTTAACATGCGAATTAACGGCCCACAACTCGAACCTCTAATAATAGGGCCTGTAATATGTCTTCCCCTTTGTACACATGCTGCCACTTCAATTCAGCCAAATGGCTAAACAAGGTTTTGTCAACAGCAACCATGGCCCACCGATTACCTGTCACGCCTGAAATATTAAGCGCTCCTGACCAAGCTCACGGAGTCTGTAGGTCCTTGCATTTGAACTGGTAGCTTACGCAATGATATAATTTCATTCTCCGCACGAGAACTTCTTCACACATGCCACTACATAATGCTGTAAAAATGAGATGACATCCGTTTCGGAGCAAGGCAAATCCTAAACTTTGATCAACATTGGGAAACTTGAATTCAGCCATTTTATTAATATCGCAGTTGTTCTCCCCCAAACGTGAATTTCAGCATGATTTGATCAAAATCACGCTTGCACCTCCCCTCACCCTATTTTTTTCAAGAGGAAACCTTGATTAGGGAAGCATCAGCACACGCTCATAATTGTTAGTAGAGCTTCATCAAACGGGAGATAGGGGAAAGAAGGTCATAATAAATATTAAAATAGTTTTAACAGTCGGAATTCCAGCCACTCTCACACAATACTCACGTCCAAAATGCGTAACACATCTGAGCGTAAGCTGAGACGATGGCTTATGCAGCAGATTAAACGTCATGTTTCTGTGCATTAGCATAGAATTAGACACAGCCACCACGTACAACTGACTATTTCTAGGCTTACTCATTAAAATAAAATGTTCTAGAGCGGAGGCCGCCTAAATGGCATATTTTTAGGCTTGCGCCTTGAAATAGAACGTATAGCGGAGGCCGCCTAAATGGCGTATTTCTGCATGGTAGCATAGAAATAACGCCCTCAGGCAGTTTCAACACGCTAATATAAAACTACCCATTTTTATTTTCTATATATATATTTAATTACATAAAAAAAAAAGTAATAAAAATTGGTAATAAAACTAATTGAATACTGAAATAAAATCATAATATATCTTGCTTATGGCACTAAATATATATATATATATGATCGAGTCCGGATATGTATGTTTTTATATCATTGAAATGTATTATCTATAATTATATAGTGTATTTATTCTTTTTTATATATATTTTTTTATATAAAAAAATAAGAAATAAAAGTAATTGAATACTCACGCCTGGCTAGTTAGCATCTGTTTCAAATTTGAATTTCCTGAGGCATTAGATGTGATATCCATGGTTGTTCTTGCAGATAAAAAATTATTCCAACCTTTTTTTTTTTTTTTGACATTATAGCTTCCAAATCCTTTTTTTTTTTTTTTACATAGCAGCTTCCAAATAGCTTGAAAATGAGCTTCTAGCAAAAGGGCTTACAGATATACATTGCCACTTTCATATCCTTATCAAGTGGCAATTCAGCCATAAAAAAGCTTTCCCATTAAAAAAAAAAAAGAGAAAAAAAAATAATAACAAAAAAAAAAAATAAAATCCAAATTTTATTGTAGAAAAAAAAAAAAAAGCTCATTTGAAATATAATGAAATGGCAGATCAAATGATCTGAGACTCGTAAGTGTACAATTTACCGATTCCGCACAAACTCAATTTTTAAAAAGGGGCTTTCAGGGATGCTTCAGACTCAAGGGGTTATTAAACCACACAGAGCCCTTTTATTGTGTGAAATGTTAGGAAAAATGGAAGATATAATTGTAATATTAGGTGGAAAATTTTAGTCAGTAGATATATTTGCAGAAGATCATAAAACTTGTACACTTTAATCCCAAATGTTATAATAACATTAATTATTATATTAATAGTTATTGAAATATTAAATTGTTAATGTTGTTATCTGTACCATATAATCTAATGAAATTTTCTGAAATAGATAATAATATATATATTTTAGAGCCCAACCCACCTATTGATGAAGTAATCCAAACTGGCATTGTTCCAAGGTTCGTTGAATTTTTACAAAAGGATGAAAATTGTACATTACAGGTATAATTTTTTATTGTTTGTGCATGTTTGCTCATATTTATATAAGATTTGATATAATTGTAATACATTTTTATTTATGTATTTTTAAGTTTGCTCTAAGATAATTTATTCATAGGTATTATAAGTATTTCACTTCAAATAGTATCAGTCTTATGAAATTCCAAATACATATATATTACAAATAATTCACTTTGTTTAATATAATTATATTCACAATATTTAGTATTATGGTTAAATTAAAACAGTGCTTAAAATAAATGAACCAGTCATACTTAGTTAAATGAATAATTCAATAATTTTGTTATGAAAATTTCAAAAGTAAATAATATATGAAATGAACTGATCCTCGATATTTGATTTCAAGTGTTGGTATCAGTATCATAATTTATTAAAAGTACATACATGAACTTAATACATATTTACAATATATAATATAGGCATTTTTAACACGGAAGTAAAATTTTTTATTTAAAATTGGACACATTAGGTCATCAACAAAAACAACAATAAAATAAACTATAACATTATATGATCATCATTTTTTATGCTTATACAAACTGTTATAACAGTAATAACCCTCTCCATAAAATGTTTGTATATCAAAATTCCTATCTAGTGGCTACTCATCCAGTATTTAGGTTCAATGCTCTCAGATCAAAGGCTCTTCACTGATGAAGGCTACAAGCTAGAAACTACTCTGGGAATATTGGATGAATAAGCAGATAGGGATTTTGATTGCATCCACCTTTTAGCATTCATTGATTACTATGATTTGCACTTGGTAGCACAGCACTAGTGTGTGGACCACACTATAAACTAGTTAATAATTTAATAAATTATAAACTATAATTAAATTATAATTTAATTAAATTATAATTTAATAAATTATAAACTATTGTTAATAATTTTAAAATTAATAAAGTTAATATTGTATTTTTTTTTTTAAAAAAATCGTTTTTTAAAAAAATAAAATTCCTTTATTTTAGTAGTTTGAATTTAGAAATTGGGGCTATTTTTTTTTAAAAAACTATTGTATTTTCTTTTAACTTGTGCAATTAAAGCATCAGTGTTTGCACTGATAAAAAATTATTTATTTATTTATATATAAGTTTTGTAACCTTTGGCTGGGCCTAGCAGACAAATTGTCTATGAACCAAGAATATGTGGGTTATAAACACCCATTCTAGCAGCAGTGATTTGTTAAGCTTTTGAAATAATTAAACTTTTAAATTATATATCTTTTCTCGAATTGCTATCCCCAAATGAAATAATTTCTTAAATCAAGCCAGTCAAATTGCAGCCTACAAAGGGAATGCACTGACTTGGCTATTGTACTCTTATTAATAATAGTCACATAAATCAAACACATGCCAGATAGCAAACTTTTCTAACAGCTTTCTTACATCTCACAAGGATATTGAATAAAACAAAATCAGCATGAGAAAGCCAATTCACTCAGCTAGACAAATGTTAACATGTGATTCAAGGATGATACAGCTTGTTACTATCTCCAAAACATTAAGTAATAACAACTCCATCTCGGCTAAAGCTCAGGATTCTACAATTGCTTTGATAATTCATGTCGAGAACACTGAGAATTATACCAATACTAAACATTACAAAATATTACTAATAAACTAAAGGAGAAGGAGAAACTTTGACTCACTCTCACAACACTTTAATGATCTTGGTATTCACCACATAAATCACTAATAGCATGATTACAATTAATTTCTTACTGATAAGAAATTTTCTATACTCTCCTTTCTTAATAAACTTTACTATCTTTAAATTCTCCACACTTGTATTGCACAGAATGAACAGTTAGTCTTATCAATCTTATAAATTATAATGCCACATTAATTCTGTAACCATAAATTTATGAGTTCTTAATTCAAAATTGGAATATTATGGTCTCAGGGTTTTATAAGTAATGTAAAATTTCTACTGGTGATTTTATGAATTCATTGTTAACCATTGAATGCTGTTCTAGCGATTAGCCTCAGTAGGCATACACTTAATTTATGGGCTAATATCTACTTTTCATTAACTAATAATAATAAAATTTTACAAATTAATAAATAGTTAACTAATATAAAATATTCTATCAACTTTAAATTGTGAACTATATTACTATCGACTAGAAGCGCATTCAAATGCTAAGAGTGTGAAAGGGATTTTATGTCCACTCAAGATATCAGTCAACAACATAATAAATTCATTAAAATGGAAATAACAATAATTAATTTGAAGGCAAATCTTCCATATATTTGCAGTTTAACTATAATAATCTGTAAAGCAAATTTCATATATTCTAAGAATTATTAATTCAATCATGAAACCTTTGTGATGTGTCTATACCTGGATAAGCATTAGAATATTCTTTAAGATTGCATATAATCAATTATTTATTAACCAAAGTTATCAATTGTAAATTTATAAACTTTAATATAATATAATGTCATACCAATCTGGTAATAAACTTAACAACAACAAAAAAAAAGATATTTACAGTGGATTTTACAATTGCTACAGCCATTTTGTTTGCATTTACATAAGATATCACTAAATTACATGTCTTTATCATTCAGGAACCTTGCATGGACTTAACTTAAATGGTTCAACTAGTTAAATTGATTCTGTTTAAAACATCTTCCCTTCATTGTAAGCATGGATAATTATTTTATACACCGGTACATAAAATAATTTATGAACTTATTCTATCTTTTGACAGAAATATATGCCTTTTAATGCTACTGACTTAACTTTAGTTTTATAAGTCACACATTATTTTATCAACTCTAATAGATAAACTACATTAACTAATGGCTGCGATTTGAATTTATAATTTAATTACACTCTTATTAATCGTCCCCAGTATGTTCACTATAATCAAAACTTTCAATTCTCTCAGAGATCACACATACATTTACACACGCTCCATGTTTTCTCTGTCCCCAACCATGAGTAATGAACACTGTTAATCTTACCACTCTAACAGTGACTCACTTCTGTGATCAGCTGGTCATGATGTGCACTGCTTATTTAGACTACTAACTAATTTCAAATTTAGAATATTTATTGGTTTTATAAATGATTGTGAGCAAAGCTCAGCCAAATGCATTATACATTAATCCCTAATACACTTAAAAATTAAAAAGTACCCCTGAAGTAGGTGATACACTTCAAATATGAAATTCAGACAATGATCAACCATCTAAGTTAACTTCTTACACAGTAAAAAAAAAAATATTACTACGAAGATATATCCATGAGGAAAAGGGCTACAAAGCAATAAACCTGTGATGGAGGTTGTTCCTACTATCTGAGGGCAAAAATATGTTAGGACTAAGTCACTATATGAAACATCTTCCATGGAATATATCAACTATGGAGATGGAGAATAATCTTCAATCTCCTAAGAAACTAATTAAAAATAACTAATACCAATAAATGTGAGAGAGTTCCGCTCAATCCTCAAAGTAGCAATAAATTGGCGTATCTTGGACAAACAATGGTCATTTACAAATATCACTTATTCTAGAGAAACTGGATTTGCACTCTCACTAAACAATAATATTGATGTAAAAAACCGATAACACGATAATTGTCAAATATGACTAGAATAAAATTATCTTAGCTTTAAATAACCAAAAATATAATAAAGTAGGAAGTGTGCATCATTCTCATAACATTTATCATTATATTTCTCACAATCCATGACATAGTGATATTTAAAATCTTAATACTATATAATTAATATAGTATAGCATTGCTAATGTTAAAATTCAATAATAAGCATAGAAATATATATATACATGAATCTCTCGTATAAATATTTTAAAATCTCACACATAAATTTTTAATACTATTGTAGCATCATGATCAAGCTGTAACAATACTCAAAGGCATATTTCATCCTACTATGACCTGACTTTGATACAGAGTGTATTAATTAATACACTTGGGTCTCGTTTTATGCGATATATAGATTCCTCAGAAAATGCGCACAAAAATAGACTTAAACTTACCTTGAAAAATGGGGATATGCACTGTAATTTTCAAAAATCGCATAAAAGGAAAGCAACAACATAAAATTACTTTAAAATTTGCATAAAAGAAAAATAAGGTAATAAAATATGATTAATAAAAAATTTTAAATTTGAAAACAATTGATACAGGACAAACTTTTTTTATTAAGTACAGTATTTAATTTTATTCAAAACAATATATTTTTATGCATAATTTACATGTTTTCATACATGTACAGTATTTTAATCATTATTGCTATTTGATGATATGTAGATTCGTTTGTGAACTGGTAAGACATGAGATTCGTCACAAGAGGAAATACAACTAGCGCCAACTTCATTTTTTTAATTAAATTGCTCTTATAGTAGACTTGCCCAAACTAAAATGTTTTCCAATCGCTGTTGATCCTTCCCATTTCGCTAAGCGATCTAAAATTGAAATTTTTGTTTCCAAAGAAATTCATTTTCTTGGGTGTTTTTTCCTCTCCATTAGGGTAAACTAAAAGTTTAAAATAAAAATAAGAACTTAGACTTATGATAATAAAAAGACACCTACTCAACAATGTTGGGCAAAATTTAATTAAAACTAACAATTAAAAATTAAATTCTTATTTTTGTCTTTAATTTTCAATTTCGTTTAAAAATTCATTGTTTCACATCACATTAATTTCAGATCACATTACGTAATTTTTTTATGAATTTTTTTTTTCGAAACATAATTTTTAAATTGTTAATTACAATTAAAAAATCAGATTTTAATTTTTAATTATCAAATTTAATTGTGCCCACCGCTGTTACTCACCTTTTAAAAATAAACTTGCGGACTAAATGTTTAATTGATTACATACTCTTTTTTTTAAAAAGCAAAAATAGAATGTGTGATTTAAAATGCAAAAACAACATGCATTGTATAGGCATCTATAACGTTTGAACAGATTTACATTATAATCTTGTAAAATTTAATGTGTGTATATAAAATGGGGAAATCCTGATTTTAAGTGAATTATGAACTCATCTATAACGTTTGAACAGATTTACATTATAATCTTGTAAAATTTAATGTATATATATAAAATGGGGAAATCCTGATTTTAAGTGAATTATGAACTTCTTTATTGCATAAATCTATTACAAAATCTATTGTAAAGCACTGAAAATATTGAAATGATTAAATGGAAGTCAAACTCCGATAATGCGCTATTACTTTAAATATGATGTGTGAGTGTGTGAAATTTATAATATTTAAAGTAATAGCGCGTTATCAGAGCTCGACTTCTGACCTAATAATTTTTATCGCATAAAAGAAAACCGCATACACAAAGATATTAAGAAGGAACATGAATCACATAACTTCAAAATCGCATTTAAAAAATTCGCATAAAACGAGACCCGGGTGTATATCAAATAGTGTAATTAAAATAAAAAAAATAGGCTTTTCAATAACACATATAAAATAAATGAATGATAATAATAATGAAAGAAAGATACTGAAAAGTCCTCAACAACATTCTCTAATTCACGATCCATCAATCCATTCATTGTGATGATCTTGCACTATCAGCATCATCCAAACAATTATATGAAATCAGTTCCGCATATATTATAACCACATGCAGACATGGCAAATATTCAACACATGGAGACAAACAAATGACTGTTTTCTTTGAATCATATATGCACACACAACAGATTAATTCATGTTTCCATCGGTATTAGATGAATTTGAAGCATTATACAAAAATTTTTACTTAGCACAATTCTTCTCAATTCAGATAATCTAATATATTACGAGGTAACTGCAATACCTCTTTCATCCTATAAGGTGCTCAAACATCTCTCTTAAAAACATCGAATATTTAGTAGATCCTTTAACTCATTAATGGCTGATTTGTTTATTGGCCAAGTGAGGAAAAAGTATAAACTTTTAATTGGTCAATTCACAAACTCAATTGTCAAAATATATTCATCTTTTAATATTATATTCACTTTAGTTTCATTTGTAAAAAGTATATTAATAATTTGTCAGGTTATCAAAGTGAACGAAAGTTTTTTTCAAAAATAAATTTCTATTTATTTATTATAGAATTTTTCGATAGCGGCAATTTTAAAAATGAAAGTTAGTAACCAATAAAAAAGAGTTGCTGATGTAATTGATTATTTTTCTCAGTTTTACGTTCCCGAAAAATAATTTTTATTAAAATCTTATATATTTTTCTATAATAATTTTATTTTTATCAAAATAATTTGTAATATGTCAAAAAATACTTATTATAATGGTCTAAAACATTTGTTTATCGCTTTCGAAATGATGCAAAAGAAATCGTAGCGATTTTTTTATTGACGAGATTTTCTTTGTTGTCGAAATTTACTAGCGAATCAGATTTAAGATAAGCCCGCCTTCCGTCTTTGTTTGATCTTAATTGACAGTTTTATTGATTTTTTACTTGTAAATAATTCACGAGAGGGCAGCATCTTACGGAACTTTTTATAATCTCTCGAATGACGGGAAAATCTCTATCGTAGCTCAAAAATTGCCGGGATTTCAACGATGGAAAGTCTGTCACGTTTTTAACCGTGGCTGTTGAAAAATAGGATACACCATCAGGCTTGTAAAAATTATTTATAGGTTTTTGGTAGCAATTGAACGAACTATATCACTCCAGGTTATTTATAATTCTGACACTTAATTTTAAATATATTCAGTTCCGACTTTAATCATCATTATAGTAAAATTTTACGATTAAATCTAGCAATTTTGTTTATTAGAATTTTTCTTTTTTCCAACTAATAAAAAGTTATTCATTAATATTTCATGACCTTTCATACAAAGAAACAGTTTCTCTGTCACTATAAAGATAAAAAGCATTGGAAAGTTTTTAAGTCTCTACTTTTAAAATAGTTCTAGCATAAATCCAAGATTACAGATAGCTCTAGAAATTAATTCCTTTTTTTTCTTCTTTTTTCCCAAAACATCCATTTGAGCAATTGACATAAAATAACAGTTCTAGAAAAATTATGATGTGAGAAGAATGATATCTGTGGTATTTTAAACTTGGAAAGTCAGGGGGTTCATTCCAAATGCATCATCTCGCAACACGTTGTACATAAATTCTTTATCATTGGGATTTGATCCCTAGTCAACTGTATCTGATTTAAAGATTTACGTGACATTTTTACAAAACTTATTAAAACTTTACTTTTCTAATAGAAAAGTTAAGTAGAATTTTTAGAGAAGAAGCAGAACAAATATCAACATCCGAAGAAGAGCGACCTATCAACAACAAGCAACAACAATAACCAACACAACAATCTTCTCCAAAGAGGTGCATAGCTTTTATAACTGCTGGTTGTCAATCTTCTACAAACATGACTCCTTCATTTGTTCCGTCCTTGTATTAATTTCCTATTGGTTAAGACTCATAATTTTGACATTAATTATTCACACTATCTAAATGATCATGTGATTTACTTGAAATTTTCCCGGTTTTAAATTGTATAAAAAAATCAAGATAAAAAATGTAGCAAAGTGAAAGTAAAATATATTAGAAAATAAATGATTTAAATTAAATCAGACTTTATGACTGAGTATTTTCAAATACTTCTTTAAAATTAATTTAAAATTGTTGCCCTTTCAATTTGCTTTTAAATGATATCAAATATGACACATGAACATTTATAATTTTCCCAATAAATAAAATTACATATATATGGGTGCACACACTTCCACACACATCTATGACCATTCTAGCTGAATTATGGAGATTACAATTAGTAATAACCCTATTCAATGATCTTAAATTTACTGACCTAATCAAATAAATTGCCTCCTTAATTCTATAATTATGTGCAAATTAAAATTTACGATTGAAACTTACACATCTTTTTAAATTAAATATATTATTCTATCAAGACTATTAATTACTGATTTTAATATTTAACCCCCCCTGTATTCAAACACCTAGGCCCAACTATGCATTAATTTTTATATATTATATGTCTACCACAAGCTTTCTGTTCATCAGCTAGAATAATCTAAACCACTAAACATCACATGATCATCATTTCTTATGCTTGCTCATAACTGTTATTAAAACAGACAAAACTCTCCATACAGTAGTGCCACTCAGTGCAAGCTAGAGTAATGAAACGATGCCAGAAGGCTTATGCATAAAATCCCTATCTAGCTTGTACTGAGTGGCACTACTTTATGGAGAGTTTTGCCTGTTTTAAGAATAATCTAAACTGATGTCAGTTATGAATCTATTAAATTTACTAAATTTTTCTGTGAAAATTTTTTTTCAGTGAATATTGCATCTACCACAAAACTAACTACTTTTGACCATAGCCAAAGGTTACAATATATATATTTTGAAATGCAGATATGATGGGATAATTGAACTCTTTCAATTGATTACAATTATTAAGGCAAGCTATTTGTACAATTATTGCAAGAAATTTGGTTTGGTATATAAACTCTTAAATAATCAAAAATTTTGGTTTTATTTTACTATTTTTAACAAAATTATAAATTATTATATTATCAAGTTCTGCATTTTACCTATACTACTTTGAACAAATTATTGTTATAATAGTATATATGTGTGAATAATTCTTATACATTAAACATAAAAATATTGACATATATTTTAAGATTTGATTTTTAAAAAAGTTCTTATCTAGATTGAAAAATGTATTGTGTAACATATTTAAAAAAAAAAGACAAGTTTCAATTTCTTCTCCATCTTTATATCTGGAATCATATTTATTTAATATAAAAAAAAAATTCCTTACCATAATTATTCTACAGATAAAATGACCCTTTTAAATTTTGTGTTAGTTAAAAATTTCATACTAATAAATATGAAGTTAAAACTGACATTGAAATTAATTATGGTTAACAACAATATAAACTCAATTTTAAAAAATTTGAAACTTATTTTCAGATACTTGAAATGGAAAGTACTTGTATCTGAAGCACATTTGATAATTATATTAAATATCAGTCTAGATTTTTTTCACATTTAATTGTAATGTAAAAATCTCTTTAAAGGTGCGTTTTTTCTTTGACATTTTCAGATGGCAAACAATTTGTGTAATCAGTCTTGAAATGTCAAAATTATAATACATTTAATGAAATATGGTGTGTCATAGATTACCAACACATGAGCCAGTAAATTTAAAAAAATTTAAAGATAAAAGGAAAAAAAAAATCAAATAATAGGGGGGGAGGACGACTGATGAAATAGCAAAGGAAATGATTTATAAATTTATTAAAACCAATATAAACTTACATCTCTTTTTTTTTGCCTCGAAATGATTTTTTTTTCTGCCTTTTCACCGCAAAGTTAAAAATAATCTAAAGATTTTTAGTTATTTAATAATATCTCATGGCCAGGTAACATTATATTTCAATGTTTTTGACTAGCAACAGCGCCATCCAGCGACCTGTACCGTCATTTATACTTGTATTAAATTTATTTACATACAAAATAGAATTATAGTTCTAATATTTTGTGAAAAATAGTTGGCAAAAATGATATCAATTAGATATATAATTATTTAAAGCAATGCTTTGACAAGAGATGTGGTAATTAGTTCTAATCATTAATGATTTGAATATTTATAGAAAATGTTATTTTCCACTAATGGCATTAAGATAGAATAGATCTTTTTTTTCTGTAAAAGTGGCTCAGAAAAGAAGAAAATTAGTAACAATTGAATATAAAATAAAGCAAAAAAAAAAACACAATAACTTTCAGTTATTTCATTATAAATACATACCATTATATTTCTTTATCTTTTTTAAACTTATTTGCGTTTTATTATTAATTCTATTAGAGAGTGATTGTATGAAATAAACATATTTGCCAGAAAGAAATCTATCTTGTGACTTTTTTTTTTTTGTAATATAATAACACATATTTCCTAAAACTCATCATAAAGTGAAAAATAAATAATAGAATAGTTTGATACTTAAATGATTATAGCTCTACAAAGCATACATTGAAAATAATATTTAATAAATAAGGTTTAAAATTCAAATAATGTAGTCTTTAAGTAATTTATTAATAAACACACACAATTGTGAAATTTCGAATAAATAGAAAAATATTTATTTGTACATTTTATTTTATTTTGATATAAGTTGAGTTTGAAATCATGATCTATTGTACTTCACCTTTTGCATTATATTTTCTAAATGAGTAGAAATTTTTTAAATGTTTTTCAAACTATCAATAGATAAATTTTTATATGTAGCATATATTTGATAGGTATTTATTTTATTTCCAGTCAACAAAAATAGCAACTCACTTTCATCAGAAAATTGTAATACTGCTGATATGTAATGTTAATTTTAAATAACTAACATTATATAATCTGGAATATATATTTTGAAATTAATAAAGCAGCCAATTATGTTTATTTTCTTTTAAAAATTGCTTCTATTTTTAAAGTTTGAAGCTGCTTGGGCATTGACCAACATAGCTTCAGGCACTTCTTTACAAACCAGGATAATAATTGAAACAGGAGCAGTGCCTATCTTCATCAAATTACTTGCCTCTGAATTTGAAGATGTACAAGAACAGGTCAGATTTTGTACATAGATTACATTTTTAATTTCATTATATCTGTTTATTATCATTTTTCATCTTTTTTTTTTCTTTTTTTAATAATTGGTATATAACTTTTAAGGCTGTGTGGGCTCTGGGGAATATTGCAGGTGATAGTCCTGAATGTAGAGATTATGTTTTGGATCAAGGTATATTAGTGCCATTACTACAGTAAGTATTCTTAATAAATTGAACTTATAGTTGTTTTTTTAAAATATCTTGTTAAATTTTTTGTGTGCAATATAAACTTCTAATAATTAGTTTAAAAATTACAATTAGCATATATAATAAAGCTATCTCTATCGAGCATTATTTCCACTCAGAAATTTCAATATAGTTAACAACTTATTATTATTGAAAGTGTAAAGAATAGGCAGTTCATTCTATTTTTTAGTTTGTGGTATAAAATTTATAGGTTTAATTATTTTATAGCACAATGCAGCTTGATCACCGAGTTCTAATTTGTGTATTTATATATATATAAAACAGCATTTAGTCCATGAAGCAAAAGCATTCTTCACTTAGCTTGCCAATTGCTAGTTATGGTGGTTTGATTGTTTTTTTAAATTCATGTTTGCTCTTTAGCTAAGAATAGTTAAATACCCAATATAGTGTCAAATTTTGGGTTACTAACTGAAAAGACTGAACCAGCTTTAATTGATTCAGATTCAAGTCATAGGCAGGATTTCTTGTGAGCCTTTTACATACAAATATTATACACTGACTTTTAACAAAATTATGAATAAAAGGGAATGGCTGGGTTAATTTAATTTGTAGATCAAATTTACAAATAGAGAATGGGTAGTTTTAATTTGAAAATATTAAAATTAAAAATGTGGAAATAAAAAATCGAATTTTTGTAAGAGTTAAAAACAAACAATTCTGATTATTAATTTGGAAGAGTAATTAGAAATGGTTTTTGTTAAAACACATTTTTAACTGAAAAGATAAGTTGAGTATGTATTTTTTAAATGTCTGATGTTTGGCACTAGTTGAATAAATAGTAATAGATCAGCATTAGTAAAAGCATTAAATATATAAATAGTAGAAAACTCCATATAATAGTGCCACACAAGGCAAGCCATAGTAATCAATGGATGCAAGTTTTGTGCATAAAATCTGTATCTATTGTCTACTCATCCAAAATCTCAAATATCCCCAGACTGGTTTCTAGCTTATGGCTTTCATCAGTGAGGAACCTTGGATCAGAGAGTGCTGCACCTAAATCTTAGAATCTAATGCAACTATCTAGCAGCCACTTTTTAGTTAACTATAAAGCTGTGAGTCGAAAATGAAAGTACAACTATGATTTCAATCCAAGTTCATTCATTTGTATAGTCATACAGATCTGAATCAGTTCAGTATCCATACATTTTAGTGCCTTTGGTTGTTAATAACCAATCACCATCATCTTATAGATAGGATTAGTATCAAATCACTAATGATCACACGGCCACTATTTCCTATGCTTATACAAGCTGTTAAATCAGTAGCAAATTCTCTATACAGTAGTGCCACCCAGTGCAAACCATAATCAATGGATACAAGAAGGTTTGTGTATAAAATCCTTATTTAGTGCCTACTCATTCAATAGGGATTTTATGCACAAACCTTTTTGCATACATTCATTATTATGGCATATATTGGGTAGCACGACTGTGAAAAGTTTGTTACTGTTTTAATAGCTTGCGTAAGCATAGCAAATGATCATCATGTGATATTTAGTGATTTAATACTAATCCTGCCCATGGGATGTTGGTGATTATGTTTATTAAAGACACCAAAATGTATAGATACTGAACTGTTTTCAAATCTGTGTGACTATACAAGTGACAGAGCTTGGATTGAAAACATTATTGTGTTTTCATTTTGGACTGATAGCTTTGTAGTTAACTAAAAAGGTAAAAGGTGACTGCTAGAGTGATGCATTAGATCCTATGATCTAGGCGCAGTGCTCTTAGATCCAAGGTTTCTCACCAACAAAAGCTACAAGCTAGAAACTAGTCTGGAGATATTGGATGAGAGGGCAATAGGAATTACAAACCTTGCATCCATTGATTACCATGCTTTGTGTAAGCATAGGAAATAGTAGATATGTAATGCTTAATGTTAAATATATAATGGAAGGGTAATTATAGAAAAGGAATGAACATAACTAAATCAAAATAGTTCTTGAGTCTATATAATATATTTTGTTTACAGATTGTCATCAGAGAGATAGATTATGATAGTCTTTATTGGATGAGAGGGCAATAGGAATTACAAACCTTCTTGCATCCATTGATTACCATGCTTTGTGTAAGCATAGGAAATAGTAGATATGTAATGCTTAATGTTAAATATATAATGGAAGGGTAATTATAGAAAAGGAATGAACATAACTAAATCAAAATAGTTCCTGAGTCTATATAATATATTTTGTTTATAGATTGTCATCAGGGAGATAGATTATGATAGTCTTCAAACTTGTTCATTGTCAAAATAGAAATATTAATCGATGATTGAAGTTTTATTGTTCATACTGTCATTTAAAAGTTTGAAACTCTACAAGATCTCAGAAAATATAAGGTATTAAATGAATGGCTATGGATTACAATTCAGTTGTGTTGAAGTTGTTTTAATTGTACATCTAATTGGTAAAATGTTGATAAAGAATTTTATAAATAACTAGGTTTATAATTTAAGAAATACTATTTTCTTCTTATAGATAAAGGTAATCAATAAGAAAGAGATTAATGTGAATTAGAGACCAAGATGGACTTATAAACTGCCGATGGTGTGCATATGACAGATTGAAACATCTGTGGTTGTGTGTATTTGATTATACAATTATTAATTTGATGTCTATTATTTTTTATATTTGACTCTATATATAATTAAATATTTCACTTGATGGTATTACTTTTAAAACCATTATGTTGCCTTTCTTATATACTTTATCCTGTAACATCTTGACAAGGTTCAGTTTTGAATGAAAGTCGATTTGATGGAAATAAATTATTAATTTAATTATATAGTTATCTATTAAATTGATTATATTCAGTTCAGGAGAAAATAACTAAATATGTATGAAATGCATAGTAAAGTAAAGATTTATTATAGATAAAAGTTCTGTTTGACCTGTTAGTGATTTAAAGTGCTATATCAATTGTTTGATATATAAATTGTAATTTTCTATTTACTCCAACAAAAAAAGAATTCATGCTTATTAATTAGTCTGAATGCTTATTTATAACTTCATAAATATTCTCCTGCTGCAATTGCCAATGACTAGAGAAAAATTCCAAAAATCAAATTATGTAAACGCTGCACAGGTGCTGATGCCAAACCCCATTTTAAGAAAAAAAGAATTATTAAGTTTTATGAGGATGAACTGATTAAAATTAAATATAATAATGAAATATACAATGAATATTAATTATTTGTTGGATTTTTTTCATCATCTAATATTAAGAATTGAATGGGTTTAGAAAAATTTTGTACTTATTTAAACTTTCTAAATAGATTCAGTTATTAGTAATAGCACACAGGTTAGTATTATGCAATGTTTCGAGTGGTATTCTCTTCTTCAGGTGTTTCTGGCTTGAACAGTGACAGTATTAGCATGGGAATTGAACTTGGATTTTTAGATTCTTGAATATTGAATTTTAAGATAACACTCTAATGATCTGAGCTATTCTGTTTATAGGCAACAGTTAGCAGAATTTTCATATTCTTATCTAAGACGGTCCTCCTGATTTCTTCAAATTTTTCTTAAGATCAAGATGAATTAATAGTTCCCAGACATTATGACCATCACAGTGGGTTGACTTATTAGTGTTATTTGACATAATCACGTGAGCAGCTTCTTTGTACTTTTTTTTTCTCTATCTAATATTTTTGTATTTTCCCAATGAAACATGTTCACTGGCACATGCATGATTTACTACTTTGGATTTGTTTGTTTTCTCATTTTAGTCATTAGTTTGTTCTCTTTCAAACACTTAATTGGGTAACTAGTTTCACCAATATACATTTACCCACATTCACATAATATTCCATGGATGCAGTTTTTGTTTTTCATTATTTCAAGTTTAGATTTTGTAGATGTTGGAATTCCTCTTAGTGCATTATAGCTTTGGAATGTTGTTTTGAGGTTATATTTACTGCAGATTTTCTTTAGTTTGTCTTCTATTCTTGGTATGTATGGGTATACTACAATATCATAATGGTTTTCTCTTTGTTGTCTATTTAAGGTTTTTTTAATGATGTCTGATGGATAACCATTTTTCATAAGAGCTCTGAGCAGATCTTTTTCTAAGTCATTAGCTTCTGAAAAAGTTACTTTTGCTCTGTGTGCTATTACTAACAGTTAAATTTATTTAGAAAGTTTAAATAAAGTTTAAAATTTTTCTAGATATTCACTTCTTAATATATGATGAAAATAGTCCAACAAATAAATAATATTAAAATGAAATTGTCATAACCTTTCAAACAAATATACAATTAGTGTAATAGAATTAAAGATTAATCTGTAATAGAATAAATTATACGAAAAAAAGGAATAATAGTTAAAAAAAAGAATTTCAGCAGCAGATCAAAGTTGTGTAAATAAGAGAAAATAATTTTTAAAACAGATTATGAAGGAAAATTTAAAATAAAGGAGATAAGTAAATGTAGAATAAAAGAAAAATCAACAGGAAATGAAAAAAAAAACTTAAATAAAGCTAGAAGTGAAAATTATGGCAACAATAAATGATGAAAAGTTCATGGAAAAGATGCACAGAAACAGTTATGAGGGAGAAAGAATAAATTCTATGATCTTAAATGGACTCAAAAATACTATAGAGGAATTATATAAAGAGCTATAGCATATTTTGTATTAGAAAATGAATATCAAATGGATAAGAAAAAATTGATTACCTGTTTTTACAATGAATTTTAAAACGCATTTAATGATCTGCAGCAATAAATGACTTCAGTCGTTCGAAAACTGGTGTTAATACAAATAACAACATTTCTTGCTCATACTATATAATGATTAATAATATATTAAGAATAATTGGAAGAAAAACAATTAGGGGAAAACGTCCATGATGAAAGATGATAATGGGACTTTTCATTATATATTCAGAATAGAATTTTTATAGCACTTAAGTAGTTAAAGAGATTTATTATGGACTAAGACTGATTAGAATCACAAAGAAAAATCTGGAAAAATCTTTTAGATTTATAATTATGAATATAAAAGTTACACCTTAAAGAAGGATTGGAAAAGTATTGATGCTTTTGAACTGTGTTGCTGGTAAAAACATTTGAGAATGCCATACCATAGTTAACAGGATTGAAATACAAATACTTTATCATAAGAAGATCAAAATCATTAGAAAAAGATATGATGTTTGCAAAAATTGATAAAGAAAGAAACTGATATCAGCAACTTAAAAAATCAATAGATAATAGATGATTTTGAAAGAATACTCTTCATATGATTTTCAGTAGTTGATATCAAACACGTTTAATAATAATAATAATATTTAATTTGAATTTATAATATATGCTGTTGAATATTTATATTTATTACAGTATTTTTAATATAATCAGCTGGTCATTGGTTTTATTATTATTATTATTAAGCATTACTTAAAAATTGTAAGTCAAACTTCATATGTTTTATATGTCTGTAATATGAAATGTAATTTTTGCCCATAGATTGTTAAGCAAATCTACACGGTTATCTATGACAAGGAATGCAGTTTGGGCATTATCAAATATATGCAGAGGGAAAAATCCACCACCTGAGTTTATAAAAGTAATTCTTTTTTATTTTAATGTTTCTGCAAATGAAGTGTAAAATTTTGTTTATAATTATTATTAATTCACTTTTTTTTAAAATTTATATTTGTCATTTTTTAAAAGATAATACAACATAAACACATTCATATTTATACATATACTAGTTTTTGGATAAGACTTGATGCATACATTTTGTCATTATTGTTTGACTATATTTGTCATGTTGCCCTTATTACAAATGACTGTTTTGCACCATTATGATGGGTAATGGTTTGTTTTTTTAAATTAGAAACTAGAAATTGATTAATTGAGAAATAGATAATTGAAATAACATTGATATTGTCACTGAAGCCATTTTAATTAAAAAGATTAGGAAGAACTTCCTGAAACTATACATCTGGGTCTCGTTTTATGCGGTAGATAGGTTCCTCAGAAAACGCGCACACAAAAATAGACTTAATTTACCTTGAAAAATGGGGGATACATACTAATTTTCCAAAAATCGCATAAAAGCAAAGCAACAATTTAAAATTATTTTAAAATTCACATAAAAAAAAAAAATAATAAGGAAATAAAATATGACTAATAAAAAATTTCAAATTTGGAAAAAATTGATAGAAGACAAACTTTTTTATTAACTACAGTATTTAATTTTATTCAAAACAACATATTTTTATGCGTAATTTACTTTTTTTTCATACATGTACGGTATTTTAATCATTATCGCTATTCGAGACATCAGATTCGTGATGTGATGTGATGTACTGTAGCTTCTCCTTAAATGAAGTCAAGAATCTCTCAGCAATTATGCCCAGAGAAACCTGTTAGCTACTTTATTTTACATTCCCTAGTCTTAAGTTTTCCCATATTCTGCTCCATCCTATTTCCATAACATAATCTTTGCCAACTCTATGACCTTTATATCTAAATCCCAATAAATTGCTCTTATAGTGGAGTCGCTCAAACTAAAACGTTTTCCAATCGCTGTTGATCCTTCCCATTTCGCTAAGCGATCTAAAATTGAAAATCTTGTTTCCAAAGAAGTTCACCTTCTTGAATGTTTTTTCCTCTCCATTAGGGTAAACTAAAAGTTTAAAATAAAAATAAGAACTAACAAAAATTAAATTCTTATTTTTGTCTTTAATTTTTTACTTTTCAATTCCGTTTAAAAATCAAATTTCATTGTTTCACGATCTCATTAATTTCAGATCACATTACATAATTTTTAAATTATTAATTACAATTAAAAATCAGATTTTAATTTTTAATTGTCAAATTTAATTGTGCCCAACGCTGTTACTTATCTTTTAAAAATAAACTTACGGACACTAAATGATTAATTGATTACGTATTCTTTTTTTAAATAGCAAAAATAGAATGTGATTTAAAATACAAAAACAACAATATGCATAGTATAGGCATCTATAATGTTTGAACAAATTTACATTATAATCTTGTAAAATTTATTACTTGTGGACATTAAATGATTAATTGATTATGTACTCTTTTTAAAAAAGCAAAAATAGAATGTGATTTAGAATGCAAAAATAATATGCATAGTATAGGCATCTATAACATTTGAACAGATTTAAATTATAATCTTGTAAAATTTAATGTGTGTATATAAAATGGGGAAATCCTGATTTTAAGTGAATTCTGAACTTCTTTATTGCATAAAATCTATTACAGTACTATTATAAAGTGCTAAAAATATTGAAATTATTAGATGGAGGTCAAATTCCGATAATGCTATTACTTTAAATATGACGTGTGAGTGCGCAAAATTTATAATATTTAAAGTTATAGCGCATTATCAGAGCTCGACTTCTGATCTATTGCATAAAAGAAAACCGCATACAAAGATATTAAGAAGAAACATGAATCGCATAACTGCAAAATCGCATTAAATAAATCAGCATAAAATGAAACCCGGGTGTACTTGCTTTTTATGGTGGGGTGGGGTAGGGGGCTTTGCCTATTGATAAAGAAAAAAAATGTTTTGATGAGAAATTTAAAATAGCCCAATATAATATTTTTAATGGATGTTTTAGATGGAAATATTTAATTTGTAGAGTAACTACCCTAGATCAAGAGTTATAGTAAAACTATCCATTAAAAATATTATATTACAATATATAATCTACCAGTGGAGGGGTTAATTATAATAAGTAAGAAAATTGAAAAGTTTGCTATACTTTGATTTCTTATGCCTATAAATGTAAACAGTTTGAATGCAATCAGCTTATTATTTTTACTTTAACTCTAGCGTGGGATAATTAGCTACTGTTCTAGGTAAAATGCTTTGTAATTAAAACATTACAAATGGATAACTACACATTAAATATTTCTATTTAAACTAGTCTTTATCCATGGAAAAACAATAAAAAGAGTAAAGCATTAATACTTTGTTAATGTTTATTTTAAATAGAAAATTCATTTACATTTATGTATTTATTTTTTAAGGATAGAAATGAATTATTTTAGTTTTTTTTTTTAAAAGTTATATCAATTTCAGTTGATAATCTAAAGATAGAAACACTTCAGATTTTATTTAATTCATACATGTAATTAAACAACTTAATTCAGTTCTATCATTGTGATTCCACAAGTTATGAACTAGTCTTTACTTACACTTTATCTCTGTTTCTATGATTCTACTTTATGCGACAAGTTCCAACATTTTTTCTTTGGATCTGTATTAGATTGTAATACAAACATGTAAGCTTGTATACAGTGATTAATAATAGCTATTTGATGTGAAATTTTATCCCATTTTCTGATGACAAAGGTTTTAATTAAATGAAACTTTAAAGTTGCTCAAATGATATAAAAATACAGAATAAAAATAGATAACTGATTTTTAAGCAACGAGTCAGTGCAATAATTTAATAAAATTATTAGCAGTAACATTTTATATTTATAAAAAAAAAATCTTAATAAATTTTTTAATAACTTTATATATATATATAATTATACACATCTATCTAATTTTATATTTTGGAAGATTAACTTTGTTTTGAGTTATTTTATTTAGGGATTCAATTTTTGCAATGCAATTTAAGTTTTAAATGATAGGATTTTTTCATTGTTTTTTCAGAACATTTTGGTTATTATTTATAAGCCATTTTTTATATATCTTTTTTTTTAATAATGCTTCAAATTTTAAAACACAATTGTAGTAATACCTTGTACAATTACTTATTTTAAATAAATTAGCATGTTAGATTTTGAAAATATTAAAAGTAATTTTTTGTTTAATTTGTGAGAAGTATATGGCTTTTTTTATATTAATATTATATTTTAAATTTTGAAATACTGTTTATCAATATTTAATTGTTTATGTGTGATTAGTGGTATTTTGTTAATATGCAAATATGAAATAGCAAAGATTGTTTGATTGTTTTTTTTTTTCCGTCTCAAGTCAATAATTTTTATATAAAATAATTGCAATAGTTTTTTGTAATTGGAGTAATCAAAGAGTAGAATAACTCCTGAATTTGTTCTGTAGTGTGGTAAAATAATAAAACAGCGATATTTTTGATATAGAACACTGTTAAACAGAAAAGTTACTAACAACAATTTATATCTTTGTTATGTACTGAAGTCAAATAGGTGTCAAGAGCTATAAATATTTATTAATTTTTCACCTTTATTGTATGCACCGACTATATAATATGCTGTTATATTCAGTGTTCAATTTATTTATTTTTTAATTTAAAATATGAGTTCTATTTCTGATTAATATAATCAGTAATTTAATCTTTATCAAAACAAAATCTTTATTTAGAGGTTGGCTTTATAGCAGTATAGTTTTAAAACAGTTTTTATATGTTCATATAAATATTAATGTGAATATTTTTTATAAATAAAAAATGTCAAATGTTATTCCAGATTTTGTTTTATGTAAATAATATCCCATTTATCAAAACAACCAGCAATTTTGGATACCATACATGACAGCAGTAATAGTAAACTGTTAATTTACTGGTCTTTCTTCACATAAACAATTACTTTCTTGTTCTTATACATGAGAAAATCTAAAAGAACATTTATTGTTTATATAAATATTAGTTCAGTTTAATCTTCCAAGGACCGGAGTTTTTTTGCACTGAAACAGTTGATAATATTCTCTTTATTTACATGCATTAACTGATTTGGGTAACAGAAAAAAATCTGGTTCTATCTGAAATGCATCCTAAGTGTCATTTAACTATGTGTGTAATGAAACAAAAATTCTAAGCATGTATTGTATAATTGCATATAGATATATTTAAATATTCATCTATAATTAGAATAATACATATATTAATTTTATTTTTTTTAATTATTAGGTTTCTCCTTGTTTACCTGTATTGGCTCGGCTTCTGTTTCATAGTGATGCTGATGTTTTAGCAGATTCCTGTTGGGCTTTATCATATCTATCTGATGGCCCTAATGAAAAAATCCAAGCTGTTATTGATGCAGGCGTTTGCCGCCGATTAGTTGAACTTTTAATGTAATTGTAACATTTTTTTTGTAGGAATTTAATATCTTTTCTGAAATTTTACTTTAAATTTTATTATACATGCATATTTAATTAATATTTTATTTAAAATGAAAAGAAAAAAAAAAGGTTCAGAACAATAGTAAATTAATGTAAATATATTTTACTTTTGTTTGTTAATAGGCATTGTTTTCAAAATAAAAATAAAAAAAAGAAGATTTATTTTTATTTTATGGTCATTGCATTGACCAACCTAAAATTTTATTTACATAATATTTATTGATCTTATTACCTTCAAATATTCTTTTAGAAATTACTAATAAATTTTAATTTTAAATCAAAATTTGCAAAATTATTAAAACATATAATAAAGCCTGAGTTACTTTTAATTTGATTTGCATATGTATTAGATTTATTTTTAATGCTTTAATGGAATAAAAATCCCACAGTAGTCTAAATTAATTTTCAACAATAAATCCTAATACGTTCTTTCCATTATGTCATGTTTTCATTAATTAATTATTTCAATAAACAGTGTATAAAAAATAAAATAGAAAATAAAGTTTTAATTTTTTTAATTTGCAATCCCCATCTGTTATCACAAAACATTATAAGAAAACTGACAAATGTAGTAGCTTCAATTTAAAAAATTTAGTCACTTTTTTCATTAATAATTTTCATCACAAGAAGAATAAATAAATAGTAAGTTTTCTTATCGTATATATATAATGGCTTTTTTTTTCTATAGAACTTGGTGGTTCTATAGTCAATTGCTATTGATCAATATTTATAGAGAGTGCTACATAATGCTAAGACAAATGGCAGTACGAGATATAAATTCATTAGTCTAAATTCACAGATTCTGCTTCAAAATGAAAACCATGAGTTGAACATGAAGTTGAAAATCTAGTATCATTTTAATTAAATTTGAAGAAGAGGTTATACCTAAATACTCAAATCCCATCCCTGTTATACATGTGGTATATTGATGATGTTCTAATTTGTGCCCTAGAATCGCAAACCAAGGAAATACAGCAGGATCTTATACATACATCTTCATTAAAATGATCAATAGAAAATAAAGGTAATCTAACAGGCATAATGTTTTTAAGTCTATATATTCAGCATGAATGTACTCAGTTAAATTATAAAATGTTAGTCAAACTCATCCAAGTGCTAGGTGTTATACACCCTTAATCATTAGCACTTAAAGCTCATAAATTTGCCAATCTCAAAACGTTTTTATAAAGAAACTATAATCTTTGTAAATTCAATCAAAAAACTAATATTGAAACATGCTAAAATTAAGCACTCAAGGCGCATGCACTAAGGTTTTAGCCTTATATAAGTAGTACTAACATCAGATACAAAGATTCAGCTCTCATTCAAATTGTTAAAAGGTTTTACCCTAAAATTAGAAACAGACATATTCAAGTTATTGAAAAACCCTTAACATTATTTCTATACATACCTGAGGTTACCCACTGTGTAAACAAAATTCATGCTGAAATATACAGAGTTGGCCTTAGCACCCAAGATGCCCTTAATCACCTTATTAACAGTATGAAAGACAAACTGCCCCCAGAATAGAATTCTCAAGTTGTGTATAAAATCATATCCAACAACACAAACTGCCATGCAGATTATTATGGGGAATCGTGGGCCAATCTATCTACAAGAATCGCACAACACAGATACCAGTACAATTGAACTAAGACTAATATCGAAGTTAAGTTTATATCCTCGAGCACGACGGGTTTAAACATGGTCATAGCTTCAAACCTACATTCGATAGCATCTGTTCTGAAAGAAATGATGCTAAATGTAAAGAAGAGTTACATATTGTCAACATTATACATGCAATCAACAAAAAAGAATTCTGCTTTGCACTATCAAAAAAATGGCTCATTTAAATTAACTTATTTACAACTCTGTATTCAAATTTTATGTAAATCTTCACCCTTGTTAATTCTTTTATAAACATCAGTTTCTTGGAGAACTATTGCTATGAATATGATTACCAATTAGCTGAAAGCTTGCTTAGCATACCATGCTCTTAAAGTATTAAACTAAGCATTTCTTTATATACATTTTCATGTATTTATTTTGAATTATTTGTTGTATTGTATAAAAATTTATACAACCTTTTCGTTTTTTTTTTTTATATATGAGACTATAATTAAATTGTGTAATCTTTGGGGAAAAAAGAATTTATCTTTTTTTTTTTTTTGTGCAGGCACACAGAACATAGTGTTGTATCTGCAGCTCTTCGAGCGGTAGGCAATATTGTTACTGGTGATGATGTCCAAACCCAAGTAATATTAAATTGTTCAGCATTACCTTGCATCTTACATTTACTTAGCAGTGCAAAGGAAACTATTCGAAAAGAAGCATGTTGGACAATTTCAAATATCACCGCAGGAAATCGTGCTCAAATTCAGGTTTACAAAATTTTTATTAAAATATAATTAGTGAAAGAATATAAAAATATTATTTCTTTTGTGTTTTTTATAATTATAATTTCTTTGATTGTACAGATTGCTCAGTTTTTATATGTTGTTTAAATAAATTTATTGTTGACTAATTCAGTTTCCTTGGGAGAATTATGAACTCTCAAGATTCCTAAGTTGATTTTAATTAGGAAAGCAAAAGATCTCATTTTGTATGTTGAATGAAATAGTTGTATTCAATCTGTTGATTTGATGCTTGAACCTCTCAAACTTGAACAGTATTTGAAATGAATAAATTCATTAATAATTGTAAAAAAATTTATATAACTAATACTACTAAAAATAGATAAATTTGATTTCATCTTTTAGCTATTACTAAGAGTTTATTATGTACTTCGTTTTATTTATAGAAAATAAATATGGCTTAGGACCTACAAATTGTAGCAGTTCTATTATAGAATGTGCCAGAATTATAATTATTTGCAATTTTATTTTATGAAATTGTGAAAGATTATTGAATGAGGAAATACATGCTTGGTTTTGTAATGAGTATGTACTATTGTGAATATATTAACAGTCTAAAGTAGATGAAATAATGCATTAGTAATGTTTGCTGGCAGTTAGTTCACTGGAGTTTTTAGTACTTTGAATTATTTAATGTGAACTTATATAATTTTTTTATTTTTAAGGCTGTGATCGATGCTAATATTTTTCCCGTGGTTATTGATATTCTCGGTAAAGCTGAATTTAAAACTAGAAAAGAAGCTGCTTGGGCCATCACCAACGCCACCACAGGGGGAACACCTGAGCAAATCAGGTAATTTTGAATATATAAAATTATTGAAAATAGAAAATATCTTTTTTATATATATTATTTCTTTGCATCCTTAATTAAAATTTATTTATTAAAGATTTTTAGTTGAGCAAGGTTGCATCCCACCATTGTGTGATTTGCTTACTGTCATGGACGCCAAGATAGTGCAAGTGGCGCTGAACGGCCTAGAAAATATCTTGAGGCTTGGAGAACAGGATGCCAAGAACCATGGTGGAACAAATTCTTTTGCTGTATTAATTGAAGAATGCTATGGTAAGTTTGGTTTTATTAAATGTTAGATTCTAATTTTAAAATAAAATTTATTTTTTTGAACTATATTTATAATGATTTTTTTTTTTTAATTAGAGGAAGAAATATTAATTTGTCCACTTTAGAGTTAAATCATAGATTTGATGAAATTTTAAAGGAATTAACCAAAGGAAGTTGAATGCAAATAATAATATCTTGTTAATCACAAAATTATTTTTGTTTAAACTATAATAACATTGGTAAAAATGGAAATAAATTAGAAATGGCAAAGTGAAAAAAAAGAATAAAATACTTTTAAAAATTTAAATCAAAATAAGATAAAATTATAAGAAATATATAATTTGCTTTTAAAACTTAATAACGTTATAAAGTAAGTAATCAGTAGTTTGAAGCTTAGGAGAAATAGCATAGTTAATGTAATTCTAGCTTTCGAGTCTGCCTCTTTTCTATTATACTAAATCAAACTTGACATGAAGTATAAACATCAAACTGAAAATTAAAAAAAACACTTTGTAATTTAAGAATGATAGGGGTTTATAAAATTTTGCTAGTTACTTTTTTTTGCATTGAGTCATTATTGATATAATTATAGAAAGAACTGAGCAGTCTCATCCAAAACAATGATTTGAAGGTTTTTGTGATAAAACTGGAAAAAAGAGTATAGATCTGGGAAGTTGGAAAATATGCTTGAAAGTTTATTATCAAATTAATGTTATTCATTAATATTAAGGATAAAATTAAATAAAAGTGAGATTTATGTAGTACAACATTATAGTCATATGAATCTTTCGTGCTGCTTGGGCCTACAGTCAAATAAACTTTGTAATGGTACATTAGTAAACAAAAATATTATTAGATAAACAAACTGTTAGAATAATAAGAATTAACTGAATGTTTTTATTGTAAGCTATGGTGTGTGGAATCTGAAAAGATTATAATAAAAAATAAAGTGAGATGATTTTTCAAAATGGGGTATAGATTTTCACCCTGCAGTAGATTGACAATGATTGAAAATAGTGATGATGTTTGGATATGGCTCCTACTTTAGGATGTAAATAAATTTTATAGAACTAAAATATCCAGCTTGCAATGACCCAGTTGATTGAATTTTTGTTAGTGATAATGATATTAATCTAACTGTACATCTGGGTCTCTTTTTACGCGGACTTATTTAACACGATTTTGAAGTTAGGCAATTCATATGTTTCACCGGAAGTCGAACTCCGATAATGCGCTATTACTTTAAATAATAAATTTCGCACATTTACGTTATATTGAAAGTAATAGCACATTATTGGAATTCGACTTTCATCTTAGTAATTTCAATATTTTCAGTGCTTTATAACAGTAAGATTTTATGCAATAATGAAATTAAAATCATGATTTCCACATTTTATGTATACACACATTAAATATTACAAGATTATAATGCAAATTTGTTCAAACATTGTGTGTGTTAATTTTGCATTTTAAATCGCATTCTGTTTTTGCTTTTTAAAAAAGAACGTAATCATTATTAATCATTTAGTGTCCACAAGTTTATTTTTAAAAGGTGAGTAATAGCAGTGGGCACAATTAAATTTGACAATTAAAAATTAAAATCTGATTTTTAATTGTTTACGGCGACTTGAGATTAATGTGATGTGAAATTTGATTTTTAAATGGAATTGAAAATTAAAAAATTAAAGACAAAAATAAGAATTTAATTTTTAGTTGTTTCATAAATAATTAATAAAATCATCGTCTCAAAGATTAATTACTAATTACATTGTCACCAGAAAACCATTGACACAACATGAGTGTGAAGTTGGCGCTAGTTGTATTTCCTCTTGTGAAGAACTTTATTTTTTTACCAGTTTGCAAATGAACGTGTTTTTCGGCAAATAGCGATAATAATTAAAACGTGTATAAAAAAATGTAAATTACTGTACTGTAAATTATACATAAAAATATATTATTTTGAATAAAATTAAATATTATAGTCAAAAAAAGTTTGTCTTGTATCAATTTTTTTCAAATTTGAAAATTTTTATTAGTCATATTTTATTTCCTTATTTTTTTTTTTGCGCGAATTTTGAAAAATCACAGACCGCATTCCCCCCTTTTCAATGTAAGTTATGTCTATGCGCGTGTTTTCTGAGGAACCTATCTATCGCGTAAAATGAGACCCAGGTGTATATTTAAATGAAGGCTAAGCCTATTATTGTGAAGAGTTGCTTCTGGTAATAATATGAAACATGATATACTAAGACTTGCTTTGTAATTCAACATGTCTGCCATATTTATTTTTAAAAAATTGTTTACTGGTAAGTACTTTTTACTGAAAATGACAAACATTTATATAATTTCATATTGTCTGCCAATTGCAGATCTTGTTTTATTTTGTAGACTCACTACAAGTTATATTTTAGTTAACTAGTTTTAGTAGATTTGCGTTTAAATGTTAACTTCACATTTATTTGTAGCAAAAGCAAATGAATGTAAGCATGGAGAGTGTGTGGAAAATAATGATGCCAATTTTGCTCCAGAAATATAAGGAATATGTTAGATATTTTCAATTGAACCAGTGAATATTTCATAGTTTTTACTATTATGTGAATAAAATGAATGTATATTATTCATATATTTAAATTAATCTTTACTCATTTGCATATTTTATCTATTTCAAAATTATGCTTCCAAAATGCTGTTACTTGTCAAATTATTGCTCTTTCAGTTTTGACTATTCCAAAATTGCGTATATTAGAATAAATAAATTATTTAGTCTGTCATTCATTTATAAATAACTATTGTAAAATTTAGCTCCTGAGTGTCAAACTATTTGATTTTTATTTATTTTGATTATTTCAATTGGAAATTTTAATCTGAGTCAGTCACCTATTACTATAGAACATGTTAATTATTTTTAATTTTCAGACAATATTTTGAAATTTTTTTAAAATTAACATTCAATTTAGAATACATTTGTTAATATTTTTTAAAAGTTACCAAGCTATACATGTTTGAGAAAAAATATATATAAACGATTTTCAGGATTGATGTATTTGTTTACATTTTTTTTTCTCAAAATTATTTTCTTGAACATGTATAGCTTATTAACTTTAAAAAATTTGAACACATTTTTTAATAAAGTCCATTCACAACATAATATCCAAATGTTAACACAAAGTGAACAGATAATACCATGTGATTTTTTTAACATTTCTTTTTTGCTTTATCATTTTTGGAAATATGATTAAAATTTGGAATCTTTCATCTACAGAACAAGATGTAGTGGAATATTTTCAAAATTACAGAATAGTGCCCACCTGAAAAGCATGTGATAATGGGCACAGTATGACACTTTATGTGTGAACGGAGGTGCAATGGTGGTATCAGGTGCAAACATGTTTTATGCATCTATTTGTTTGGAAAGGAATGTAATTAAAAGCCTCCAAAATATCATTTGTGAGTGCACTGAGATTAGTTTACAGTTGGTGTAGTGAATTTACATTGAAAAAATTTTAATTACAACCATTTGAACTTCTGTGTTTCTTTTATTTATCATTTTAATAAATAAAAAAAAAAGTAAATATTGAATACAATATTATTTATACTATGCATTGGAAGCCCCTGAAATAGACTATTTAAAATAAAATGACTGGCAAGTTTCCAGCAGGCATACTATCTAAGTATTATATTTTGCTTTTATATATAAAATATAAAAGTATATTATAAAAAATGATGGTTATACATTTTATTATTAAAAGCAATTATTCTGCATATTCAAATGTAGTAGAGTTAATTAATTACATTATAGTTTTTTCCCATATACCCAACTAAGAGATAAATCTTTTTTTTTCCCATCAAATATAAGAATATATGTAGTTTTTCTGCTTGTATATTTATTTGATAATTTTGGCTGAATAAATTCATAGTTTATTTGATAGGCTACAAAAAAAGTTTATTAATTGATTTTTTTTTCTTCACTGAAGTCTATAAAAACTGAGGAGTGGCAAGTTCTATTTCACACTAGGCATTGTGTTGTTTATATTATATGAATGGGCTGTTCATTATAACACTTAAACCACTATGATAAGTTTATGGACTTTTGCATTCTAGTTTCGGACCAAGAAAACTGTTGTATCTGTTATTTCCTAGAAGTTTGATAATTTCTGACAAAGATATCAATCAGATTTTTTGAAAACGGGATGAATAAATGTTTATTATGAATATTTACTTTTTACTTATGAAAGAAAAAAAAAAGTGATTCGTATTTTTTGAAAACTGTAAAGACACCCAATACATTGTAGTTAGTGACCAAACTTATAGGCTGCTCTAAATCTGGATTTCAGACTAGGCTATCATTCAATGATGCATATGATCACTTTTCAAATAAAGGATTATATTAATCAAAAAAACTATCCCATATTAAAGGAAGTAATTTCAGACTTAGTGAAGAAATGATACATTTTTTAATAAAGTATGATTCGTGGTATATTTGTCTCAGAGAGCTAATTATTCATAAAAATCATAAAGGAATCTATAAAGATTCTAATCTGTAGGTAGAGTTATTGGTGGCTATTTATTAAATCTTTCTGTTCTGTCATCATAATTATAGATTTGATAGCCATTAAACCATGTGGCTCACAGTTTGTGTTGTTCATATCTACATATGTCATTGTCTAGTAAATTCTATTTATGAAGTAAATGATCACAATGACCATGGGTTGTCCTGAATCTATTGATAAGACTCCAGTAATGTTTAGAATGATCAATCCATCTGGCTTTATTGATGAATCTGAAAATGAAATTTGTTTGGAACCTTATTGTAAGCCATTCTGTCATAATTCTTTGATTGTAGTGTTTTTATTGAATATCCAGAAAGGGAATTTTGATTTGAAATGATTCTTAGGTAGCACAACTATTTCTTGAGTTATTGGTGAGACCAATCTATTAAACAGCTTTTTATACATTTTCTGAGATACAGCTCCTGATATCTGGTGGGAGAATTCATGAAAGAACAGGAAACAGCACACTGTTCAGCTTTTTAAAAGATAGAAAATTTATATAATTCATGCTTATGATCTGATAAATTCTCATTCTGTTAAGAAGTGAAGGATTTTCTATATTCAAACATCTAAACATTATTGTGGGAGATTGAAAATGAAATACAGTGATTAAATTTGAATATGGAGATAAAAATTAAACTAAACGACAACAAACTTGTGGTGTGAAAAAAGAAAAAATTCTTTTTTGAAAAAAAAATGTAATAGGCAATGGTCATGAAAGCATTCGAATGATGATACAGCTGAATTCATAAATATATTGTAGACTTATGGGCTTAATATATTTAGCTCTGGTAGGTATTGTGGTTATAAGATTAAGATATGCGCTAAAATGAAACTAGAGATAGAAACTTTAGAAAAACAGGAATATTGGTTAATACTTCTAATCTTTTATTTAAGGCTAGAACTTAAAAAAAATTTTGAAGATGGCACAAAGTTAAACACCATCAATAAAGAGATAATGCATAGCAATAATAAAAATAACAGTTCAATGAGATGGATGGTAGCCTTCTCACGATCCAGCCTGGAAATATTTTACATTAGCGTATGAAATGGATTGTCTCCACATTGACACTAGACTTCATCATGATGAACTGATTAAAGATAACAAATTGTGAAAATACTATTAACATGAATTCTGGTAGTATTTATGGGGGTAATTGCAAGGACTATAGAGGTGAGGATCATAGGTTCTCAAAATGAAAAAGAACTACATAGTGTTGATAACCATAAAACACTTCAAGTATCAAGTATATCCATTATAGAATGATCCTAGCTTTATCTAGGAAACATAATTTTATTTCAATTTAACCTTGAGCATATAGCAAAATCGAAAATAGGAATTTTACAAATTAATTTTTCAGCACAACTTTGATATAATTGTATTTCAGAGATTCATCATTCTTCTAACATTGCACATCTTAAAATTCCTGGATTTACATTGATTATCGATAGAATGCACTCTAAATATGGTATGTCTACTTTTATTTCAAATTATCTTATAAATCTTAACAATTTCTATTAAAAAATAGTTTAAATGATATTTATTGCATTTACCATTTGTATAGATATAATTTTTACATATATAATATTTACAAATAAGTTTCACCCTTCTCCAACCTTTCTCATATTTTTTGCTATAGAAGATTTCATTTCTCACAGTAGTCTTTGAGGATATGTAAATGAAGATCAAGTAGATTGTCAACTTTTAGAATAGATAAATTTAAGCAACATGCACTTTACAATGCCCAGGAAGGAGGAACATTATTCAGGCAGTGGGAATGAAAACAACTGCTAATTTATGTTATAACTTTAAATAAAAGCATAATGAACTAATTCAAATTATTAGTTTGTGATCAAATTAAATACTTTATTATTGCTTGAATTAATTTTTCTATGGATGTTCCAATAATTAAAATTGTGGTTCAAGAAAAAAATTACTTTTTTGCTTTTTAGTGCATTAAATTAAATAAAATTAAATAAAAGTATTTTATATTTATATATTCTTTTATTTTTTAATATTTAGATTATATATAATAAAATCATTTAAAATCAATTATAAGATTTTTGTTTTTTATGAAAGCAGCAGTTTAAAAAAGCAACTTTTATACAAAATTAAAATTTCATCTTTCATTTAAGTGTAAATACCTCTAAAATTAAATGAAAGCATTTTCATAAAAAAATAGTCTTTTTTTTAAAAAAAAAACTATAAACTTATCAAACTGATATGAATGTTGTTTGAGTGACCTTCATAGTTAGGTTGGACAACCCTGAAATATTGCATGATCACTGAAATCAAATGTGTACAAAAATTTAAAGAAAATCTGTTCAGTTAAAAAACAATTACAGATTTGACTCAAATAAACAAACTTTAAGTAAAATTTGCATTTAATAATAATTTAAATTATCTACTGAACTATCAATATTGGATCATTTCTCCCATAGACAATAATAAACCTAGTCTAATCATTCTTGGAATCCATATTACTATACTTGAAAGTTGTCCTATTCCAAAATGGTATTTAAGCAAAGCTAATTGGAGTAATCAGTATGCTAGTTATCTTGAACAAACTATAATTCCTTCTTACTATGATAGATCTGACAACTCATAATATCAGCTGCCAAAGACCCCATCTCTCATGAATATCAAAAGTAATTCATTCCAGGTTGAAACATAACTAGTAGCACCTTTTATAACCAATTTTTGTTTATTAAAAATCCTAAAAAGAAAAGTTGGAGGAAACCCATGGAAAGTTTTAAAATTTTGCAAGATCTACTCATAAGACCTGGTCACTTTTATGTAAGTTTGGTGGATGTAAAGGTAGCTTAAAAATAACTATTGCCATTGCTAATAATGTTTGCAATCTTATGTATCATACTTCTAATTTAATATTAATAGAATGAGTAAAAGCATTACCAGAGCAGAATTTCAAGCTTTTTCACATTGTTCATTGATAAAACCAAGTAAATATTGGTGAATTTAAACACAACATACTTTCAGAATTTCTAAATAGTTTAGCTTGACAAAACTATTTAGTAATATTATTTATACAAAAATTATTCCATAACTTTGATATAAAAACAAAACTCTAGAAGTCTTAAAACTGAATAAACACTCCAATGATCAAAAAATTATTGACCAATATAATTATTGTGTTCCCTGAAAGCTTTATGAATTAATCATACAACAAGAATTTTACCAATAGTTGAGAGCTATTTTCCTATAGAGTAAATTGGATTTAGGCCAGAAAGAAGTTGCAATGAGCTATAATCACTTATTCAAAAAGCCTTTCAACATAAATCAAAAACTGGTATTACTTTTATTGATCTAATCTCAGATTTTGATTCCATTTGGAAAAATGGTGTAAAAGTTTCTAAAATTTTTAACTCTTATTCAAAAGCCTTTCAACATAAATCAAAAACTGGTATTACTTTTATTGATCTAATCTCAGATTTTGATTCCATTTGGAAAAATGGTGTAAAAGTTTCTAAAATTTTTAACTCTTATTCAAAAGCCTTTCAACATAAATCAAAAACTGGTATTACTTTTATTGATCTAATCTCATATTTTGATTCCATTTGAAAAAATTGTGTAAAAGTTTCTAAAATTCTTAAATACAGGAAAACCATTAATTTACTTGACAAAATTTTTTCCAATAAAAAATTCAAGTGACTAAATGATACTCATAGCGGATATAAAATTTTACAGAATGTTCTGCTGCATGGTTCAGTTCTTTTATTTTATTTAATACATTCATCTATGCTGATATTAGTGCTTTGTCTTAAAAAAGTTTTTTCTTGAAATAGAAAAGCAGTAAAGATGTACAAAGATTAGAAATCTTTTTCAAAAACTGGGCTCTTCTAATCCAATGAAGACTGTTCAATTTTTTATCTGAACAACAGGGAAATATATCATAATATAAATATGACCTTTAGCAATAATAGATTTTGGGTTATAGCCTAATTTATTTTTCTCATTTTAAGATTAGACAAAAGTTTATTTCTAGAAATAACCTTGATATTACTTAACAGTTATGATGCATGTAGTTACAGATAGCTTCCTCAGCATTTGAGTATTCTACTGGTAAATCGTGTGCTCCTGTTTGGAGAAAAAAAAATCCACACTGAACTTTTGGATATTCAATTAAATATTAACATGATAAATAATGCTAATACACTAAAATCTACTTCTTTGCAGATTTATTAATAAAGCTTACCAGATTTAATTTTTATAGATGCAACTGCAGTCTCATCAGACTTCGAACAACTCATGATTGATTATTGTGTTCATCTGCTTTATAAAAGGAGTTTAATAGTCTATCTATAGATGTGAACAAACAAACAATTGATTCACACCTATCGAATCTATCTCCTAGTTGGAATCTCTACAAATTCTTTTATGACATTTTATTAATAGTTAAGCCATCTAAAAATAGTAATTACAAATCCATAAGCTAAATAATGATAAATTTTCTAGTGAGATAAAATGCAATAGAATAAATGTGAGAATAATTAAAGTCAACCTGTTTTGAAAATTTGAATGTGAAAAATAATTAACATTAGCATAAGGAAATGTAAGTACAAATTGCAAATAAGACTATAGAAGAGAAAAAAAGGAATTAGTAGGGAAAATAATTTCAACTATAAAAAGGCATGTTTATTAAAAACCAAAATAACAATGGGAAATATATGTAGCTTTTATAATATTACAACTACGTAGTAATAAAGAACAGGAAAGTTTTTTATACATAACATTATATTGAATTCTTCTGAGTATTTATAAATAAAAATCTCGGTTTTAGTATTCATGTTATTTTTCTTTTATAACTTTTTTTATTTTATTTCGTAGTTATATTATATAATTTATGCTATCATTTAACTCTTCTTCATAACATTTTACATTAACCTATATATTCAACTTTTTTTAAATGATTTATTTTTATATTCTTTCTTCCTGCCTTAATAGAAAACTTATTGTTTTTTTTTTTTTTTGCTATCTGTATGCCAATTGTTTTTAGAAAAGAAATTTATTACTTTCTTATTGATCTTGTTTAAACAAGAACTATTTTCGTCTTTATTGTATGTTTTACTGTTAGAAGTGTCAAATATACAATTATCATTGAATTGCAATCTGTATATATTCTGATTACTAACTGACTGCCGCCCTTAGCTGAGGATTTTGCAGTCTTTGGAGTTTTAAAATCATCATTTTTGTTACCTTTAATAAGAAAAGTACTGGAAATATTCACATCACATATATATAAAATTCACAAATTGATTGGTCAAGCATTCACTGTATCTCTATTTGTTAAAAAAATTTACACAGTAATAATGCTGTTAGCATTTCAACTCTTGCAATTATTTGCATATAAAGATTTGCATAATTAAAAATTCATTTACATAATCTTTTTGACTACATGTAGATAGTCAAAATAGTGCCCTACAGTTTTGTTGTTTTTACATTTTCCCGGTCTCCATAACCTGACTGACCCCCCCCCCCCCCAAAAAAAAAAAACCCCTGCAACCCTATTTTTAAAAATTTACTGTAGTTAGTGCTTAAAAGTAAAAAAATAGGGAAGGGGGGGGTAATTTGAATATTATTATTATTATTTTTTTCATGTATCATAGCATCGGCCGGGAAGCGAACTGCTAACCCGGGACAACTGCTTTTTTTTTTTATGTAAAATTTTAAATTGTGTATTATTTCATATTTAAACATCTACATACGGTAGAAGTAATGCAGAATATATAAAGCCTGAAAATATTATTTGTGACTAGATTTTATTTATTTATATGTACATTTTCAATTTTTTTTAAAAAAAGTTTTTATTACAATGGGCCATGAACTATATTGCATGTAACTGCTTGGTTTCAATTATATGCTGTCCAAAGAAAAAGTAAACTAACAAAAAACCATTAAAAGTCATAAATTTTAATATTCAACAGCTATTTTTCCTTCTCTGAGCTGAGCACATACAAATTACGTATGTTAATAAACTTTCTTACATTTATATTGATTTAAAAACATAATTGAAGAAATTATAATTTCTTGATAAAGAGACTACTATTGTTTATATAAGAAGTCATTGAAATCACCTAGAGACAATTTCATATTAGACATTTTATTTATTTTAAAGATAAAAATATAGTAGGAGTTAGTTTTTTTTCTTATTGCTTCAGTCAATGTATGATTGAATACACATTCAATAAAATAGATAAATATCCACTCAATTTATTATTAACTTTTATTATTATTTTAAAAATCTTGTTTATACTATAATTTTGATTTATATATACATACAAAAAATGTCCGTTATATATATTTGTGTGTTGAAAAGTGATATATTCTTGTAGTTCAAGATGAACTATTATACATTATATACACCTTTACCCCGCTTAGCGATTGGCTACTTAGCAATATTTCACAATAGCAATCATCATCAATTTGTACCCACTACTTCAATTTACAATTGATTATTCACTATAACGATTGGGAAAATTTTTTTGGCAGCCATCTTGAATTTTGCGTCACTGATGACATCAGAGAATAGGTATTTTAAATTCATTTTACCCAAAAGCAAAAGTACATTACTGTAATACATATACAGGTAATGACTTTGCTGTAACTGTATAGCACATACAATATTTTGTTTATAAAACACAATGTTAGTGCTGTATAAACTTAAAATATATATAATTACTGAATTTATAATACTGTATATATATAAGTGTTAAATGTCTTTAGAAAAATTAAACTTTATTTAAATATAATATACAGTACTTGGTTTATTTAAATAAAGTTTAATTTTTCTAGACATTTAACACTTATATTAGATGATGAAAACAGTACAACTAAAATATCATCATCACAAACTTTCAGGAAAATACTAATATTAAATTGTGTGTGTGTGTTCCTTAATTATGTACACCCAAGTGATTTCAAATCAAAAGAAAAACTTATTAAAAAAAAAATTTTAAAAAGAAAAACAGATTGCATTTAAAATGTGTTAATGAATAATCTTTCTACACAAACGGATTGCATTTAAAATAAGTGTTAATGAATAATCTTTCTACACGAACGGGGGGGGGGGGATACTATTACATTACTAAAAGTATACAGTAAGAAAAATAAACTTAGTGTAGGTTTTAGAAAATTAGAACAGTTAGATTTTTTTCTTTTAAAATAAATTGATTTTTTTTTTTTCTAAAATTGACTGATTTACTATACTCATTAAGCCTTTTGTTACTCTGGAGTACAGTAATAAGTCTTCATGTTCAATTAAATGTTTTATAATTAAACATTGTTTTTTAATTAGAATAATTTCACATAAGTAATAAACATAAATATACAATAATATGTACTGTAATACAAATTTTTAAAAAAATGCACTTCAATATGGATTTTTTTCATTATGATGAAAAACTGCTGCAGAAGAATATAAAAATTCTTAAATTCAAATTTAGTTTCACTTTCTCTTTCTTTTTGCTGTACTGTACTTTTTAAACAGTGAAAATATGCATTTTTTCCCCTAGAGATATAAAACTTCTTTTTAGATACTGTATTTAGTCATCATTGCCATGAAAAAATCAAGAAAATCTTTGAGCTTGGAAATCAATGTAGATATTTTACGTCAACTGGAACCAACCAATTTTTTTCCCCATAGACCCTCATTATAAATATGTATTCTGTATACGATATGATATTCTTGCTTAACGACGAGTTTTGGAGGACCAATTGCCATCACTAAGTGGGGTAAAGGTGTACATTGAACGAGAAGGGGGGGGAGGGGCTTGGAAAAAAATATAGCATAGTTCACAACTTCACAATTTTTCAAAACTTAAATAAATAAAGGCATCCATAAGTGTATAATTTTAATAATTGCAGGGAAATTATTTGTAATGAATAAAGGAAAAATACTTACTGCATCCCAGTCCCAAATTAGACTTTAATATATTTTAAAACTTACCATCTGTTATCATAACATTACATAAATAATTCAAGTTGTCATACTATACATGTTTTGATTAAGATCAAAACATCTACTCTTTAACATAAATATCCATTTAGTAGGGCTATTTGTAGTCATCTTAATATGATGCATTTAATTTTATTTTCAAAATTTGAAAGTTACTACTTTATCCAATTGCGATTTATATATTGTATTAAACAAATCATGTAATATTGAACATTTGTTAATATAAAGGAAGTATTTTGATTTTTTGCATATCTAATGAGATTTGAAGTTTATATTTAGTGAATTTGTTGAGCTTATTCTATATTATATTAGCAGTTAATAATATTCAAAATGCTGTAGACTTTAAATTAGTATGACAGAAAGCTGAAACTATATATAATTTAGCATTTATAAAAATGTTAATTAATGTAACATTAGTAAAGTGAGTATATAATTGCCTGTCTTACATAAAAATGTTTAATATTTCATGATTTGTTAAACACAATTTAAACTGTGATAATATCTTTTATAGTTGTAAATAAAATGTATTCATTAAGTTAGTTATAAAGGTACACTGCGTTATAAACAGGTATTTTGATCTTTAATATACCTGGAGAAACTTGCAATTTATCTCAACCGAATCATAATACAAGAACTTGGCTTATTTATTTTGTATTATGATAAGGTTGGTTTTAAATAAAACATATGTAGTAAATTTTAAATATGGCATTAGAGAATGGTAAATATATTTTCATTATATATCAATGTCATAGAATTAAGTTTTATTATAAAATTCAAGATATAATATTACAGGCAGTTTTGAAAGTAATTTTCATGAAAATATCCCTAGTGATAAGATTTTTATATTATAAATGTGTAGCTTCAGAGTTTATATTTTCAAAATCATAATATATATATATATGTTATATATTTTTTTAATAGGTCTTGATAAAATAGAATTCTTACAAAGTCATGAAAATTTAGATATTTATCAGAAGGCTTTTGACATCATTGAACACTTTTTTGGCTCTGAAGAAGAAGATGCCAAGTTGGCTCCTCAAGTAGATGAAAATACACACCAGTTTCAGTTCTGTGCTGGTGAGGAAAATTCACCTGCAGGAGGTTTTCAATTTTGAGCCTCACTCCATTTCTTTTTCTTCTAAGTTATTGCAACAACTGATTGACTAACCTGCCACCTATTGATAAATCTGGCATATGCACTGGTTACTACTGAACCCACCTGAACTATCTTTGTCCTTTCCTCTCCCTTCAGACAAATAAAAAAAAAAAATCTGGCCTAACAAAAAAAAAAACAACTCCCCGTAGTCCTCCAGAAGCAGTTAGTCTTTCAGTTAAAAGAGAGTTATAAAATTATTTTAATATATATATACAAAGAAATGAAGAAAGAGAGAAATAAACTTTGATAAGTTTTCACTCATTTTGTTTTTTTTTTTTTTTTGTTTTTTTTAAGTCATTTGGAATGATGATTTCTAAGTGCTTCTAATTATCAGAATTGCTTATTTCTAATCATGTCTTCTAGCTTTCAGTAGAGGATTATATATACATATATTTTTTTATGTTTTAGTCCCTGTTTGATGTCATTTTATTGATTTATCTTTTTTTTTTTCAGTTTAATTTTATATGTCGCAAAGAGTGGAAAGATAAATTTTTGCTTTGCTGTTGGCATTTAGATTTAGCATTAAAAATTCTTCCACTTTTTATTACTAATATGCTTGATAAATTGTTCAAAGTTTTGGTACTGTATCAGATTGGAAACAATGATTTTTCTGTTTTTGTGTTTGTCTTTTTTTTTTTTTAAAAAAAAAAAAAGTTCAAAATTTGTATTCAGTAGTAATGACATTCACTAGCTCTTTATCAATAATTTTTTGAAAAAAAAATATCTACAAATTGAGATATCTATATATGAAAAAAATTTCATATATTAATATGTATGTATATAAATATAAATGTAGAATACCCTACACTATATTCAAATGATCTTAGCATTATTTTTAAAAGTACAATGTATATTTTTAATATAAACAAATAGATGCCTTGTTTTTATTTGATATCAATATTGATAAATTGATGAAGTGAATGCTCCCTTCTTTGTACTGTTCTGGGGAAATATATAATTTCATTTAAAAGAGAAAAAAAAAATTATCGTTTCCAAATTTTTTGTGGTTGTTAGGACCATGTTCGTGATGTTTTGACTTTTTTTATATATATATACTATCTATATCTAGCCAACTATGGCAAAATTGATCCCATCTGGTGGTGGTAGATTCAACCACTCTCATCATGTAGTGTTTTGCATTCACTTGCATCCACAGACAAAAGATATATGCTGACATGCACACAGTCACATTACTGTTTAAACAACACACTACATAACAGAACAAACTTTTGAACTGTTATACAGACATCGTAATGACAGCTTTAAATTACTTGCAATATTATTGACATATTTTATCTTAGTCCAGGGACTAATCTAAAAATAGATGGTATAAGTTCTATGCAAATTATTTTATTGTCTTTTATGTCAAAGTCAGATGATTTATTGATCTTTTTGTTGCCAAATATTGTCTTATTAAAACTAGGGAGTTGGATTTTAATTGAAACATGAAATAAATATTTGAAATTAAGTGTGAGAAAAAAATTATAAATTGTTTTCTAAGAAAACTTTTTCTATACTTCTTATTATATATTGCTGCTAACTTGAGTTTTAAGTAATTTTTTTTAATGGTTGTAATGTTTTAGTTAATCTCTTTTTTTTTTGTTAAGTGCTTCCAAATCTTAAAACTCATTCCATTTCTGGCCAACAAATGAATTCTCACTTTCCTCTGCTCACATCTCTGCCATGCATCAGTTCAACAGGGTTTATTAAGAGAAAAAAAAAATTGTATCCAGAAAATATGAATAGTGAAATAATCAGTTTTTTCTAAATTATTTTTGATTAATGATCAATAATAGGGTTATATAAATATATTTGTTAACATTTGTAAAACTGAAACCCTGTTAAATTATTAGCCTTGAGAAAATTTACATGGAGCTAATATATGTATGTATATTTTTTTTTTTTTTACTTTCACTTTCATGGTGAAAATAAATATGTAGATATTTTTGTAATATTTGGCAAATTTTATATTCTATTTATTGTTTTTATTATTAATGAAAATAAAAATCAATATCGTTATTTTATGTACATCATTTTGACAATCTCTTGTCACCAAAGTTATATGCTTGTTAATCACTTACTTTATTATTTTATTTTTAGGGTCTGTGTTTTTAAAGTCAGTTAGTAGTCACAGCTTTTAGAAATCATTTAGCACCCATCAAAAATATATAATTTGTAGCAAAAATGTATATGTTTAATGTGGTTGAATTCTTAAAAATATGTGTGAAAAGACTTACTATACAGAAGAGAAATTTATATGTTGATTTTTCTTTTTTTTTAAGTTTGAAAAGTTATATTTTATTACAATTGGAAACTGACTTTATGATAGGAATACACTTTATAAATTTTAACTTCCCTTTGGAAGCATTATTGTAAATGATTTATTATATAGATCTAATTTATTTATAGATTATTTAAAGATGTTTTTAAGGATACATATAATTTGTGTTTTAAAAAAAGCAGATTATGTAAAAAAAAATATTAAATGGGTGCTAAATACAAAAATTTGGTTTATTTGTAGCAAACTGTCAAATTATTCTGATGTCTATTTAAGAATTTCAAGTCTGACTTTGATCCTGACCGTCCTATGTTTTAGACATTGATCGAACTTTTTACAAATTATAATTGAATAAAGAGATAATACTTTATATAAAAACATGAAACACTTTACAGACACCCATCAATACCCAAAAACATAAACATAAAAAATTTCAGAACACGAAACACATACTATGAGAATCAATTATTGATAACTTAGTAAAGAAAATTCTTCATGTTATTTGGTTTAAAATTGTATGTTTGTAACCAAAGAATCATCTCTTTAGCAATTCACTTTCTGAATTGTACGACTGTTCAAAGTAATAGTATTTCATGTCAGTAAAATAAAAACTGATATCAAAATTTGATTTTTTTGTATTTATTTTAGAACTTGTGATTTTGTTTTCTTTCTTTGTTCTTTTATGAATTATATGTGTGAATGTAAATATATAACATTAGTGGTTAATTAAATATATTTTATGTCACAAACTATATATATAGAGAGAGGGATTTTCCTTTGATTGATAAGTAAGAGACATCTTAAAAATTTCAGTATATATTTTATTTATGTTTTAAAAATAATCAAATGGTTAATCACTTAAAACGTCATAATATTCAAACATTGGAAATGGGAGATTGAGCTTTACAAACTCATTACTTTACCATTGCATTAAACCACACATGGTATTTAAAGTTTTAATACATGATAAAACATTTTTATTATATATTGTAATGGTATGGAAGTTAAATATGGTCATTATAACTCAATCTTCATTAGGCACCATGCTAGGTGCCATTTGTAATGATACAGAATGAAAGGATGAAGGAAATATATCATACCCATAAAATAAAAACAATAAGTTAATATTAAATAATAAATACAAAAGGAATAAATATATATGGAAAGGATATAAATATATAAAGAATTATACTAATAAGTTATAAACTACAAATTATCCAGCATTACACATAAATCATAAAAATAATGCTGGAGTCCTGAAACATGCTGATCATCATCAATGCTCTGGCCATATAGTATCATGAGTATTCAGGTCAACTATAAATTAAATGTTCTCTAAAAAATATAAAATGCAAGGAATAGACTAAAGATGATATCTGCACCATCTGGAGAATTATCTGAATATCCAAACATAAACCCCCACACCTGTATAAATCAACCATTTCTTATAACTAGCTTGGGCAAAAAAGACCTTAGAGACTGATTGTGAACAAGAGAAATATATAAGCTTACTCTAATTTGAATAGTTTTACTTGGATAATCTACAAATTCTTTAAAATACTATGCTAAAATGAAATTCAGTTACATAAATTGTCAATTTATACGTAGCTGGAGGAATAAAGACAGAACTAATTTTTTACCAATTATTTAATAAATTAACAAATACCTAAGAGAATTGACAAAAAGTAATATGATAATTCAAACTTAAATACATTTTTATCAACAAAATATAATTTCATATACTAATTCTTGTTGGGTTCTTATAATTCAATTAACCAATATTAACATTAAACAGAATTGTTTCCCTCTTCAATGATTAAAATACAAACATAAAAAAAATTTAAATTGACTTATATCCTTTATTTCTTATGAAAATAAAAAGGTTTCTATACACTTAAATTTTGGAGGGAAAATAAGATAAAAAAAATATCTGTAAATATAGATTAGTGTGCACATTACAATATTGTACATTACCATGGTTTTATTTTTCTTTCAAGTCCTTTGGTAATTATAATAAGCATATTTCCAGAGTAATGTGCACAGTTAAAGTTATATATTTTTAGGTTTTCTATATGATGAATATATGGGTTGTCATACATAATGAATTTAACTTTTTTTTTTAATCTAATAATTTTCCATGTCAGGCTAAACACAGTAAGAGATGATTGTGCTCTTGGATAAATAAGACTTGTTGCAGATTATTTTCAGGGCTATTCTATATTTTCTTTAGTGAACAAGTTGTATAAGCTTAATGATGCTCAGCTAAATTTTCTTTAGTGAACAAGTTGTATAAGCTTAATGATGCTCAGCTAACCAAAATTTAGCATGTTTTTCTTCAAATCCATTTTAGAAAACATTTTTTTCTTTACTTGTAGTGAAATGAGTCTTCCTTCAAACCACTAAAACTAGTTCTGTTTCTTCACAACTGAACTTCTGTTCTTCAACAGCTGAATTAGGAATGTCTGTTCTTCACAAGATACAGATCTACTAATTTACCCTGCCCCCTACCTTATTTTTTGGAGCAATTCTGTCTCCAACCAATAAAGAAAAATATTTGAAACTTTCATAATATTTAATAAAGAAAAATATTTAATTTAGCATTTCCCCATTAGTTAAATATATTTTTAATTTATGAAGCTTATATGACATGGACAGAGTTGGCCACTGTCCATAATTTTTTTTTTTCAATTTATAAAAGATTTTTTTTTATCTAATAATAGAGGAACATCAGAAACAAATAAGCTGATAATTTTATTAATATGATCAAAAGTTAAACAATTTTTTTTTTCTGTTTTTCAGGTACTTTTAATTCATTATACATATATATGCTTGTATGGCTGATGCTAATTATCATTTTTAACACATTCAACACAATAAAAAGGACTTTTTTTCTAATTCTATATAGCATCTTTTTAAAAAAAATCTATATAATTTACAAATATCTGATTTATACACAGATTTTAAATAATTTTTTCTCTAGATTTTCAATCAAAATCTAATTTACTCAACAATATTCACAGCATTTCAAAATCATTGAAACAAATATTAATCTTTTTCTACATATCTTGCAATAATTGCTTTACTATTCTATTTTTTAATTCCATATGTAGAGTATATGATGTGCAACACATTTCCATACAGCTCAATTTTTTTTTTGCCATTTGTTTAATAATCTTCTAAAGAATACATATATTTAAAACTAATCAAATAGTTAAACTATTTAATTATATATCTTATAGTATCAGACTTTTACTCCAATGAAATTAGTCTTTGAAAGAAAATTACCAATCATTTTCTGTATTTTACCATCTCATTTTTCACTTTTAACAATTCAAGTGGAATCGCTTTCTATATTTTTCTAACTTCATCTCTGATTTTCAGATCTTTTTTTCTTCTATATATTCTACAACTTATTGACAATTATTAGATTTTTAATTAAATGAACACAATATGTTTTTCATACAAAAAAAACTAATACTGTAGTCTATATATATTCAAAACATTTTTTATTAAAAAAATCATTTAAATTGTACTATAACTTCACCCTATTATATTTTATCAATTTAATTAAATATGGGGGAAAATCTTTATACTAATTCATGTAATTATGTGATAATTCTTTTAATTCTATATTTTCCATCTATAGTTTGCCCAACTAAATTCATGTTCACTTTTTAAGTTTTCTAAATATATTTTAACAAACAAATGTAAAAATAAGTCATTAGATGTTAAGTAAATAGCCACATTCTGAATGTAAACTATAACAATACAGGAGCTATTGGATGAGTTTCAATAAAACCCTCTTTATCACCATGCCAAGCTTTCAAATGTCAACTGATCACAAATCATAATAGACAAGTCTTATATTAACATGTGTTATTTGCTTTACCTGAAAATGTGAAATGTTAAGCTTTGTATAGTTTAAATCACAAGTATGTTGTGGACAAATAGCAATTTTTTTTTTTTTGTAAATTCTATCAATAGTGTATATATATTTATAAAGAAGTTATTTTCCTTATTTGAAAATGATAGATGAAATGCGTTATTAATGTATAATATTCTTACACAATTAATAAGCATATATAGAAATATATTTCAATTAGATAAGAATTCAATTCCATTTTATATAAATCTCACTAATTTAAATAAATATGCAAATCATAGATTATAAGCTTAGATTTTGAATATTATATGCATCATAGAGTATCTTATTTCAAGAAATGAATTGATAAAAAATGCTTAAATACTGCGATTCGTAGAGGAAGCTTGTTATTTGGTGTAATAATACTAGAAAAAAAAAAAAGGCAAAAATGGTATTAAAGTTTGGATGGTTGGTGTGATCATAGAGTATTGAACATTTATTGTGGAGTGTAATGTGTTGGTAAGAAGGGGGGGGGGTAGGCTATTATAATAAAAATGAGTATGAAGATTAAGTATTTAAATTAACAAAATGGTTTTTATTAAAATGGAACAAGAAAAGAAAAAAGTAAATCAACTCCAGAGTATGATAGGGATTGTGAATCCAGGTTGCCTTTTGATGATGATCTTTTCTTTAGGTATATACAATTGCAAATCACTTTCAAGTGAAGGAAGATTGCACGAATATAACTATTTAATATTAAATGGTATGTTATTAGAGTTTGTGAAGTTAAAAGAAAAAATGAGGCAATTTAAAAAGTGTACTGTATATGTATTATGCTACAAAGGCACAAATATTGAAAGCACAATTGGAGTAAGATTCATTATAAATAAAAGATAGAACAGCAACATTGTGGAGATTGATAGTGTATCAGACAGAGTTGTAAGATTAGTTATTCAATTGAATGGAAGATACCAAATGCAGATAATTCAATTTCTGTACCATTTGACGAAGAAATAGAGGTTTTTTATATTGATATGCAAAAGATTTTTGATCAGACTAAACATTGTAAAATTGTCTTGGGAGATTTTAATTCTAGAATTGTTAAACAACCAAATAATGAAAGTACTATGAATAAATTTGGTTATAATAATAGAAATGAGAAAGGACAGAGACTTGTAGAGTTCAGAGATAAAAGAAAAACTTTATATTATGAATTTTTTCTTTGAGAAAAATGCTAAACAGAAATGAACAGGGATGTATTTAAGTGAAGGTACAGCAGAATTGGATTCTATTTTAACAAAATATGTATTTCAAAATTGTAATGTGTTTGATAAATTTAATACACAAAGTGATAATCTATTAGTAATATATGATACATGTTAATGCAAAATTAGAAAAAAAAATTAAGATAAAACAGCATTCATGAGTGAGATTCCTAACTTTCAAAAATATTTCCAATAAATTTAAATTAGAACTTGCAAATCATTTTAAAATGACAACAAATTTTGAAGATGGTTCAAATTTGAACAAAATCATTAGATAGCAGATATAAAAAAAATAGCAATTGACCAGTAAAATTTCTACTGAGATGACAATGAACAAAAAAAAAAAAGACTGAAAAAATATTAAAATGATGCATTAAGAAGAATTGAAAGTTTCCAAAATGTAAAACAATAGTTTGATAATGATAATAAACATTTCTACAATAAGAAGAGAATGGAACTATTATTAAAAAGAGAGCATCATGAAATGTATGGAAGAATTATATAACAATAAAAAGCTAGAAAAAGAATTCAGAATTATTACATATAAATTGTCTAGGATTTTAAATGAAGTGAGAAATGCAATTAAATTATAAAAAAAGGGGAAAGCTCCAGGTAATAATATAATTGTAATCAATATCGTAAAAGAATTGGATGAATAAATTGAAAAATTGCTGGCCAAATTATATACCAAATGTGTAAATGGTGAAGATATACCAGATAATCTGGAAAATGCAGTATTAATATTTAAAAAGATAATAGAAATTAAATACTTATCAATCTTTTATCAGTTCTTTATTAAATTATTACCAAGATAATTAAAACTTTTCTACAGCGAACTGGGTTTTAAATTGGATACCAAGACAATATTATGGAAAGTATTGCTAATAAACATCACATGACCACCTCCTCTTACAACTGTTGTTAAAACAGGCAAAACTCACTATATATATTGCCACACACAGCAAGCTAGAGTAATCAATGAATACCAGAAGGCTTGTGCGTAAAATCTCCATCTAGTGCCTACTCATCCAATATCCCCAGACTAGTTTCTGGCCTATGGCCTTCGTCAGTGAGGAACCTTGGATCTGAGAGCGCTGCATCTAGATCTTAGGATCTAATGCAAACCTCCAGCAACCACCTTTTATCTCCATTTAACTACAAAACTAAGAGTCTTAAACTGAAAACACCTTAATGTTTTCAATCCAAGCTCATTAGATTATATAGTCATATACATTGTTACTTTATGTAATTTTAAAATAATGAAATAAAAAGGGTTGCTTCAATGCTTTATATATGTTTTTTTTAATGGTGTGTGAAGATATTGAAAAATGAATATACTGATATATAAAAATTTAATGAATATGAGCAATTAAGCAGCCTTTACTGAACTCACTGTGAAATAAGATGCAATTTGTTTAAGAAAAATTAACCGTATATATAAATAATATACAATGAACCCTCAATCTACCATTTTCTTTGGTCCTAAAGTTAGCGTCTCAGAAATAAATGTTATTTTTTTTAGCAAAACATCTTTAAAACTTTTTTTTGCTTCTATTAATAAATCACAGCCCCAATGCAATGTTCTGCCCAAGTGAAGTTTTTTATTTTTATTTGACAGGACATACACGTTGTTACTATATATAAACACGACTTCTTTGCTATTATTGAATAATGTGATGACTATTAAGTTTTCACTCTAATTATAAATGAATATATACAAAAAATAATCTAACTTGCCAAACCCATTTTTATTTCATTTCTTTAAAAAAAATTCATATAGTTCAGTTTATTCTAGGATTTAGAATTTATTATGAAAAAGTGTCTATACTAAGTCTATTTCATACATACCTGCTAATAAAGTTTTGAATTATCTTGAATTTCTTCAAACTGAATTGCTTCAAGTGAGATTAAATTCTACATTTTCCACAGAAGCAAACATTTAAGTCTTAAATTTCATTTAAAATATTTTTTGCCAATATTGAGTGAATGCTTTAACTTATAAAATCAGTTGTACTTGACATATCTCTGTGAATAATCATTAAATTGTTCTTAACTATAATTTTCAATATCTGTTCAATCTTTTCTGTATCATATTCTCTGATCCATTGAGAAATGGTAGATTGAGAGTTCACTATATATAATAGGAAAATTCTAAGCTATGAAACAGATGTAGTGAGTCATATGTGTATAAATATCCAATATTTTAGATTAAGAACCATTGAGATTCCATCAATACTTTTGTTTATATTTACAGTAATTTTTTCACATAAAGTTTTATTTTTCACTAATTATAATTTTTGACTTCTTTTTGTATAATAATAATCTCTTTTTTTAAATAGAGTATTCTCTATTAACATTTTAAGCTAGAGCATCAATTCAAAGTCAAATGATTTGATTAATCCATCTCATTTTTCTTCAGTCCCTTTTAGATTATTCTGTTAATAGTAGTTTCTTTTTCTACAAATACTGCCTTGCTGCATTTTTCATATTTCTAAATTCTAATTTACTCATTCTGCTACCTCAAAATGAATGTTTTTCTTATGCTATTTTATTATAAAGTTCTATATCCAATTTCTTTCAGATTCACTGTTTTCAATCAGATGCTATTTTACTACAAAGTTCTATATCCAGTTTCTTTTGGATTCACTGTTTTCAATCAAATGTCACAAAGAATCAAAATTGCATGCCTTATATCAGCTACTAATATTCACATTTCCAAATGACAATGTGAGATATTATTAGAGTATAGAGAAACAAAAATATAACTCTTAGAAAAATTATTTTTTGATCTGCTATATTTTCCATAAAATCTAAATAGATTAGTATATTTTAAAATAATGATTTTCTTTTCAATGAAACGAATTAAGCTTGCTTAAATTTCCAAACTTTAATGATACTATTTTTTATACTTTCCAAACATAACTAAGCTACACAGATTTTTGCTATCATCATCATCAATCCACTGCAGAATGGTCTCTCCAAGTTCAATCCATCTTCTCCAGAATCTTTAGCTTCTCCATATCACCCCTGCACACTTTCTTATTTCATGCATCCATTTCACATGTGGTCTCTTTTTGGGTCTTTTACAATCTCTTGGAATCCAGTTTAGAATTTCAATCGTCCATCTATTATCATCTAATGATGTATCCAGCCTAACTCCACTTGTCTTTTAATTTTTGTTCTCTTACCCATATATTGTTTTCGATCTCTTCTTGTTACCCCAACATGCATCTCTCTATACTTCTTTTAGTGGTCTGAAATCTCTATATTGCTCTTCTATTATCCAAGGCTCAGATCCATAAGAACTGGTAAAACACATTTATTAAAAACCTTCCTTTTCAAATACATAGGCATATTTCCTTTTAATATCAAATTATTTCTACTAAAAGCATTCCAACCAAGTTAAATTTTATGACTAATTTCATCCATTATGTTTCCATCTGTATTAATAATCTGACCAAGGTATTTGTAACTGTTAACTTCTTCTAACTCATAATCAATCTTTATTTTCATATTTTGAGAAAATCCATTAAACATTACTTTGGTCTTTTTAACTCCTGCAACATTTCCTGCTGTTCTAAAGCATTATTTGCAAAAATAACTACATCATCTGCACAATCTAAATGACTTAAATAATCTCCATTTACTTTCACTCCTTTAACTTCCCATTTTAATCCACAAAATACTTCTTGCAGCACTGCTGTAAAAAGTTTTGGAGATATGGAGTCACTCTTTCTTACATCCTTCTCAATGTTGATTTTTGGCAGTATCATTATGTAATCTAATTGTTACTGTTGCATTTTTATAAATATTCTTTAAAATATGACAATATCCTGGATCTATACCTTGATGACCCAATGCTTTAATCACTGAAGAAATGTTTATAGAATCAAATGCCTTTTCATAATCTATAAATCTGAAGCATAATGGCAACTCGTATTCATTTGTCCTTTCTATAACTTCTCTCAATTCCTGGATATGATCTACTGTACTAAAACTACTTTTAAATCCAGCTTGTTCTCTTGGTTGGTGGAAATCCAATGTTCTCTGTAGACGAGTTGTAATTATCTTGATAAAAATTTTATACAAAACTGATAAAAGGCTGATAGGTCTGTAATTTCTAATATCTTCTTTATCACCTTTTTTAAATATTAATACTGCATTTTTCCAATCATCTGGTATATCTTTATCATTAAGACATTTGGTATATAACTTTGCTGAAAAAAAAATCTATTTCTTCACCTGCTTCTTTTAATATATCGATTATAATTCCATCATTACCTGGAGCCTTTCCTTTCTTTGTACATTTAATTGCATGTCTCACATCATTTAAAATTCTAGGCAATTCAGAAGATGTAATAGATATAGGAGATACTTGTTCTTTATTACTATATAATTCTTGATAGAAGTCTTCTACCCATTTCATGATGTCATCTCTCTTTTTAGTAATAATTCTATCTTTTTTTCTTATTGCAGATATAAATTTCCTACCAATACCAAAATGTTGTTTTATACTCTTGAGACTTTTATTCTCTTCTACAGCTTTCCTTGCTTGTTCACAGTTATACTTTCTTATATCATTTTCAATTCTTTTCCGCACTATTTTACAAAATTCGAGATATTCAATCCTTTTTAATGCATCATTTTTATATATCTTCATATTCCCTCTTTTCTTCATAAATTCTCTAGTCTCGGTAGAAATATCTCTTGCAGTTTTTAAATATATGTTATTTTCATATTAATTTCATTCAAATCTGAATCATGTTCAAAATCTACTAATACTTAAACCAGTTTGTAAGTTCTAATTTAAATTCATTAGAATGTTTCTGAAGATTAGGAATATCAACTGTAAATATTGTTTTTCTTAATAATTTTTGTCTCTCCAGTTTTGCATTAACACGCATCTTACTAATCGATGATCACTTCCTGTATTAGATTTATTAAGAACATTACAATCTTGAAATATGTGTTCTGTTAGTCAAAATATCCAATTCTGCTGTACTTTCATTTGGATGCTTCCATGTCCATTTCCTTTTAACATTTTTCTCAAAAAAAGAATTCATAATATAAAGTTTCTCTTTTTCTGCAAATTTATCTGTCCTCTCATTTCTATTACCATAACCAAAATTACCTACAGCACTTTCATCTTTCTACCAATTCTAGTATTAAAGTCTCCCATAACAATTTTAAAATATTGTTTACGCTGATAAAAAGTATACATCCATATAAAAATCTTTTACTACTTATCATTATGAGAACTTGTTGGGGCATAAACCTGAATTATCTGCATTTAGTATCTGCTACTAAGTTGTATAACTAATCTTGCCACTTTGTCCGATACACCATCAATCTCTACAATGTTGTTCTTTCACTTTTTATTTATAATGAATCTTACTCCACTTGTATTTCCAATATTTGTGCCTTTATAATAGAATACATGTCCACTTTTTAAATCAATTGTCTTTTAACCTTTTCTTCTAACTTCACTAAGTTCATTCTAATTCTTGCAATCTTCCTTCACTTGAAAGTGAAGTGCTGTTCTAAGTATCTAAATAAAAAGTCATCATCAAATGGCAGCCTGGGTCCACAATCAGGATTCTTAGCACCTTCCGCCTTCGGCCACCAAACGCCTTGGTTGGTGACTTTACAGCCTCCTGGGAATAAGGGCCATGATTTATTTTTGTCTGTCATAATTCTATATATCTATTGGAAAAATATTTGTCATTTACACAAACATTCATTCTGCCTTATCAGGCAACTGATAAGAAAGACCATGGTGTTTCTTGATCTTAAACTCAGAGGTAAAAAGCCAATAAACTCACCATGCTGGCTAATGCGTGTTGGTGAGCAGCCCATCCATGTTTGTACACTATATGAATAATCACACAGTAATAACAGCTGCAATGACGAATGTATAGAGTGGACATTAGGAATTTTCCCTGCTCGTTTCCTTTAAGGCCTCCAAGAGGAATCAAAGGGTCTCCTTTCAGTTAATAGCAAACTCCTTAGATTTTCATAATTTGACTATTAGAATATGCAAAAATACATTAGTCTTTATGTTGGAAAAAATGTGATGTTTTTAAAAAAATTACCACTGCACAATTTAATGGTGATAAGTGATAGATTCTGGAGTTCAAGGTTCTCAGATCATGATCCAACTACCATTTCTGATTCATAAATTCCAGCAATAAACCATTCAATTATTTTGGGAACATTAAATTTGATTTTTTTTTTTTTGTGACTGCTTAAAGCATTAGGCAAATTTCATGCCTAAGATTTTAGAATTAATATTATATTAAATGTTAGTGGATGCCTTTTAAAACAAAAAAAAAAAATGTTTTCTCTATACTATTAAAAATATGAAATACTTTTTTAAAAAAATTTAATTAAAATAGAAAATTATTTAACTATGTCAATAATTTTTTCCATGTGTAATGGATACAAAGTATGGCTTTTGTTTTGGACAAACTTTTCTGCATATCAAACCAAAGCAATAATGCCTATTTAATACTACTATGTCTGACATATCTTAAAACAATTTCTAAGAATTAATGAAAGAATTTCAACGTGTAAGGATGACAAAATAAAAATATTGAATAGTATAATCAAACTTCAATTTCCAAAAGTGATAATGAAAATTAAATTTATTTAGCTTTCACCTGTGATAAATAGTTTGCAGTATATTTTGGGTCTAAAATGAATTGGGCTGCATTGGATAGGGCTTTATTGGTCTTATCAGACAGTCATAAATGTGGCCACTCTAACTCTAGAGCATAAAATAAAAAGTTAACTGAGTATGCAATAACTTTACAATCCAAGCTGTGAATAACATATATCACATTTGCTGGTTTTTTAACTTCTACAATAATTTTTTCTCCAAAGTCTCAAAACCTTACATAACAGTATTTACTTTCAATCATTTTTCTCAAATAAGTGACTGGTACTGCACTTCTTTATTTTGTTTGTAAGATAAAGTTTATAATAGAGTATGCTTTACTGATAAAAACTGCTCAAAGTTTATCATAAAATGCTGCTTTAAGTTATACATTCATTTTACATGTTCAATCCAGTAATGTAATTTTTTAACTGCATAAAATATGATTTGTCATACAATCTTGCCATTCTTTTGTGAATATTAGGAAATGGTTTTCCTATTATCAATGTCTCACTTTCATACAATAAATTTGTTAGAATAACAGTTCTATGTATAAAACTAATTTAACTGAAATAGTTACATCACCCACTTGAAATATCCCCATCTTTTAATTTGTTAGATGCAGCATACTTAAGCCTGTGTTTCATCTTAATAATCAAATCTGCATTTTGCCTATAAAATTATTCAGGTAATAAAGGTGATTCATATTCCCAAGCTAATAATTCCAGTTAAAAATCCATAAAGATTTTTCTTCCATTTTTTACTGATCAAGCACTTTATAAGATTTTTTATAAAAAAAACACTAATTACTAACTGGAACAAAAAGTCTTTGGCTGCATTCAAAACATTAAAGACATTCTGGAAATCACCTTTTGAAATGGGAAGAATCAAATTTATTGAAAATCTAAAAGCCAAGAAAATAGCTTTCTTTTTAATCAATTTAAACTGAAAACAACATCAAACCTATATTGGATTTTGACTTTGTGGAGTAACTTATGAATTGTTCCATAGACACTGCTATAAAAACAGAATTAGCACACATCCTGTATTCATTTCAGATTTCTTTATCAGCAGCAAGTTGTATAATTAATAAAATTTCCATGGACATCCAGATAATTTCAAATATAAACCACAACTCATGATTAAATAAGTTAAAATGTTTTGATCAAATTTATAAAACCAGTATATAAATCATACTTTTATTTACTTATCAATAAAATGCATGTATATAAAGCTATTTGATTCTCTAAAGCCATATTGAGCCTCTGGTAACCATTTGTTTCTCAAGGGAAAAAACTTATTTAATAATCTTACATTTCTGTTGTGGACAAAATATTTCACAATAATTACTGTAGTCTTTTTACCCCTTTTTTATTTTTATAAATGCAACAATAGCAACACCATTAAGATCAGATGGTATAATTTCATATGTTCATAAATAACATATTTTTAAAATTCCAGATATCTTATCAGGACCTGCAGCTTTTTAATTTTTAAGATTAGAAATAACTAGTTTAACTTCATCAAACTGGATATCTCTTTCCAAATCTAAATGAGTTGGTAAAATAGATACATCATTAAAAATGGTCATGCAAAATCTTGTATGCTCTTATAAAAGGATACCATTCACTGATTTAGTAGGATAATTTTAAAATTCATTATTTTTAATTAGCAAAAAAAAAAAAAACCACCACTATGCCTGTAAATCCTAATATTAAACATCACACGATCCCCATTTTTTATACCTAATATTAAACATCACATGATCCCCATTTTTTATACTTGCTCATAACTGTTATTAAAACAGGCAAAACTCTCCATATAGTAGTGGCACTCAGTGCAAGCCTGAGTAATCAATGGATGCCAGAAGGCTTGTGCATAAAATCCCTATCTTGTGCCTACTCATCCAATATCCTGACTAGTTTATAGCTTGTGGCTTTCGTCAGTGAGTGGCAGTACTGTATAGAGTTTTGCATGTTTTAATAAGTTATGAGCAAACATAAGAAATGGTGATCAGTAGTGATTTAATACCAATCCTGCCTAATAGGATAGTGGTGGCTATAGTTATTAAAGAACCCAGGACATCAAATAGTATGGATACTGACCTGAGTTTGGACCTATATGAGTATATAAGCTAATGAGCTTGGATTGAAAATACCGTGTTTTCAATTTTAGACCCATAGTTTTGTAGTTAAGTAGAGATAAAAAGTGGCCACTGGATGGTTGTATTAGATCCTAAGATCAAGGTGCAGTGCTCTCAGATCCAAGGCTCTTCACTGATGAAAGCCACAAGCTAGAAACTAGTCTGGAGATATTAGATGAGTAGGCACTAGACAGGGATTTTATGCACAAACCCCTGGCATCCATGGATTACTCTGGCTTGCAATGAGTGGCACTACTGTGTGGAGGTTTGCGTGTTATATGAAATTTCATATTTTATTAGTCTATCAAATTTCATATTTTATTATTCTAACAGAGAATTGCCACTCTTCCTTTTAATCAAGTCACATTTAATCATTATTGAAAACCAATCATTCTTTTTAATGAATTTAGAAACAGGTTCATTCATATCCAAACATATATCTTCACCATTTCTCAATAACATGAGACTTGAAAACCCAAATTAACAATTTTATGATAATGAATATAAATTTTTCTAGCAATATTGTTGGAACAGGATTTATTTTTAATGTACCTATTTTAAACTTGTAATATACTAATCTATGAATCTCATGAAATATTTTTGCATTATAAGTATACTATCTTTTTTTTATGGTATTATTTTGATTATGGTTGCATCCAAGTTTCTTTTTGTGGTAGTAAATTGTGTGTGCAAAAAATTAAAAAAAAACCCAAACCAAGTTTATACAACCAATAAATACTAAAATTTTCAACAACTTTAAACCATAGTTTACTGTTTCTGCAAGAACATATGAAAGTTTCCAAAAAAGAAAAAAATGGTTTCTTATTATTAACTGGCGCAATAACTCTATTTACCAAGAAATAAAAGCTTCCTCTGAATCTAATGTTCAAGCATAAATACTGATAGAATGGGCAGAGATAATACTGCACAAACAAATCTCATGATAATTTAGAGAAAACTGCTGGCATGAAAGTCTCAATGATCAGATTCTATATCAACCTAAGTGACTGAAGACAATATGAAATATATGTATATATATATTATTTGAAAGTATGAAATCCCCAAACACCACCTATATTACATTTCATTTATGTTGCAGTTAAACTTAGGACATTAAAAGAAGTTGAATTAGATTTAATATAGATAATGCTTAGAGAATTCATCACTTCAAAATATTACACATTTTTTTGTTCAATTCTAATATTATATATAGAATGAGAGAAACCATATAGCAAGATATAGAAAACAAATTCTATCTTACAAGGAAACAAGAAAATTTTAGCCAGGTTATTATTTATTATTCACAGTTAATAGTTACAAATGAAGATCAGTTACTCCATTATCTATTAATTATGAATCCATCAATAGCCTGGGTTTATCACTAGATGCATGAATATATATTTATTAAAATTAATGTGCATATTTACATTTCATATACATGCTAGTGTCTTTAGAAAAATGATGCATTTTAACTCAGCCATGTTTTTCCAGTTAGTTCAAGCCATATATTATTTTGTATTTATTGGCATGCAATTGTTCTGAATAAATAATTTTTAAGAGTATGGCATTTTATAAAGATAAATTTTCAAAATTACCCCAAATCCAAACCTCAAGCAGACTAGCCAAGAAAATAAAATCTAAAACACTACCAATGGTTTGCACTGCTACAAGCAGACTTCTCAAATGTGAAGAACTACAAAACAACATATTTAAATTAAACATTACCCACGATTCCGTTTACTTCCCATCCACTCTCAATATTAAAAGAACTTTTAAATAAGTTAATTGCTTCAGAATAATAAATTTTTAATAATAAAGATTCTTAAATTCTTTTTATTTCATTTCTCTTAAAAACAACCTTAGCTTCATCAAAATTAATAATGTGGCCATGTATCTTTTTCATGGACATACAAAGCATAACTATTTATTTCTAACCCTACTTTTATATACCTTTATTCTTTTATTTAAGCTCATAATTACTCTGACCAATATATACCTTCTTACAAAAACAAGGAATAATAAATAAAGCTATCCCATTAGAATTATTTCAGAAAGGTCAATTTTATAAAGATTATTTGAGTATTGGCTACTCTGATAAATTTGTTAAAGTACTTTATTTAATAGTAATATTTGTAATGATGTAAAGGATAAATCAAAATATGATTTTATTTATTTCTTTGCCATTTAAATTGTTTTCTTATAAAATTGTATATCAAAATAGTAATTTGTTTGGAAATAAGAAAATTGATTAGAAAAGGGGTATTACTTTGAATAATTTATTAAATAATACAAAGAAAATTTTTGATAGGGAGACTATTCCTGGAGTAATGTATTGTAACATTTTCCAGCTTGCTAGGCCTCTACACGCAATATAAACTGCGTGCGAATAAGTTATGCAAAAGAAAAAAAAATGTTTATTTTTTTTATTTCAAAAAAAAAGTTGTATTTCTATTTCCAAAAACATAACTATATTTCCTGATCAACTCGGCCTAGTAATTGTTGCGAATTACGACATCAACAAAATCAGCTTTTAATTTATTTGATCAGGGTGCCAGGATTCTGTAAAAGAACCCGCTGAAATCTGTCAAATAACGTATCGCAATTTAAAAAGAAAAATGTTTTTTTAAACAAATCGGTATTACATCATACCGTAAGGAGAATTATTTTTTTTGAGATTATTATTCCTGGAGCTTATTCAACATATTGGCAAAGGTAAATTATGTTTTTAAATCTTACTAAACTAATAATAAATACTAATAAATATTAACAACATACAAATGAAAATTGATATTAGAAATATTTTTTTATTCTAACAGATTAAAATATTTAACGTTAAATTGTTAACTAAATAAACTGGAGAGAACACACACTAATCCAGACGTGAAACATTAATAAAATAAAGCAATTAACACAATTAATTAAAGTTCTTGGGTACACAAGAGTCTCTTGAAAAATAACATGAAAGTCTATATTAGGATCTTATTATAAGTTTATTTTTTTAGAAAGATTTGTCGACAATTTAGTCACAATCGGGAATAATAAAGTCATAGCTTACCGGTAAATTTAGCGAGAAAGTAGTAGATAACTATGCGTAGTTTTTTGGTTTAGAATGAGCTTGGCCATTGGTTATTAGTTGATCTTGTGGTCTATTCTCCTAGTCGGTCACAAAGGCTTTTTTGGTGTACATCTTCAGGCACGATGTCCGCAGAAGCTCCGGTTCACTCCGACATGCCGAATTATTTCAGTGTAGAGCGATCTTGGATATATTCTTGTTATCCAGGACTAATTATAGAGAAATAAACGAAACAAGACGTTCTTCAAACTGGTCTCTACCTTTTTATACTAGAGGCCCAGTTTTCAGACTTCTGCGCATGTTATTATCATGGTGTTTAGGTTCATAATCTTGTACATTCTTTATCATTTTTCAATTACAAAGTCTTTATTTTTTTAACATAATTCTGCAATCTTTAATTAGCTAAAGTATTTTTCTTTTAGCTTACCTTGTTACTTTTTGAATTCTTTTACTTTATCAGGATTAGTAGTCTGCGACTTTTGTTCTCTCTAATTTTAACTTTTATTTCTAATTACATAGAAAATATACGAAAGAGCAATTTAACTTTCATTGTACGTTTTTTTTTTTTTTTTTAAAAAAAAAAATTATACTCAAAAAAAAATCTAAATTTACTTTTTTTTTTTTTTTTAGCTTTTACCAAATGCCAATATATTTGTACTGTGTATAAATAAACGGTACAGTATATTATCCCTTGTTTTTGTAAGAAGGTGTAAATGTGTGTGTATATTAATTTATACACAAAATAAGTATTATTAGTTAAATGATATAACTGTAAAACTAAACATATTGCTAAATATGTGTTTATATTTATTGTAACGGTCGCTGGCTCTCTCTATACCGCATTGAGCATGACATGCGTTTTCTGAGATCGAGCAGCAATTAAGAAATATTCAAAGGCATCCAAAATATACATTACTATAATCATACCTTTGAAAGGTTCGTTTACTGCAACCTTTACGCGCCACCTTAAGAAAGAGATTGCTCCCCTGCCTAAGGGATATGATCATGTAATAAGTAAAGAGCTATAATCTCTTATAAAAAATCAATAGAAAGTGAATGCCTAACGAATGATTCCCGATCCCGGTAAGTTTAATCCCTGACTAGCTCAATCAACTCATGATCTCGGGATGGTGGTTTGTTGCTTCGTTAACAGAAAAGGTCAAACACTAATATCATTATCAAATACACAGCACAACTCCGTACTTTAAAATTAGATATTAAATTTATTAAGCCCTCTATGATTATAAAAATATTTACAAAATAATAAACACACACATAAACGATAGTAATTAAAATTCAAGTGTATAATAAATTTTAAAGTTTCATGAATGGGAAAGGAATGGTCTGAAATTCTCCCCTGCTTACACTTTAAACTCAAAACAAAATTTCTTATAAAACAATGTGTATTGGCCATGGTATGTACGTGTTTCATAATAATACAAAAAAAAAATGAGTTAGCCACGAGTTAATGATAGTAGAATCTTAAGTGTTCCAAAATCTGAGTCCTGCACGTGGCGGACAATAATAATTATTTGGAACACTTTCGTACACACTTTTATTCCTTATGAAAACAATCCTGCACTTAGCGGATGGAATAAATTTACTCGGGGAACAAACTCGTGCTAAACTACAATTTTAATCTTAAAAGTTCCATAATATGAGTCCTGCCCGTAGCGGACAATAATAATTATTTGGAACGCTGTCTTACATACTTTTATTCCTTATAAAAACAATCCTGCACTTAGCGGATGGAATAAATTTTCTATTATTTCAAAGCGAAACACATACATCCAATGACCAAACCACCCAATTATTTCTATTTAACTATTTTGAAATATTTCATATTTACTTTATCGATTCTTTTATAATTTATTTAGATACTCCAATGAATTACGTGAAGCTTTACGTTAAAATTACAAACAAAATATTTATGACTGAATTACGCAATTCATTGGCTCATTTAATAATAGCAATTTAAGTCAAATGACGAATTACTCATAATAAGACATAAAAAAAATATATATAAAAACATAAATAATACTTCCCGAAGTCTTCGTTCTTCTCCGGGCTATGATTTTGAGGGCGATATATATCTGCTGTGCAGGTGATTACTTCACAGGGCCTATATGGAGGTTGGCAAATTGTCCATAGCAGCTACACTTTCAGAAATGGAAAGTCACATCACTGGATGGCTATGTAGGACTCCGAGCTGTGCGAATGTACCGAACTTGGTTTTCTACTCCATGTCCATTGCGGTATCACGAATAAATCTTGATTCCATTTTCTTCGCGATATAAAACATTAGCTTAAATTTCAATTGTATTTTTCTTTTTCAGTCAATGAATATCATATTTCTTGGTCTGCGCCTTTTAAAATACGTTCAGCATTCCGAATAAATAGTTTTTACACTCATAATTCTTTTTCTTTTCTTTTTGTCTGTACACTCCGGAAACTATACTGCTAACGGGTAAGAGTGCCCGTGAGAGTATCAACCAATGTAACCCAGCTAACTAATTAAATTTCACCTGACCAGCCTTTATATATCCCCCCCATTACAGGGTGTATTCTCTCATCCCCTCCACAAGTTATTGCTTTTACATTTCTGTTTTTAATTAAACAAGTCCAAACAATGGATTTAATTTTAGCTATCTTTTAATTAATTTCAGAATTTCACAGACCATTTAAATTCCAATCCCTTGATTTCTTTAAACAATAAAGTAAAATTACATTTATCTAATTAAATAATTTTGAATAGGTGTCAAGCCGAATAACCACTGATACAATTTCTACACTTGTTTTCCAAAAACATTATACGATAAAAGAAAGAGGTCATTGGCTTGCCTGCGGTCATGAACATTAAGTTGTAAAAAAAAAAAAATTATAAAACTGTATACTTGTTGTCACATAAAAATTGTTTTTGAGTTTTCCAAAAAGAATATTCAACAAGCAACAGAAAAAAAAATACAACATTTGAGAATCTAAAATAAAATCAAATCAAAATAAAATATGTTTACTGTTGGGTTATTTGCAAATACATTTCAGTTTCCCAAGATCTTCCTGTGCTCTTCGCTCTTCCCATAAGAATTTCTTTAACCCTCTGCCATATTTATTCATATCATAAATAAAAAACATATAGCATTTATTAACAGCAAAATACATATTTATATGTGGTGTCCGCATTTGTTTATTTATAGGCGTATTATCACCATTCATCCTATTTATTTTAAATATAGTGTGTGTGTAAGCAACAGAGAAAATATACCTGCACAGACCACTCCTTTTATTATAATACGTACATTTGTTTGGACTGCAACTAATGCTTGCAGTCAACTTTGTGGCAGTCATTTAAAACTGACTGTCACAATACCCCCCTCCCTTAATGAGACTTCTAAATGGGTTAACCATTTAAAGTCTATATTAAATTACTTTCACTTATATTTAATATTATTGATGAATATACTGGTTCATTACAATTTAAAAAGAAATATTAGTTTATATTTGACTATATACAAGTGTTATTAATAATGAAAATAAAAATCTTAAGGGATATACTAATTTATATCCAATACTAAAGAATATACTAGTTTATTATATATGTAACAAAAAAACTATTAGTTTATACTTAACTATATATATATACAGTTGTGTCATTAATACTGAAAATAAAAATCTTAAGGAATATACTAATTTATATTTAGCTATATACAATAATACTAAAAAAAAAAAATCTATTGAATGTAACGGTTAACGGTCACCTGTGCTAATCAAGAAAAAAAAACCCTGTATCTCAGTCCAACAAAGAGAAGCCCTATTTCAAACCCCCCCTCTGAGTTCCAATTCAAACATGAGCAGAACACCATTTATTTGCCCAACAGTAGCTAACCCACAAACACACAGTATATATGCCCAAAAAATAATAATAATACTGTTATTTATCTATGTTCGCTATATATGTCCCCGCTCATATCTTTTAACGAGACTTACAGGCATTTACATATAAGCCAACACAACTTGTTCACGGAAAATTTCAGTAAGTGCGTCCTTGCTATTTTTTCATACTTAGACTTATTAGGACATTATGCACACTGAATTGAATGTCCCAGAGTTCATTGTTCTTCTGCTATGCTTTAAATTAGTCTGGGTGTTTCGGTGTGTAATTTTTAGTGGAATTAAATGGTACATTTTAGTACATTCAACGTGAGTACTGTCCACAATCTTTCAATCCTTTTCCGTACATTCACAACCCTGAAGAGAAGACTAAACACAGAACTTCCAAAGTTAACTAACTAAAATGACATCAATCATACCCATGACCATAACCGCCACCTCAATATCTTAAGATTTGCTTGACCCTGATTTAGGTGTTGAAGGTCTGAATCCCTTCCCATGTCCGTATTTATGTCCATTATCACCATCGTTGCTTTTGGTATACTTCCCATATGTTTCAGGACTTCGAATCCTATGCCTAGCCTTCCTATGCCAATGTGTTTGTCTTTGACCACTACCATTCCAGTTTATGGAGTTTAAACTGACGTTTTCTAGAGTCTTATCCGCTAATTTATTGTGTTGACTCGTATCGGCTGCGTTTAGTATCTCTGCTACTTGTTTTATCAAATTTATTTTAAAGTACTTTTCTACCCTGGTACGGTATTCTACTGGAGCCTCACCTGTATGCCCTTTAAACATTCCTATCTTTAGAAATTGGTTTATATTTGGTAAATTAGTATAGGTGCTATCTCTTTCTACTGACTTCCCTGCTACTGTATCTGCATTATTTTTTTCTATTTTATTTCTACCTTGCTGCTGACTATTTTCACCCTCTCTTACTTTCTGTTCATTTTCCCTCACTACTATCTTCAAATTATCATTTCCTCCTTTACTATCTATATCACCTTCTGTCGCATGAGTATAAAATGTTTCATTATTAGCCTCCTGTTCATGTTTGTCATTGCTGCCCTGTGCTATCGCTTCCTTATTTTGGACTCTTATTTCCAATTTTTGTACCGTTTCCTCCTCCACACTGCATATCCTCTGGGACAAGTCTTCCATTCGTTTTTCCATATCTTTTCTTAGATCTTCTATTTGGGGTGTTATCTTGGCTATTTCTTCTCTCATTTTTTTCATAAAGTCCACCATTATATTTATTAAGTTTTTTTCCATTTCAGATTCTATTCTATTTTGCTCATTGCCTTCTGTTTCTACCTTGCTTTCCTGCTCTATATCTCGACTTTCTTCATCCTTTTTATTTAATTTTTGCTCATCCATTTTTTTTTTTTTGTAAATGATCTGGTCCACATGAATAAATACTATCTATTAGTTCTTTCGGTAAACCGTTCTTTCTTTACAATATCTAGACGCTAACAAGGTATTCTGAGTATTTATAACAAAGTATTCTAGTTATCTATTTCACTCTTTACTATATCTAAACGTTAACAAAGTATTTTATTTATTTCTTACAAAGTATTTTGTTTATTTATTTGTTATTAAAACTCAACGCTAGCAAAGTATTCTATTTATTTATTTCTTTTTTATTAAATCTCGGTACATTCGCACTTAGCTCACCCTAATTTGTTTGCCATTTATATATAGCTAGTATATGTTTATTTATTACTTTCCCTTTTTTTTTTATTCTCAATGTAGCTTGCTATCTGCCCAAACCTCTCCTATTAAGAAAATACTAATAATTTTTCTATTCCATTTATTATTTATATAACACGGCTGTGACCTCCACTATTAACTTATGTGCATACGAATTGCATCGTGCCCAATAACACGTTGGACGCCATTTTTACTGTAACGGTCGCTGCCTGCTTCTCTATATCGCATTGAGCATGACATGCGTTTTCTGAGATCGAGCAGCAATTAAGAAATATTCAAAGGCATCCAAAATATACATTACTATAATCATACCTTTGAAAGGTTCGTTTACTGCAACCTTTACGCGCCACCTTAAGAAAGAGATTGCTCCCCTGCCTAAGGGATATGATCATGTAATAAGTAAAGAGCTATAATCTCTTATAAAAAATCAATAGAAAGTGAATGCCTAACGAATGATTCCCGATCCCGGTAAGTTTAATCCCTGACTAGCTCAATCAACTCATGATCTCGGGATGGTGGTTTGTTGCTTCGTTAACAGAAAAGGTCAAACACTAATATCATTATCAAATACACAGCACAACTCCGTACTTTAAAATTAGATATTAAATTTATTAAGCCCTCTATGATTATATAAATATTTACAAAATAATAAACACACACATAAACGATAGTAATTAAAATTCAAGTGTATAATAAATTTTAAAGTTTCATGAATGGGAAAGGAATGGTCTGAAATTCTCCCCTGCTTACACTTTAAACTCAAAACAAAATTTCTTATAAAACAATGTGTATTGGCCATGGTATGTACGTGTTTCATAATAATACAAAAAAAAAAATGAGTTAGCCACGAGTTAATGATAGTAGAATCTTAAGTGTTCCAAAATCTGAGTCCTGCACGTGGCGGACAATAATAATTATTTGGAACACTTTCGTACACACTTTTATTCCTTATGAAAACAATCCTGCACTTAGCGGATGGAATAAATTTACTCGGGGAACAAACTCGTGCTAAACTACAATTTTAATCTTAAAAGTTCCATAATATGAGTCCTGCCCGTAGCGGACAATAATAATTATTTGGAACACTGTCTTACATACTTTTATTCCTTATAAAAACAATCCTGCACTTAGCGGATGGAATAAATTTTCTATTATTTCAAAGCGAAACACATACATCCAATGACCAAACCACCCAATTATTTCTATTTAACTATTTTGAAATATTTCATATTTACTTTATCGATTCTTTTATAATTTATTTAGATACTCCAATGAATTACGTGAAGCTTTACGTTAAAATTACAAACAAAATATTTATGACTGAATTACGCAATTCATTGGCTCATTTAATAATAGCAATTTAAGTCAAATGACGAATTACTCATAATAAGACATAAAAAAATATATATATATAAAAACATAAATAATACTTCCCGAAGTCTTCGTTCTTCTCCGGGCTATGATTTTGAGGGCGATATATATCTGCTGTGCAGGTGATTACTTCACAGGGCCTATATGGAGGTTGGCAAATTGTCCATAGCAGCTACACTTTCAGAAATGGAAAGTCACATCACTGGATGGCTATGTAGGACTCCGAGCTGTGCGAATGTACCGAACTTGGTTTTCTACTCCATGTCTATTGCGGTATCACGAATAAATCTTGATTCCATTTTCTTCGCGATATAAATTCGAAGCTTAAATTTCAATTGTATTTTTCTTTTTCAGTCAATGAATATCATATTTCTTGGTCTGCGCCTTTTAAAATCCGTTCAGCATTCCGAATAAATAGTTTTACACTCATAATTCTTTTTCTTTTCTTTTTGTCTGTACACTCCGGAAACTATACCGCTAACGGGTAAGAGTGCCCGTGAGAGTATCAACCAATGTAACCCAGCTAATTAATTAAATTTCACCTGACCAGCCTTTATATATCCCCCCCATTACAGGGTGTATTCTCTCATCCCCTCCACAAGTTATTGCTTTTACATTTCTGTTTTTAATTAAACAAGTCCAAACAATGGATTTAATTTTAGCTATCTTTTAATTAATTTCAGAATTTCACAGACCATTTAAATTCCAATCCCTTGATTTCTTTAAACAATAAAGTAAAATTACATTTATCTAATTAAATAATTTTGAATAGGTGTCAAGCCGAATAACCACTGATACAATTTCTACACTTGTTTTCCAAAAACATTATACGATAAAAGAAAGAGGTCATTGGCTTGCCTGCGGTCATGAACATTAAGTTGTAAAAAAAAAAAAATTATAAAACTGTATACTTGTTGTCACATAAAAATTGTTTTTGAGTTTTCCAAAAAGAATATTCAACAAGCAACAGAAAAAAAAATACAACATTTGAGAATCTAAAATAAAATCAAATCAAAATAAAATATGTTTACTGTTGGGTTATTTGCAAATACATTTCAGTTTCCCATAAGAATTTCTTTAACCCTCTGCCATATTTATTCATATCATAAATAAAAAACATATAGCATTTATTAACAGCAAAATACATATTTATATGTGGTGTCCGCATTTGTTTATTTATAGGCGTATTATCACCATTCATCCTATTTACTTTAAACATAGTGTGTGTGTAAGCAACAGAGAAATATACCTGCACAGACCACTCCTTTTATTATAATACGTACATTTGTTTGGACTGCAACTAATGCTTGCAGTCAACTTTGTGGCAGTCATTTAAAACTGACTGCCACATTATATATACACAAAATAAGTATTATTAGTAAAATGATATTATAACCGTAAAACTAAATGTATGTGCGTGGATGCCAATGGCATTCACAGTATTTTATAAAAGCAATTAGTCTAATTAAATAGTTAAAAAAACACAGGTTTAGATGAAACCATTCACAAACTGATAAAGATTTTTGCATATCATGATTCCCAAAAACCCTAGTATCCGACAATGGTACAGGTTTCATGTCAGAAAAGTTTGAATACTTGATGCACGGAATGGGGAATAAACCACATATTTATTCCATCTTACCACCTCCAATGAAACGGACCGGCCAAGAAAACTGCAAAATTTAAAGTCTGCCATCAATAAAACAGGAAAACAAAGTCTGCACGAAGCGATCTTCAATGCGCTTCTTTATCAACACTCTACACATACAGTTAAGTCGGGCATATCACTTGCAGAAAAATATCTAGGTTGTAGACTGCGGACAAAGCTCGACAAAATTGTACCAACTAAGGACACCGAAATACCTTCAGACATAAACTATAAATTTTCACCATAAGATCGCATATGGATTAGAAATAATCACGACAGATTCTGGTTAAATGCAGAAATTGTACATCTAAATAAGCAAGTGGTTGCCGTCCGAATGGAGGATGGAAGAGTGTTACATAAATTGATTGCAGAAAGATGAAAGCACACAACAAACACATCCATTTCTGAAAAAAGATGACAGCAATGCAAGCCCAGATGCCAATACTAAAAAAGAAACTGAAATCACACAAGCTGCCACCAAGTTACGCTCCAGAAGTGGAATCAGATACCCCCAATGTTCAAAGAGGAAATAATTAAATATTTACTTCATTAGCATGTAATTGATAACATATCTATGTGCTTTGCGCACAGATAATGAAGTTTGTAAAAGCAATTGCAGAGTATTATTTTCTTTTACAAACTTCATTATATGTGTGCAAAGCACATATACATGTTATCAATGAGAGAAAGAAAAATTCCCTCCCACCTCAGTGATTATGTGCTAAGTTCAGAGAACAGTAAAAACTAAAATGCTAATAATCTCTGAACTGGGGGAGATATGCTAAATGTGTGTGTATATTTATATATACAATAATATTATAATTGTAAAACTAAACATATTGCTAAATGTGTGTATATATTTATATATACACAAAATAAGTATTATTAGTTAAATGATATTATAACCATAAAACTAAATGTATATGTGTGGATGCCAATGGCATTCACAATATTTTATAAAAGCAATTAGTGTAATTAAATAGTTGAATAATGGAAAAACTATAAACTAACTTATCAAGAAAGTTAGATGAATTCAAGCAAAGGATTTACAACCCTTAATATTTAATTCCTGATCAATTTAATGATAATAGAAACATTGCTTAAAATAGACAATTCTAAGGTAATTGTGTTATCTGATCAGGGATCGAATATGGTAACTCTAGAGTGTGAGCAGCAGATGGTCAATCAAGGGAGTCGACCCTAAAAACAATGAGTGGAAAAAGATCTAGAACAGAACTGAGAGTGGATGCTTGCTAAGTGAAGCTTTGGAAAGGCAGATGTGCCATTTCCTCAGGTGCCCCAGTCAACTCCCTCCTTCACTTTAGCCTTGCGGAGAAATTTATCTCCGGACTGTGAAAGTAAACTTAGGAACAGTATAATAAGTCATAGTGATCTTATTATTTTTGGTATGCCTTCGGGCCCTTATTATATTTATATAGTGTGTATATAATTGTTTAATATATTAAACTAGATTATCTCCACATAAGTTCTGTAAAATAAACTCTTGTTATTTTAAAATTATTTGCCGAACTGCCACATTAATTAGTAATGATTTGTTATTTATATTTGCAATCCAGCAGGCAATAGAGTGCCGCTGGACACAGCAGAAGTAGTTTGAGCTTAAATGAAAGAATCAAGATACATAAAAGTAGGGTTAGAAATAAATATCTTAGTTCTGCTTTGTAAGTCCATAAAAAAAATACAGGCCACACTATTAATTTTGATGAACCTAAGATTGCCTTCTTTGGGAGAAATGAAATAAAAAGAATTAAAGAATCTTTATTATTAAAAATTTATGATTCTGAAGTAATTAACTTATTTAAAAGTTCTTTTAATATCAAGGGTGGATGGGAAGTTAATGGAATTGTGGATAATGTTGAATTTAAATATATTGTTGTTTTGTAGTTCTTTACACTTGAGAAGTTTGCTTGTAGCAGTGAAACCATTGGTGCTGTTTTAGATTTTATTTTCTTGGCTAGTTCAGTTGAGTTTTGGATTTGGAGTAATTTTGATTACTTATTGACTAGTTTAGTTTTATGCTTTTAATGTTTAAAAATAAATTTGTATTGTGTATATCAATTATTTTTCATGTATAAACTGTTACATGAAGAATAATAAATACAAAACAATAATACATAGCATTTGGGGAAACTATGTGGCTTGGTCCAACTGTAAGATTCAGTTGGGTGAAAATATCTTAGAAGTCATCGGCTTATTTTTTCCCAATGTCTACAACCATATATTTCTAAGTAAATTGTGTGCAATACTTGACATTTCTAGAATGTAAGATCATAGTGCATAAATAAAGACATGAACAATTTAAAAATGGATATTGAAATGCATCTGTGTAAAAAGTATTATATAGATGATGTACATGAACTCAATCTTATATTTAGGTTAAAAGAAATATTATAATGGCAGTTACAGAGTAAATTTACATAGGCTTTCCACAGAAACCCAATAATTCATCACCATTAATAATTTATTTTATTTGTAGTATCTAAACATCATTTTGTTTTGGTCAAAAGTTTTCATTGTAGTGGTTATTTGCATAGTTTTTTAAGACAATCCATTATTTTTCTCACACAGAATTGTCCCACTATCTTAAATTAGTACAATTCAATTCATTGTGATTTTGAAAGCATTATCATCACTTTATTTAAATACTAAATTAACTTTATTAATCATCTCTGTCTCAATACAAAGAACTATTCTTTTACTGTCTTTACAAATGGAATGGCATTTTTGATCCTGTTATTGTAGACCGACTCATAACAGTACACTCAACTACTGAGATATGTTGTCATCACTATAATTTATAATCAAAGTTATTCAACATTTTTTACCATTTGTCTGACCTTCCAATAACAAAGCATTTACCTGATTTTATTCCCATGAGCCATATTTGTAAAAATTATATTCATAATTCAGGTGCTCTTTGCAGAGCAAAAAAAAATTAGAGCACATCAGTTGTTTTTAATTGTAGAAAACATTTAGCAAGCATATTTTAAAATGTGAAGACAGATTTAATTCACTTTGTAAGTAAAAATAAGGATATTTAATATTTTTTTCTAATCAAATTTATTTTATAGATCACATTTCATCTGACTCCAGTTGCCACAAAATCTGAATCTGCACACATTTAGCAGATATTTCTGTCCAATGTCTAAATATTTTCCCTTCAAGTGAAATTTTCCTACATATAACTATCACATATCCTGCCCCAAAGGTGTCTTATACTCATTGTAAACCACTTTTTCTTAACTCTTCAATTCTTTAAAATCAATCTCTCCCTTACTAACCCATTCTAAGATTTCTTTCATAATCTTTCTAATTCTATATTTTAATTTTTTTTTAAAAACTTATTTCATAAAACTGTTGTAACTTTTCTCTCATATTTTCCAAGCACTTTTTTATTCTTAACTCCAACTTTCTAGTCTATTTTTATCATATCCTGTCTCAAAAGCCATTACATGTTTCATTCAGTATTTTTGTTTCTATTATCTATTAAATAAAAATGTTCGTTTGTTCAAAATCTTAAATCTCCGAAAGTTCTTCACCGATTGCTTGGAAATTTTGATACAACTTGCATTCGAATATGTGCGTGTTTTATTTACCTACTATATATACCTGTGACAGGTAAAAACATGCTTTTTTTGAAAAACAGTGCTATCTGTTGGACGTAAAAGCAACACGCTATACTAAATATTTTATGCAGTGCTATCTGTTGGACGTAAAAGCAACAGGTGTTATACTAAATATTTCACAATTCCATTTCAATGTTTCCAATTGCATTGTTAAATTGAATTTTTCATAGATTTTGATTTAATAATTTTGTGTGAGAGATTTTTTGCAATCACCATCAACAAAGCTCAGGGCCAATCTTTAGAATTGTGCAGTTTAGATCTACATGCGGATTGCTTCTCATTTGGAAAATTATATATTGCATGTTCTAGAGTCAGCAAACCAGACAATCTCTATATCTGTGAAATTAAACATATTAGAAACGTGTGCTTTCTCTAGTTCAAAATAAAAATGTTTTTCTCATTTCTAAACAAAATAGACCTTTCTAGTTAAAATCATCTTGCTAATTATGTATTTGTTTTATAATTTCTGACATTTTAATAAATATTTGTCAGCATTAATCTAATCTACTAATTCTTTTTTCCTTTCTTTTTCTATGCAGATAAATCGCACAAAACATAGAGGTTATTATGTTTTAAAACTTTTTATTAACAATATGTAAGAGTTCATCTCAATCTATTTCTAATGTTATAGAAAGAATATGCATTGTTTACCCTGTTGTTAAGGCAATTCCATACAACAGATACTTAATGCAGAAAATTTAGGACCAGTCCCTGGATAATGATCTCACATGATCACCATTTCTTATGCTTGCTCTAGATGGGGATTTTATGCACAAGCCTTCTGGCATCCATTGATCACTCTGGCTTGCACTGAGTGGCAATACATATATAGTTTTGGACAGGAAGTATTGCTAGAACATATATTGCACTGTGTACTGATTTATTGTATATCATTAAAATGTAAAACAAAAAAAAAACCCTTTTTTTTTTCAAAACTATATACTAACAACTGATAATTATTGTCAAGCGTTGTTAGCAGAGAGGTCATCGCAGCCGCCTTGCAAGCAAGTAGTTGGTTGCAGACAGTTATGGGTTCGCGTCCCGACGATGCTATGACATATGAAAAAAAAACAACTGATAATTATTCTAAGGACTCTTTACTTATAGTAGTCAAATTACCTCAATAATAAATCAAATTATATACATTTTTCTTTAATTAAAAAAAAAAAAGAACAAACCTAAGACTTTTCTATCTTTTTAATTTGTATTTTAGTTTAATATAATGAAGTAAAGCAATTCAAAATTTTTGTTCATTTTAAATTAAATAATGATATATAAAAATCCAATAAACAAAACAATTGAAAGCTAATGTGGTAATTTTTTTTTTTAATTTTCCAAAAAAAAAAAACATTTCAAAACAAATAAAATAACAATATTCACCCCAATTTCAACAAGCACTTTTTTGTAAAGCCATAAAAGATATATATTTACATATAATAAATAGAAATAATGCATAACACTAGCTGAAATCTTTATAAAACATTTTAAATGCCCCATAACTATATTCTTACATTCACACTCCCTCTTTAAATAAAGAAAAGTTTTTGAATTTTGCAGCCCATTCAAAAGAAATCCTTGAATGTGTACCACAGTGATGTTATACATATTGAAAGTCAAGTTAATTTAAACATGAAGTATGAAATTAAGTAAGCAAAGATCTTAAAATTGCAAATAAACAATACAATACTCATTTTTACTCTCCAAAGAATAATATAATAAATCAAAACAGTGTAGCTGAAATCTATATCAAATATTTTAAATGCCCCAAAGTTATATTCTTTCAGCCACATTCTCCCTTTAAATAAAAAAAAAAACCCCTGAATTTTGCAGCCCATTCAAAAAGAATTCTTGAATGTATATTGCAGTGTGAAATTGCAAATAGACAAACAAGTTTAAAGGGGAAGTGGTATTTAAAATATTTTGTATACATTTCAGCTAGCATTATGCATTGTTTCTATTTATTTTATTAGTGTTTGGGGAATAAAAATGAGTATTGAATTTTAAAATTAAACATTTGTTTACTTGCAAGTCAGGATCTCTGCTTACTTATTTCCCTTGTTTAAATTAACTTGAATTTCAATATATATATAATATTGTGATATACATTCAAGAGATTTCATTTTAAATGGGCTGCTAACTTCAGGCTTTTCTTTAAAGTAGGAGTGTTGCTGAAAGAATATAGTTAGCTATAAGGCGTTTAAAATATTTTATATATAGCTTCAGATTAGCAATTTTTTAATTTTCTTTTTAATTACACTGTTATCTTAGTTACAAGTTTTCTTTGTTTTAATATTCAATGAATAAATACTTTTTTTTAAATCAGTCATTCCTAAAGCTTATGAAAATATTTTTTCTTTTTCCTATACTTTATATATAATCAAACATATGACACAATGCTGAAAGCAGTAAAATGTATTAAAAATTAAGTAAAATTACAAAACTTTAAGTTACAAATAAAAATGGAATTTAAATTTCAGCAAGAAAAGACAATATCTCTAATTTATTACTTAACAATTTTGTTCATTTAATTCTTTTTATCTTGAATCAACTGCATATTTATTTATTGAAATAGTCAGGCAACCATAAAGACAAATAGCAGCCAATCACAAAGATAACAGTAGAGCACACAATGTCATTCAACTGTCTAGATTAAGATTTTCTCTCTCTTTCCTCAATTGGGAATTCATTCAGACTTTAGACTTTAAAATTGGCCATTTCTACCAGTAACCCCCTACTTTGGTTGATGAAAATAGCAACATAATTTGTAATTCAGACCTAATTAAAAAAAAAAAAAAAGCCACATAAAAAGTGATCTTAAAGTAGTCACTTACATAACTCAGTTTGACAATTTAAGGTTTGTTTTGACTGCTCAAAAATGAAATTAAACAACATGCATCATTTCTGAAATAAACACATTAAATAGAATATATTTAATCAATACATATTAAACTACTTTAAAAAATGTTGTTTAATAAAATAATTGTGAATAACATTTGCCTGTAGAGTTTATTAAATCTTGTTCAAATGAAGATATGTTAATATAATAACCTCTTGAGCCAATATTTTTCAAGGGATCAGTGAAAAGAAATGATGCAAAGAAGTCTATTTAAATTATAAATAAAAAACAATAATTATTCATTAATTTACAAAAAAGTGTGTGATGTAAAATCCAATACATATAATTTTAAAATATGTTAACAAAATCAGCACTAATATTAATCATAATAATTTGATAATTTACTTTTTTTAAATAAATAATCTTAACCTAATCATTAATTTATTATAAAAAGTAATTTGTTTGTTTTAATGTCATAAATAAAAAATAAATTGACATTTGTTTTAGCTGGATTTTATACGTTAAATGATCTCTTGAAATATAAAAACTTTTAAAAAGAAAAATTTGAGATAAACAACAAAAAAAAAACACCTCTTTTTAAAAAATGAATGGAAAATAAAAAAATAAAAAAATCGGGATTCTTAATTGTTTCTAGTTTTTTTAAAAAATAATTAATTATCTCTGTATTATACTTTTTTAATAAAATAATAAAAATGTCATTTCAAATTTAAAAAAAAAATCACATGGAAAAATATTACATTTGGGATGTGATTAATCATCAATAAAAGAAAAAATAACACTATAAAAAAATTATGGATCCTTTTAAAAAAACAATACATTTCTATTGCACTGATTTTGGGACCAAAGAAAGCAGACAATATACGATATTTATCTATATATTATAAAAAGGTAATTATTTTTTTTTGCTATTTTAAAGTTTACTTTAATTTTTAGTGCAAAAGGATCACTAATAACAAATTAAGTTTTATAATTTTAACTGCTATATATTTATTAAAACTATTTATTAATGAAACATCATTTATTTCAATATCTGTTATTTGATTTATTGAATTATACAAATTTACATTACAATTGTTTATGTGTTTGTGCATATATCTAACCATAATGTAAAGATTTGCAAAATACAACATATACATATATCACACATAATTGTTTTTAAAAGAAAGAGAGAGAAAAAATTAATATGTCATTAATATGTAAATAAATACTGTACTGTATTTTAATAACAATATATATATATATATTAAAATTGCTTTTAAAATAAAATTATTTCAATTTATTAATACCCATGACTATAAAAATTTCATAAACTTTGAAAGAATTTAACATGTATTTCTGTATGTGTGCGTGTGTATGTAATATATATATATGTACATATTAAATAATCTATACAAAAAGTTTAAATTGTTAATATTTCAACCATTATTATTATGACAAAAAAAAAAAAAACAGCTTCAGAAGAATTTTGACTTTTTTCTTCTAAGCTAATAATATTATACAGTACATCTTTAAAATACAAAATTCCCCTGAGGAAAAAGATTTAAAATGTACAAACTTTATAATATCCGTTCATAGAACAGAATATATGCTTGGCATCGTAAAACACTGCCTTCTGAGACTTCATTGACATGACTATCACTAATATGAAACCATTTCCCAGGTAATGGTTCTGCACTACATTCTCCTGGATTTTCTTGCCTATCAGAAGAATTAGCTAAATTAACTTCTTTTAATCTTTTACGAAGATTTGGTTTGAAGCTTATTTTCTGCAAGAAAGACAAAATACGTCCAGATTCTGGTCGAACTTTAACATAAGCAGTGTAATGGCCACCTGAAAGTCGTCCACTGTGTTCTACAACACCATAAAGTGAATATAAAACTTTAGTCTGATTGGGAGTAATATTCTGTAAAATAAATAATAACAAGAATGCATTAGGCATAGAAAATTGTAAATAATTTATAATTTTAGTTATAATAACTAAAATATATTCTAAATAAAATATTAATCTTACTTTTGTTCATTCATTTTCAAATTTACAATATGACATTTTTTTAATTTAGGCACAGCATAGACCTAAATTAACAATGTGGGCCCTAAATAAAAATATATTTTTGAGAGTTTTAAAAATAACATTTGTATTTATTTATTCAATACTTTTAAATTATCATGCCTTAAGCAAATGCCTTGTTTGCCTATAGCTTTCATATAAAACAAGCATGTAAAAAAAAAAATATTTCAGAATTTGATATAAATGAAATTATACCAAACAAAACCTCACATGACTTTCTTTGCTTACTTTTAACATTTGCAAAAATAATTAATTCACTTTATATAAGAGACATGTAGTATAGACTAGAATAATCAATGAATACCAAATGTAAGGTTTATATTACTATTACTAGACTAGTTCTGGATATTGGCTGTTTCAGTAATAGCAATATTAGCATTCCATTTAATTATAAAAGCAAATCACCTTGGATTCAAAATCTTTAAGATATTTGAATCTCATATTAACTATAACAGGGGGAAGCAACCTCTGGTCTCCAGGCACTCAACTTTATTGGTATTTTGATAAGCTCTATTTACTTGTTTTTTCATTTGTAGATATTATATGCTGGACAATTTGGCATACGAATATGTGGCCAATAATAATTTAAGTTTTAATTAAGTAATAAGTTATTTAAATATTTATTTTGAGTATTTATTCCATTATAATTATTAAATGCTCCAAGTGTGATTTAACTAAAATTACCTGAGATTACTGATGCTTCATTACATTACAATTTGGTATCCCAACTGGGGCCTAAGAAAATCATTTATTTATTTTATATATGTTATTGTGTTATACTAATATGTATGGTCTATCTAATTACTGATTTAATCTATGATGCTGAGAGCATTTTGTTTGTTTTTATAGTGATTCTAGCAGCTGAATGTATAACTAGAAAAATAAAACTCGAATTTTACTTCATTTTATTATTATTATTTTGCATTTAATTTTTTTTTTTATTAAGATGATTACAGGAGTAAGATAAAAAAATTGATGAAAATCATGCCTTTTAAAAGATCACATTATTAAGAGACACTATCAAACATTCTGACCACAATAACATTATTGGAGGAAAAAGAAATATTAAAAGAGAAAACCTGAAAAGGAGCTTAATCAAATAGCTGATATGTTTTATAAAAACTAAAAGTAAAAAAATTCTGCCAGAGCAAGTTATTTCAAAAAGAAAAAAAAATTTGAAACTATTTTCTAAAGGATATTTTATAGAACACTGCATTCTAGCTGCTGTAGAATTAATTAATCCAGGAACATAAAAATAAATTTAAGAATATATGTCACGAAGATAGGTTCAAGGTGAATCAGACAAACTGTAATTAAATGTGCAACACACTTATTAATAATAATAATGTTAATTCATTTTTAATTCACAAAAAAATTATGCCTCTCAATTTAAAAGGGGAAAATTAAAATTGGCCTGCCAGTTGAAAAGATTGCCTAGTTTTAATGATTAGATGTAAATTAATTAAATTTTTGATCAAATACAGTAGGCTAATTTTTAAGACAAAAAATATTCAGAATTCAATCCCAGTATGTAAATACAGCATTATTACCTAATATCCATTGATAATGATGAAATAATGCTTCTTTTGCAAATGAATTTAATTTATTTAAACAATACTCTCTTTTTCAACTAATTCATTTAATATTAACCAAATTATTTTTTTCTTTTTACAATTAATTTTTTTTTTTGCAATATTTTATTATGAAATGTAAATGTTTCAATTCTTCTACAATCTTTACCAAAATATAAATAGAAAAATTATATATTATTATTATATTACTTAATTGTATATTTTATATAAATCTAAAAAAAAATTATAAAAATTTAAAAAAATATGTATTGTAAATATAAATAAAGCTTTATTACAAATAAGTGAACTTAATACTTCCAAGACAGAATCACAAAGTATTCATTTTAATAATCCTGCAAATGCTAAAACTCTTCACAAATAGGTAAAAAAATATAAAATATTGTATAAATCTATTGAAGGTAAATATATATACATATACAAATATAATATTTACGTGGTATACAAACTTATATTTGTATGTAGATATTTATATAATATATATATATATTATAATCAAAATTATCCCCAATTCACAACTCAACTAGACTAGCCAAAGAAGATAAACTCTAAAACACAATCAATGATTTCACTATTGCAAGCAGACTTCTCAAGTATAAAGGACTATAGGATAATAACAAATATACACTAAATATTACCAACAATGCTTAATATTAGAAGAAATTTTAAATAAGTTATTTGCTTCAGAATCATAAATTTTTAATAATCTTTATTCTTTTCATTATTATTATTAAAAATTTTGATTATGAAGCAATTATTTAAAAGTTCTTACTAATTATTAAGGGTATGTGAGATGTAAGTGGAATTGTGGGTAATATTTAGTATAAATCTTGTAGTTTGTTACATTTGAGAAGTCTGCTTGTCGCAGTGAAACAATTGGTTGTGTTTTAGAGTTTTCTTTGGCTAATCTGGCTGAGTTATAAATTTAGGATAATATTGATTATTTTATTGAATTTAGCTTTAGCCTTTTAATGTTTACATTGTAACTGTATGGTTGGGCTCAATTATATCAAACCTTATTTAAGTGATCAAATCTGAAAATTTTTAAATTTTAATTAATAACAATTGTAAAATATTAAAATCAATGAATTACATCAATGGTATGTTATAGTGGTTGCTAGATTGCATCTTTAAAATTCAGTAAATTATACCCTTAAATATCCTGAGAGTGATAAAAACCCAAACTGTTCAAAATACATTAGAAAATCTGCTTGAGTGTAAAAGAGATTTCATTTTTAATAGTATCATTAGCATATAAAAGCGATTTACCCGCTGACGAAGAAGCTGCAAATACCAAAACAATTAAATGGGCCGAGTACTTTCGAGGTTTTCCCTCATATTTTGGGGTATAAATATGTTTGGTATTTTATTATTGTTGAATAATAATTGGAAAGATTAAATTTATAAGTCTTTTAAATGAATAATTGTAAACAATTCTTAAGCATATTTTTATTGTGATTTAAATTAATATTAAATAGTCTGAGTAATTATCAAGAATGAATGTAGATGGAGTACTACTAATGATATGCACAGTATGCTGTCATTGGTCTATTTTTAATTGTACCACAATTCAATGTAATAAAAGGTATAAATAACTTAACAGAGTTTGTGGGGGGACACTATCAAGAAAAAAATCAGAGGAAACACTTCAACATCTAAAACCTACAAAAATAAATAAATTAAGAAGGAGTTGAAAAAGATATATCACTAGATTTGAATTGACAAGATTAAAAGATATTGTAATTTTAAAACCATGGAATAGGAAATTTTACCTCCTTGTGTACATTTTCTCTACTGCTCAATTGATTGAAAATTGCTAGAGTTCATACTGGGAAAAAAAAAAGAGAGCCATATTGGAAACTAATTGTTCTACAAAATGGAACTACGAACTTGGGACTAGACAAGAAATTGTAAGCATAAACTTTTATTTCACCTATTTTAGTCATTATATATATTTAAAAGTTATGCATGATTTATTTAGAAGGGCAAGAAAAAGAAAAAAATGTTCTGCACGCTCTTTATAAATAAAGAAGAAAAATACGTTTTGCTTATGAATTATTAATATTAATAAAAATATGATTAAAAATAATTTGAACAAAACTTTTAAAATTTAAATCAAACAAAGTCACTTCAAATGTTATAATGTTTAATCAATTTATAAAATGGGGAACTTATATATTTTTTTTTCAAAAGAAAAAAATATCATCTGCCAAATCTTTTATAATTCTTCGCCATTAGAAATGAAAATTGAGATATGTTTATAATACTAATAAATGCAAAAAAAAAAAAAAAATGTTTAACTCATAGTTATTAAATATATTTCATGGAAATCTTTATAAAAGAAAATAATAGTCATTCATTATATTATGTAAGAAAATAAATGAACAAATATCGACTTCTTGATAACTGGTAGAACGTGGGAATGGATAATAATTTTAAATGTAAACAAAAACACTTGAAATGATTCAAAATACTAGAATCATTTTTGATTATTTTATTAAATTACCGCAGATGAAAAAAAAAAAAATCAACAAAATAATTTTGAGAAAGTTTTTTCTTGTTGTTAAACTTGAAGATAAAGCTTAAGTTTAAAGAAAAATTTGTCTGCAGAAAATATTAATAAACACTGTAGTATGCTATGTTTTTTTTAGTATCAGGATCAAATATTAATAATAATAAAAATATATATATATAGATGCGTTACTCATAAAATGTTTAGCCCATGACGTCATTGTCCCTCATCAGTCAGCTCATGATAAAGGAACAAACTATGAACTAGAGGATAAAGTAAAATGTGATAAAATGTTTTTTTTATTACTCACGTTTATTATTATAGTATATTGTTTTTAATATGTTATTAAGATGTATATTTTTTTTTAGTATTGTGGTATAAATATATAATTGCTTTGCAGACAGATTAATGTAAAAGTATATACATTTATTATATATATATTTAGTTATTTTGCTAGTTTAAAATCTAATATTAAACATAGTTTGTCTAGATAGAAAGAGATATTCATCTCGTACATTAATGAAAATAGCTTCTGATATTTTATAGATGGGTGAACAATTAGAATAACTTGTCAGAGGTATGGTATAATGACACAATCGTCTTATTATATGGAGTATTTTATATAAACATTTTACATTTATTAAATTTTGCCTATGAATTAGCATGTTCATTTTAGTTATAGAATGTATGCTATTCTTCATTGTCTGCGTGTGTATTTCTTGTTATAGCAAAAAAAAAAAAAAACATTATTATTTTTAAAAATAAGTAATGGTCATTTGACTTACAATGTTGGTATGCATTGTGAAATGGGATATTTATCTTTTAACTTTTATTGTTAGAATTATTTTATCTTGCTATTCTATTGATAAGGATTTGTGATAGTTTTCATCTGATAAGTATGTGCAACATATAATGGCGTCAAATATTGTATCATTGACATTGTGCATGGGTAGATGGAGCACTCTCCCATTGCTTATTCCATGAGAGGATTATATTGCTGAATCTGATAAATAGTTATGGCTTAGTTAGCACAGTTAATCCCTAGAGAGAATTATATTCATGGCATGTATTCTGTTTCCCTGTGATGAGACAATGTCCACACATTTTGTACCTAGGAAAAAGGTATTGGAATCGGCCATATTATTGTACAACTATATAATGTTGTTTTGTAGAGCCTCTCTTTATTGTCTGATCCCTCATGATGTTATGTAGTTATTTTCCACAGTGTATGGTGAAGTTCCTGGTATTTTAAAATTATATAGCAATGATAGGATAAAGTTAGATTCAGGGATACTTGTTTATCTATAGTGTCTACCTAATTGTGAATGGTGTATGTATTGTGCTGTAGTATCTTCATCAGTTTACAAGCAAACTGACAAAAACTTACTAGTAATTATAAAACTTCTGTATGGCATAATAAGAGATACACATTTACAATTATTTTCATCAAGCAGTGATTCACCGATAGATTGGTAAGACAGGTTAATAATTAGAATGATTATGTTGTGAACATAGGCAAAATTTGGTGTCATGTATACATTTGACTTCTGATGTCTGTCCCCACATTAATATAATAAATTTCTTCATATCAAATAATAATAATTATTATTTGTGCTGCATATAATAATTGCCCTTATCATATTCTGATATAAATAAAATAGCTATAGTGTAACATGCTGCTTTATAACATTAAGTTTTAAATTTTAAAGTTTTCACTTATCCTAAATATTTGAATACACTTTTATTTGGTAACTTGAATGCTTATTTATGTTAAACAGAGTTTAACATTCCTGTTCTAGAATATAAAATAAGAGAAACATAGCTGATAATGATAGTGATAATGAAGGTATCACTGTACTATACTATTTTATATATTATGCATGTATTCAATGGGATATATCTTGTTTTATAAAGTGTCTCTGTCTTGTTTCATATAATGTTTCTGAAAGATAGATATTCAATTATTTCTGATGTTTAAAAAAATTTATAAATAGTGTAAATAAATCTTGTTGTTTTAAAAATTTATTTAGTTGTCTGTGGTCTTATTGCTAATCATCATCCACATTATTATTGTTGTTGCTATCGGCACATTATCTTATTATTTTGAAGTCATCATCAATCAATATAATATATTTAACTATACATTGGAATATCATAATAAGTTTGTTAAGCCTTTATATTTTAAAAGTACATTTAAAACATCATCAATTAGTGATCATAAAACATCATCACTTAGTGATCAAATATTGTTAACCTGAAGTGCATAAGTTATATTAAATAGTATATTAAAAGATAAAATACTTAATTTTGATTTAACCTGTTTATTTGAACCATCAGATATATCATTCACCGATTTTGATCACATTGCCCATAATTATTTAATAAAAGAAAGTTGGTAAGTTATTGTATTTAGTTTATTAAAAGTTTATTCGTACTTCTCAAAGCATAAAGTTTATAAGATTATTGGTATTGGAGTTGCTAAATATTCTGTTTAATTCTATTTTGTATTATGAGCTGTTTTGTTTGCTATATTTGGGTAGTGGCAAAATCCCTCTCACTGATCCAGATATATGTTGTAAAATGATAATATTTAAGTTATTTCAACCCTGAGAAGAATAAGTTACTAATTTTATATCTACAGTTAGTTAATGTACTTGGATTTGAGTTATGTTATTTTCACAGTTTTATTAAAGTCAGCATAACTTTAATGTGTAAATTTCTTCTTTTGTCTTAAAACTTATAGCTTGTTTTGACTTTATGGTGAATATTCTGGTTTTGTCAAGCTTGGAATCCCTATTTTATTTTAGTTTATCTTACTATCACCTAATACAATATTAGTTTATAGTTCAAGATCTCATTCTCCAACATCAACATTGTTCTTCTATTTCATCTTGATCTTTCTTTTATTTCTTCATTCTCATTTGATCTTAATTCATTATCATAATTGATTCACCCTTCATTGGCTTTTATTGTATTATCATCTTAATCATTCATTAGCTCTTATTCTATCATTATCTTAATCATTCATTATTCTAACACATCTTCTTTCTCTTCTCTAAACTCTTACGCTCATTTCATTTTATTATTTAATTCATTATTTATTTTCATCATCCATTTAGTCATCTACATCCTAATTTATTTATTACTTAATTCATAATTTTAATTTCATATTCATTCCATAGACCTAATTATTAATTATTTATTGGTTTGACGAATATTAAATTTATTTCGTAATATTTTGTTTGCGGATTTTAAGGCTAGTTTACCTACAAGTTATTATTTTCATGGAAACTTTGTGACCTTCTTTAGATTTATTGTTCCATGCTAGCTTAGTTGGTTTTAAAGAAATAATATCTTTATTTTAACATTTCTTTTTATGCTTATATTCTTAATTATTCGTGTAGTGAGGGTTACAATATATATTATGTATAATAATTTAAAATTAATTATTGAAGATTTAAATTACAAAGAGACAATATTTATATATATTTAAAATTTAATAATTAAAAAAAAGTTGTTTATGTAGAATTTAAAATATTATATATAGTGGAATCTATTATAAAAAACATATAACACAAAATCTAACTTACTTAGTTTCTTTGAAGAAGATTGTAAAATAATGGAAGCATTGACATTATATAATATTAAACATTGCAAAAATTAAATACAAAAAGAAGATAATTTATTTAAATTTAAGTGAAATTAAAAAAAAAAAACCCAATAATTTGGCTTTTTTGTTGTTGTTGTATAAATATACATTATTGTTTTAAGAAATTATATTTTTTCTCCTTCAATAAAATAAAAATATACAAATTAAAAAAAGCAAGACTTCAAGATTATTCATTCCTCACTTATTTTAGATATTAAAATGTTATATTTTATACAAATTTTACTACATGTCATTTTATTTCTTCTTTATTATTTTATATATGAAATAAAATTATTATAAAATAACTAACAGTAGGAAGTTTCAAATTGGCTTTATAATAATGTGAAATGGCAGAAAAATTATGTAAAAAGAAAATATGGTCAGATCATATAACAAATTATTACAAATAATAAATCTTTAGTTTAAAAAAAAATAAATAGATACATTTAAGGAAGATATAAAATTATATGAGGAAAGGTTAAATAATAGCAAAGAGAAAAATAAATCATGCAATTATTTAGTCAATAATTTCATGAAAAACTGATCACACTGTAGGATATGTATATCTTTGCCATGCATATGACCCAGATTCAACTTAGGGTTGAATAGATAAAAAAAAATTCAATAGATTCAGAATTTTTCTTTCAGGTATCTGTTCTACAATATACTAAATAATCAAATATCAGATTGAATATGGTTATCCTGCTTTTCTATCTAAAGAATAAAACAATAAAGGTAAAAAAAAATTAAATCTTTATTTCCCCCCAAAATAGGCAAGCATGATGAATACTATGTTTTTCAATATTCCTCTACAAGAAGTTGTAGGAAAAGTCTTTGTCATACAATGAATTATTTAATCTATTATTGCACACACATATATATTATTGGATTGCATGAAATGATTTTGTCTAAGAAACAGCTTAGTAAAGTCTCTCAAATGTTAACACCCAAATTATTATTTATTAGCCAACAAAATAAGATATCTTTTCATAGATATTAGATATCAACAATTTGGAAAAATAAACTTTAATTATATGTCAAATATTCAACAATAATAATACAATTTTGGCACTGTTTTATTTGCCAAGGCACAGCAACTAATCTCATTTTTAATAACTTTGGGGATGAAACAAAATTATATTATTATTGTTGAATATTTGAAATATAATTATATTTCAATCTTGCAAATTGTTGATGTCTGAATTTATTATTAAATTTAACATCTAACAGTTTACAAAATAAATATCTCATTTTGTTGGCTAATAAGTAATAATTTAGATGTTAACATTCATGACACTTTACCATGCTGTTTATTACCAAGATTGTTCCATGTGATCCAATAACTATTTTATCCATAACAGTGAAAACAAAAGAAAATTGACAGAGTGCTTACTGAGTGAGAACATTATCAATCTATACATGTAATTTCTTCTATTTATTAATTATATCAAAATTATTTGACAATTATGTATGATATTTTTTAATGACTAACATTAGTATGTATGATTTCAAAAATCAAAATAATGCTGAAGTATTTACTTTGATGAAAATATGAAAGTAAAATATTCTTATTAAAATGAGTAGCAATTTGTATTTAGTTAAATATATTTTCAATTAATTTGTTTTGCTAAAATTTTTACATTAGGGATATTTAAACTCTTATGTGAGATAATTATTTGATTTTAAGAGTATTTACTGCCGTTACCATCATCATTTTCAACCATTATCAAATTATCACAGAATAAAAGTCAAAGTTTAATCCAGTTTCCCTAACTCTTTTGCTTCTCTTTTTCATATCGTATCAATAAACATTATTTTATCCATTCTTTTCACATAAGGTCTCTTTCTAGGTCTTTTACAATCTCTTGGGACCCAGTATGAAACTTTAATTGTTCATCTATTATCATCTCTTCTAACAATATATCCAATTCAACGCCCATCGAAGTCTCTTATTTTTTTCAATAATGATAGTGATAATTGTTTCTTCTCTCACCATACATTTCGTTTTGGATCTCTTTGGTTACTCCTAACATAAATCTCTCCATACTGTACCAAGTTCGATCTGTTAAAGATCTTACTTACACTGCAAGCTTGGTTTTCAAACTTATTTATAATAAATTTATAATCTCATATTATAAATATTACGTGAACGAACCGGACCCTTAGGCAGAGAGGAACATACTCTGAGAGTATGTATGTCCAAACGATAGCTATAAAATATATAACTAGCGTTACATTTCCAGGACATAACTTCTTCTCGACTGTTGAATTCAACACCACGTTCAAAGCACTTTTTTGTTTTGTATAATTTGGGCGCCAGTTACTTATCCAGAAGATAAATAACGCACTTTAAACAATGGCCACTAATTCAATGCCCAAGATACACCCATGACTAGCTCAGCTACTTGTAATCAATAACAAAATATAGTTTCAATTAGTGGTGAAAAGAATTTGACCGACAAATAGTTTTAAGTTTAAAGACAATTTATTTTAATTAACATTTATTAAACTAATTTTAAATATTTTATAAATCTTATTTACTAATATAACACACGCACACTATAATATCTTATGAGAAAGCATTAAATAATATTTGAAATTTAAAATACAATGAAATCAATATACTAGCACATGAATACACACAACCTTTTAAACACACATATTAATAGTTCATCTATGTATGCAATAGAGTTCTTAAACTTGACTCCTGAGGTTTTATGAATGCGATGGCTACTTTAGGATTTTGAACGTGGATACTACTTGCTGTTTGCTGCTTCTAATGAAGTATTTCTAACTGGTTAGATTTGAAGTTTTCTTGTGGAGATTTGATACTGATTATTCTGAGACATTTTCTTTAAGACAATTAGACATTGAGCAGCTTCACATTGTTACGCAGGCATCACTTTTATTAGGTAGATTGGCTTTTTCATCGGACTTCAGGCTGGAGAAAGTCGTATGTTTTCCAAGGTTTTAACACTGCATTCTTGACTCTGGACACACAATAAACTGACTGATATAACTCACTGATAGATTTTACTGAACTGTTATCTCGAGTGCAACTCAAACTCAACTAACTGTCCGATAAAAAATTGGCTTATTTTTTAATTGACCTCTTATCTGACTTTATACCCAAGGGCCTGTTTGCTATTACATCATTATAGAAAATCGACATATTGTCATTTTGATATCCTCCAGCTATATCTGTTGTCGAAATTCCTTTGATAATCTTTTAATTACATGTTTTTGAAGATCGTTTAATTAGTAGCCATGCAAACGTGTTGTTTTTATATTTTATTAGTAGCCATCGCTGAGTGTTTTTTAATTTTTTAACTTTCATTTATTTTTCAATATTTAATACATATACATTATATTTACAGTCGCACGCATATATATAATTTAAGACCCACTCACTATTCAGTTTTAAGATGACCTTTTTTTCCTTTCTTTAACTTAAATAAAAAGAGATTTATGTTTTTAAACTTTTAACTTATATTTCAATTACTAATAATAAGAAAAACTCTTTACTTCTTTTATAAAACTTTTAGACTTTTAATCTTACGTTTTCTTTGACAAAAGATTTTTTTATTTTAATAATTTTTATTTAAATAAAATTATTACGTGCCAACACAATGTTGGTACAATACTTCATTGAATAATCTAAAAGTTTCAGTACTGCTCTTCTATTAAATATCCAAGTCTCACATCCATAAATAAAAATTAGTGAAATATATACCTAAAAAGCTTCCTTTTCAAACACATACATACGTCATTTTATTATTAAATTATTTCTATCAAAAGCACTCCATCCAAGTTTAATTCAATAAATAATTTCATTTATTATGTTTCCATCTGTACTAATAATAGGACCAAGTATTCAAAATTGTTAGCTTCTTTTAATTTATGATTATCAATCTTTATTTTCTTCTTCTGAGAAAATCCATTGAACACTATTTTAGTCTTTTTAGCATTCATTTTCAGTCCTATGATAACTGTTGTAACATTTCCTGAAGCTCTGAAGCATTATTTGCATAATCAAACAAATCATCTGCAAAATCTAGATGACTTAAATAATCTTCATTTACCTTTATTCCTTTGACTGCCTGTTTCATTCACAAAATACTTCTTGTAAAACTGCTGTTTAAAAACTTTTTGAGATAAGAAATCACCTCCTTACATCCTTCTTAATATCATTTTGTAATCTGCTAAATACACGTGTATTAGAAAAATTTGATCAAACGCATATATTTATTGAAACAGAAAAAGACATGGAAATGTTAAAAGTTTAATTTAAGTATGTGCGTGTTTTCGCAATGGACATATAAAAATGCTATGAACTAATTAGGTGAAATTAATTTAAAGATCAGCAACTCTGATTAAATATCATATAACCTTATAGCAAATTTAATTAAATGCCATTGGAAAATACGGTTTAGATTCCTGATAAGAATTATCTGAAAAAAGGAAAACTTGAATTAATTAAATATATAAGAATTTCTAAATTCTTTTCTTCCGCCTCTGTTTTTGCTGTCTTCATATATGCATGGTACAGTCGAAACTGTAATAAATAATAAAAGTTTTTTTGCTGAAAAGTGAAAGCATGAAAGATTTTTGAAATTCAATATTATATATAAGAACTTGTATTATATATTTATTAAAGAAAAATGCAGGTTGAAATGTAAAAACATTGGTACTACCATGTGGTACCGTTGGACTCCAACCAATTAGATTATTTAAACTGGGAACTGAGAGCCGTGATCTTCACCAAAAAGGGAAGAGAAAATCATTAGCTAGTTGAGGACCTTGAAGAACAGATGTGTTCCTTCCTATGGCAATTACTGTCAGCCTTGCCAATCTGGCCTCTCTGAGAACTATTCTCCAGACTTTAATTAATACTTCGGGATCGCAGTACTAGGGCGCAGGACCTTATTAAGTCAAATGCCCTCAAACCCGTTGTAAATATATATGTGTAACTTTGTATGTTGAAGAGCGAAAAAAGTAAAAAATAACTATTTAAATATTAGGGAGTATTAATAATTTTAATTGCCGTGCCATGTATTAATGTCACTTCTTTAAATTTGCAATCCAGCTAAGCTGTAACTTGATCACTGCTGGACATAGCAACTGGCACAGTCATTGTGAATGAACCCAGAAATTTGAAATCCCATCAAATTACGTAACAGGCAGAATAAAAAATTCTAGTTTAATTAATTCGTGTAAACGAACTATTCATTTCTTGTAAACAAAAAAAAATTAAACTGATTAAATTATATATATTGTAATGCAGCCAGCAATATTGGAATTTGATGTCGCAGATGCAAGTGAATGGCCCCTCTTCATCCAACAAATCAAAAAACTCCTGGTAATTAATAGAATAAAAGATGACAAAATGAAAAATGCAATGTTATTGTGCTACGCAGAGAAAAGCGTTATTCAGATTGCTAATAGACTGGTTGAACCTAAAACCCCAGAAGAAATAATGTTTCAGCGGCTCAAAGAGAAATTAGGAGAGTACTTCAATGCTCGTGAGTCTAGACAGATCGCCAGACTCCATTTTAGGAACTGTCAGGGAAAGAATGAGCATACTCAAGAGTATGATATGATCCTGCTAGAATTGGCCAACAACTGTGTCTATGAATCACACTTGGAGGAAGCACTCTTTGAACAATTTCTAAGTGGTATGACCAGTGATGCCTTGAGACAACAGTTATTGGCAGACAGTGCCATCAACTACAAGGAAGCTATCAAGCATGGGATAGCCATGAGCTTGTGACTATGCAAGCAAAAGAATTCACAGTCATCAAATTAGCGGACAGTGATCATATAAAACAGCCAAGATCGATAATTCAGAAGGAAGTGCATCTCAGCAAGTTAACACAATGCAGAAAATTCAAAGCAATATTGTGTTTTTGCTGTGGGAAAATAGGACCCAGATCCACTGAATGTGTTTATAAAAATCAACAATGCGGAAACTGTTAAAAAATCGGCCATTTAGAGAAAATATGCTGAAAAAAGAAATCTGTTGATTATACAAGCTAAAAACCCTAGAAGCGCCTTACTAAAAACAATCTACTCAAGAAAAGTTTATTCTAATAAATAACATGCCATCTGACCAGGATCACAAATTTGAAATGACATTAAAAATCTTCGGAAAACATGTTCTTATGAAAATGCAGTGGTAGTGGAGTATCCTTGATCTCTCTTACAGACTGGAAAACCATCGTGGCCAACATGACACATCCCCAGAAGATACTAAAACCAAACTTAAAAGCTCGTGATGTAAATAGTAATGCCATTAACATTAGAGGCCAAATCCAGAATCCTGTCACGACTAGTAATGCCAAGAACTGGAAACTACCGTTATACCTAGTCCACGCCAAGATAAATTCATTAGTCGCAAATGGTTCAGAGAATTGGGAATTAAATTACATACTGGAAAAAATAAGGACAAATACCAGCTCTCCAATCATCGGAGTAAGGACTACCATCGCTTGAAAACTGAGGATGTCAAACTACCCACAGATATCATAAATAAATTTTCACCGAATGACCGAGTTTGGGTCAAAAATAATCAAGATGAAAAGTAGACCAGTGGAGAAATAGTAAGTCACCTGAACAATCAAGTTGTTGCCGTCCAGATGGCGGACGAAAAAGAGTATATTAATCAACTACGAAAGAATAGCAATAAGTTTACTTTCGAAGTTAAATGGAAAGCAGAAACGAAAAAACTACAGACTGGGAATAACTCAGTAAAACCTCCTTATGGGTATAGTTTCACACCATTAGAATCCAACACCCCACTACCCCCTAAGCGTGAGAGGAAACCCCCGCCCACTTTGGCGACTATGCTCTTAATTCAGAGAGCAGAAAATGAAAACTCTCTGATCTCTGAACTGGGGAAAGGTGCGCTAAATATGCGTGTATTAGAAAAATCTGATCAAAGGCATATTTTTATTGAAACAGAAAAAGACATGAAAATGTTAAAGTTTAATTTAAGTATGTACATGTTTTCGCAATGAACATATAAAAATGCTATGAACTAATTAGGCAAAATTAATTTAACAAGCAGCAACTCTGATTAAATATCAAATAGCCCTATAGCAAATATAATTAAATGCCATTGGAAAATATGGATTAGATTCCTGATAAGAATTATCTGAAAAAAGAAAAACTTTAATTAATTAAATATATAAGAACTTGTATTATATATTTATTAAAAAAAAAAAGCAGGTTGGAATGTAATAACATTGGTATTACCATGTGGTACTGTTGGACTCCAACCAATTAGATTATTTAAACTGGGAACTGAGAGTCGTGATCTTCACCAGAAAGGGGAGAGAAAATCATTAGCTAGTTGAAGCCCATGAAGAACAGATATGTTTCTTCCTCTGGCAATTACTTTCAGTCTTGCCAATCTGGCCTCTCCGAGAACTATTCCCCAGACTTTAATTAATACTTTGGGATTGCAGTACTAGGCCGCAGGACCCTATTAAGTCAACTGCCCTCAAACCCGTTGTAAATATATATGTGTAACTTCGTATGTTGAAGAGCAAAGAAAGTAAAAAAATAACTATTTAAATATTACGGGGTATTAATAATTTTAATTGCTGTGCCGCCAGTGAAGGTATTAATGTCATTCTTTAAATTTGCAATCCAGCTGTGATGTAACTTGATCACTGCTGAACATAGCATAATCTAATGATACTAAATATATCTTGATGATCCAATGATTTAAACATTATAGAAATACTTGTAGAATCAAATGCCTGCTGATAATGAAAAATCCAAAGCATAATGGCAACTCATATTCTTTAGTTCTTTCTACAACTTCTCTCACTATTTGGATGTGATCCAGTTAGCTAAAATCACTTTTAAATCCAACTTCTTCTGTTGGTTTTCACTGCAGACACATTGTAAATATTTTGATAAAAAGTTTGTATAGAATTTATTGAATGTTGATAGGTCTGAAATGTCTAATATCTTTATGACTTTACTTAGCTATCAATATTATAATTGCATTATTTCAATCATATGATATATCTTTAACCTTGTCCATAATTTTTCTACCTCATCATTTATTTCTTTAAAAATATCAATAATAATCATTTCATGGAGATTTCCCCCTTTCATAGATTTAATTGCATGTCTCACTTCATTTAAAATGCTGAACAATTCAGATATAATAATTGTAGGGGATACTTTGGTTTCTTATTCTTTATTATTATATAATTCTCTACAGAATTCTTCCATAAATTTCATATCATTTCTCTTTTCAGTAATATTTTCATCTTTTCTTCTTATTGAAGAAATAAATTTTCTATCAATACTAAGGTTTGTTTTACACTTTTGAGGCTTTTATTCTCTTACAGTTTTCCATGCCAAAAAAGAGATCTTCATACTGCAGTGGATTGATAATGGTTGATGATGATTTCAGCCTAGTTTGCAAAAATGTATTCATCATCATCATCATCATCAACCATTATCGGTCACTGCAGGATGAAGATCTCTTCAAGTTTAATCAATTTTCTCTGATCTTTAGCTTTTCTTCTTCACATCACTCCTGCATACTGTCTTATTTCATCCATCCATCTCGCATGTGGTCTCTTTCTGGATCTTTTACAATCTCTTGGAATCCAGTTTAAGATTTCAATTGTCCATCTATTATCATCTCTTCTAGCAATATATCCAATCCAACTCGTCTTTTAATTTTTTCAATGCATTTTTGATCTCTTCTTGTTACTCCCAACATGCATCTCTCCATACTTCTTTGAGTGGTCTGAAGTCTCTGTATTGCTCTTCAATTAAGTGTCCAAATCTCAGATCCATAATTAAGAACTGGTAAAACACATTTACCTTTCAAACACATAGGCATATTTCCTTCTAGTATCAAGTTATTTCTACCAAAAGCACTCCAACTAAGTTTAATTCTATGATTAATTTCATCCATTATGTTTCCATCTGTATAAATAATCTGACCAAGGTATTTGTAATTGTTAATTTCTTCTAACTCATCATAATCTATCTTTATTTTCATATTTTGAGAAAATTCATATATATATAAATTATTTGATTTATAATTTAAAATGAGAAAATGTATTATTTTACTTTTTTTTAAAAAAATGCTGTTATTTTCTTTTACTTTTTAGTCAGTGATAATCTAAAAAAAATACCTTGTTGATTTTAAGAACCTACAGATTAATTTATCTGTGGCAAAACTGGTACCATCAATCTGTCATGTGACCAGAGTTCTGGAAAATTATTTATAGTAGCTTGTTCAATGTCAGTACAAAAACAAAATGTTTATGCAACTATTTATCAGTTTTTAAAATTGTGTGTAGGTTAAATGTTAATTTTAAAAATAACAAACTTTAAGTGAAAGAAAACGTGATCAATAGAGAGGTAAAATTTAATATATAAACCTCATATTTCGTCATTAATGGAGAAATCTAGGAATGCCCAATTTGATTTCGCAAGGATGGAAAAATTCAATGACCACCGGCACTAAGGACACCATGGACGATCAACTCAATCTGGAGGAAAATTGGTAATTTGCAATAATTTTGTTATAAACTAATAATAGAATAACATATTGATCTAATTTAAACTATTCCTTATGTACTGCGAAGATAGTCATGCTATTAATGATATTCTGTAATAATAATTGATATTCTGTAATAAAATTCAAGGTGAAGGCTGTAATAATTATAGGTCAATACAGACATTAATGGCGTATTTAAAAATATTCTCATAGCAATATACTATCCCTATATAGCTTAAACTGCAATGAATTTAGGATTGCATTATCAGCCAATTTCTGTTTGTGTATTTTATAGCTACTTTTATTTTTTAAATAGCTATGAACTCGTTGTTACCTATATTTAATTACTTAATATGTATTAGTCTGTTATTAAGGTTTGAATTATTATTATAACTGATAGTTAGATAAAATTTAATCCATTTTTGAAAAGTACTTGGTCAGAGGAATTTTTTTTAAAAATTTTTCTGCCATTTTTCACTTAATTCTTCATGCTGTTGTTTTTGTATTTTATAGCTACTTTTATTTTGAATAGCTATGAGCTCATTGTTATATTTAATTACTTAATATGTATTAATCTGTTATTAAGGTTTGAATTATTATTATATCTGTTAGTTAGATAAAATTTAATATATTTTTGAAAAATACTCGGTCAGAGAGATTTTTTTTCAAATTTTCTCGCCACCCACCATTTTTCATTTAATTCTTTGTGCTGTTGTTTTTGTATTTTATAGTTATTTTTATTTTTTAAACAGCTATGCGTTCATTGTTATCTATATTTAATTACTTAATAAGCATTAATCTGTTATTATGGTTTGTGAATTATTATACTCGTCGTTATTATAGTGTTGAAAGTCAGAGGACATTTTTTTTTCAAATGTACTGCATTACCGCCATTAATTTGGCATCGTTAATTTTTTTTTGAGATTTAGTATGTTTTTGTTTAATTTCATAGGTTTTTATTATAGTTTTTTTCTTTTATTTCATAAGCTTTTGAAAATAGCATTCATGATTTTTTTGGTTTTTGTAATTTGCATTTTATTTATTTTTGATTGAATTATTTGTGTGTGCGTGTGTGTGGGGGGGGGGTTGTTTTATATATTAGACCAATTTCTGTTTTTGTAATTTGAATTTTATAGCGTTTTATTTGATTTCTTTGTATTTTAGAAGGATTTGTTCAATTTTTAATTTTTTGCCTTAGGCGTTGTGTGTGTGGGGGGGTTTAGGATTTGTTCTAACCATTTTTCACGTCAGGCATTTTAATTTTACATTGATTTCAGTGGTTCTTGCATTTTAATTTTACATAAATTTCTGCCATTTTTGGATAGAAATTTCTCACTTTAGGCGCTTTAATTTTACATGGATTCCACCAATTTTTACGTTTTAATTTTCCATTGATTTCAGCGATTCTTGCATTTTAATTTTCCATCGATTTCAGCCATTTTTGGATAGAAATTTCTCGCCTCAGGCATTTTAATTTTACATCAATTTCAGCGATTTTTGTGTTTTAATTTTCCATTGATTTCAGCGATTCTTGCATTTTAATTTCCCATCAATTTCAGCTATTTTTGGATAGAAATTTATCACTTGCAAGCTTCTTGGTGGTTCTGCAGCATCACATAGCGGCTTGTCCAATGTGACAAAATAGTACCATAGATCATTTTAAAAAATTTTCATATTCCTTCTTTTCTTCATAATAAAATAACAATTCTAATTCCTTCTTTTCTTCATAATAGAATAACAAACAATTCTAATTTAAATTCATTAGGAATATCAACTGATAATACTATCTTTCTTAATAGTTTTTATCTCCCAAATTTTACATTAATCTTTCTTTAACTTCTACATCTAAAGAGAAGAATAGTAAGTTTAAGATATAACATTAATGTCTCTGATATAAGTACAATAATAAAGTTATATCTGTCAGAGAGTAAATATCTGTTCTCTCTGTTTAATGATGCTATTAAACTTTATTATATAGTAATAATAATAACAATGTAATTATTATGTCTAATTTCATTTTGTCATTTATAAGATTCTAACCTTTTAATGTAAATTGTAAAAGAAAAATTTAATTTTTAATTCTTAAAAATATAATTTCAAGAGTGTATTCATAAGTTAAATCAATTATTTATATTAATTATATGAGCTAAAATTAATATACAAGAGGGGATCCAAAAATAACCGAAATCGTTTTCTGGCATGTGCACTTATTATAGTATATACTTTTGCTGTTACATATTTCTTGCAGAATCCCTTCTGCATCAATTTGCCAAATAACATCGCTGTGTGAAATCATGGAGGCATGTAGCACATTTTTTTCTGAAGTGCATTTTGTGTATTTGTCAAATTTTTTTTTATAATGGCTAAAATGTTGGAATTAATGCTGATTTTTTTTTTTGACACAAAAGGCATTTTTCTTCTTGGATTTAGTTCGTAATGGTCAGACATTTTATCTGCAAGTTCCGAAACATGAGATGTGGTAAAACTTAAATATCTGCAAAGAAAAAAGTGCAAATTTCACCCCAACAGAGTCATCTTGACCTTTTTAATTAAATTCAGTATGACCAAGCTTATCTATCTGCTGTATTCACTCAATCTCACTTCACGCAATTTTTTTTTAATTTCTTGGATAAAAATATGTTCTAATTTTTTTTTTTTTCAGATTTAGAATGGGATGTGGGGTGACAGAACTGTTAAAACACATCACTTTGCAAGTGTTTCTGAACTATTTCGAAAAGTGACAAACTGGTTTAAACCAGCACATTGCATTAAATAGACTATACTTTTTAAAGTGATTCAATTTGGAACACTTAAAAATAAATATACAATTTTTTATTACAAAATTCTGGTTATTTTTGGGTCCTCCATTATACATCAAAATGCTATAAGTCATTTCACTTTACAAATAGTGAGAGAAAGAAATGGTGGGGAAAAATTGCTTTATCAAGAATTGTTAATATTCATTAAGTTACTTTTCTACAAAAATTTATATCTTTTCTCTGTGATTTATAGCATCAAATTCCTAGCTTCAATATTGCATAGTCAAACAAATGAAACTTGCTGTATTATAAAAGAAATATGAAATTTAATATAATTTATTATAAAAAATATATAGAAAATAAGTTTTACATGAATTTAAATGTCTATGATCTAACTATGAGAATAAATATCAAAGTAGAATTATGGAATAAATCAGTTTGAGTATATGAAAGCAAAAACCTAACAAAAAATGAATACACTATTTAGTGAAAGTATTGTTCATTAACTTAGAAGTTTGATTAAAAATATATAAGAAATAATAAAATTATAAAAATATATCTGGCATAAAAAGCTACAAAATGAAGAAACAAAAGAAAATTTGATAATTTATTTTAAAAAATACATTTTTTCCTTATTAATTTTAGATTCAATATTAAAATACAAATATATATAAAAAGGTGAAATGTGACTATCTTGTGCAGAATATGAACAGAAAAAGTTTGACATTTAGCTCTTATTCTATATGGTTCTATACTGTGCAATCCTTTATACATCCTGAACACACACACACTGTCTTATTATTTATAAAATAAAAGAAATAGAATAAAAAATATTACTTCCTCAATGCATTCACCTAAATCTAATTATTCTTAACTAAATTATTAATATGTTTATTTGTAATCTTCAAGCTTTAGTGAGTATGAGTAGTTTTGGAAATATTTCAGATTTAATTAAGTCATAGAATATTTGTAACTTTTTTCTAAAGCAATAACACTGGTACTTATTTTATTGTGTTAAGTGTTGATTTTGTTTTGATTAATAAGATATTAGATCATCTCTTTTATTAATTTCAAATAATTTACTTAAATCTTATCATATGCAAAGATAATATTAATTGAAAAACTTATGAATTGTGGACTTAATCAGTGAAGTATTGAATAGCTTCACACTCTCAGATCTAAAAATAGGTTGAAGTAAAGAAGGGTTCCCCTCTTTTCTTCCAATGCGTAAGCTTGTGGTTAAGACCTATAAAGGTCCCTACCTTCGCATTTTCAACCGCACATGCTTTAGGTTTATTGCCTTAGTAAATATTACTTAATACATATAAGTAATTTGAAAAAGATAAGTCCTGTGTTTTTACTAATCACCATTTCCATTTAATTATTTATAATAAATATGCGCTCATAAATATGTGCATGCATAAAGTTAGAAAATGCATATGTATTTTTCTAAAATTTCATCTGTGTATGATTGTTTTTGTTGTCATTAATTTTAATACATCAATGACAGGAATTTGCAATTAGATTTAAATTTTCAAACGAGTCTGGTGAACTGATAATGTAAGTAATAAACATAAATACTTTTTAATGGTAAATTAATACTCACACACACACTCACATACATATATATGATATATGTAAGAAAAGTATATTAATCTGACTGATAAAAATATACAATAAATATTAAGAATATAAAATTTACCTGGCATAAAGAGCTACAAAATGGAGCAATGTCTAAAATTAATGGAAAACTGACATGGCGATTAACTTTCCTCAAATTAAATCCTACCTGAAACAGTGAAAAAAAAAAATTATAATCATATTAATTAAATATAAATTTCAACATTATTATTTTTTTTTTGGTAAAGACATTAATTTTCAACTACTGTATTTGCTTAAATAAATAAAAATTACATAAAATTAAAAACAAAATTTTTTTATTTATCATAAAATGTGAAAGCAGACAAACAAGATAAATAAAAAAGATTTAGATCAACTGATAGTTGATAATTGTAAAAGCAAAAAGGGCTAAAAAAAAAAATAAAAAAAATAGAATAAGCATAACACTAAGGGGAAAAAATTTATACAAAATTTTTTTTTTACAAATTTTCTAATAATTTTTAATTTAAAAAATTATGAATTGTACTGTATACTATTTAATAAAAAATTACCAAAAGAGAATTGGAGCAATAATAGTATACCTTAAAATAAAATGTAAAAAAAAAAAGGCAAACATATGTTAATGAGCAAAAATAATTTAAATAATACATCTAAAATGAAGTAATTATAAATATGTTAACTAATCATATATATATACACATAAAATATCTGTTAATTCTATGATCAATTGTAGATGTAGAATGCACAAAACATTAAAGAAAAAATGACTTAAAATAATTTATATTAACTATATGATGAAAAGGATGTTAATGTCTAAATGGATTATGCTCAAACATTTTAATGAGTTATCTGTAAAATCCAAACATTAAACTGTTCACAAATATATCAATTTTTACTGGAACAATGTATACATACTGATTAATGAAGGCGATACTGATTGCATGATATTAACTTCAGAAAGGGCAGGGACCAATAATAGAAAACAATGAAAACCTTTTATGTATTATTGTATACAGAACATCTTCTATTGAAGAAATAATAACACAATAAATTAAACAAAACTTAATTAAAATAAAACTATGATATAGAGATTTGTTAGAAATTCAATACATGAATTCTCTCTACTAGTTAATTCTTTGCAGAAATTTTTCACAGACTGTAGTTTACAATTTAGATATTTGTTTTTTTACAGAAGTTTTATACTGCTTTTAATTTTCCTGAAAGATCATTTGATTGAAAAGCAATTTAATCAAAAAAACTATCAATGTTAATTAATTGAAAAGATATTATGGCTTAAAAGTAATTTTGCCCCCAAAGTCATATGGCTTAAAAGTAATTTGCCCAAAAGTCATACGACTGAAAAATAATTTGGCTAAAAATCATATTACCAATATCACAAAATTGACTAAATTATCGAAATGAAAATAAATAAATATTAATTTCAACTTTGATGTGCTATTTTTAATTTTAGAAATATAAATGAATTTGTCAAAGATAAAGTTAACACAGAAAATCCTTAATATTGCCATATTGGAAATAAAGTCACTTTATGACAATGAGAAATAATATAAACACTATAATTTTAATAAGAAAGCAATAAAAAATTATACATACAGATGGATGCTATACTGAATTTTAAAAAATAAAAATTAATAACAACTTAAAATATACCTTCAAAATGGATGTTTATTTAAATCAAAGAAAGCTTATAAAAATATATATATATAGTAATAAAAATAAATGATAAACAGCCACTCATAAATGAAGAAGGTCATTCTAATTCCAAAAAGAAAAATAAAGAAAAAAAAAAGCTATTTTAGAAATGAGTTTTGCAATGACTATACAAAGCAATCTGTGGACTACAAAAAAAATCCACATATAGAACATGTGCTGATCCATTTTTCTGTTCACTTGATAATTACAATGTTCTTTTAATTTCTAGCAGAAAACTTTTCTTTCTTAAATACTTCAACACCATGTCAAACTGTAGCTCTCTAATGCATTCCATTCCCTCCATATCTTCACAATGAAAACAAATGACATTGCGCTTCTTTACCTATGTTTAGCTTTCCCAAGAAAACCATGCTAAGCTCACCAAAAAAAAACAACATATTTTTAGGAAGTCTTGCATTATTCATTCCTTTTATATGTTCAATTCAACAAAGGTGTGATTTTACAATGACAGACGTCGTAGCATCACAAACAGAAAGTTAAAGAATATATTGATTGCTTTTATGATCTTGCTATTGTATTTTTAAAAATTGATGAAGCATCCTTAAATGAAACTTTTATATTTTTATATTATGCACATAGGGTAGACAAGTTTAATTTTCATATAATAAATTACATAAAATAAGAGTTCATCATACAGTTAAATTATTCTATCTTTTACCTTCAGCAGAAGCACACTGGAATTTGTTATGTATTTCAATATCTAAGACCACATTCTATTTATAAACTACTAAGGTATTTAAAATGATTTACATTCTCAATGTGATAACTATTCAAGTTAAAAGTTGAGGATTTTTCTTACATCACTGGCTGATAAAGAATTTGAATTTTTTGAACATTAATTATTAAAATAAAGTCTTTAAATGTTGCATTTAAAATATTAAGTACATTCCGTGAATCATCTTTCGAACTTGCAAAAATATACTTAAACTTAAGTAGTATTAGCCTCTGGCTTTAGATTTTTTAAATCTTAAACACCAAATCTTTATACATAATACATGTAGAAATGCTTATTTGAGAGTTTTCTTGATTATCGTCATGCTTAAATGTCAGTTTTTCTTTCAAGAAAATTAACATTATAATCGGTTTAAATGATTAAAATATTTAATTTCATGTATGTATTGATTAATTTTTAATTTCAATGTTAATTATTTTTTCATATTAAAATTATATATTGTTTTGGATTATAATGTTAATACAATTTGAATTTTCAAAAAATAAAATTTAAATGGATATAATTCTCTAAAATTCATAATACTATAATCTAGTTTTATTCTTACTATATGAATAAAAAGTTATTAAAACAACTTTGTAATTTATTGTTTGTGATATTATTGTAATTATTACTATTAAAATTAAGTAATTAATTAAACAGTTATATTTATTTCAGACTTTATTAAAACTTAAGCAATTCTGTTTATCAATTAAAAAAAAGCAAATAAAATTGTTATGTTAGCCAGGTATATGCAAACTATATATAATTTAATAACATTCAGAAATATTATATTTAGGAGAAATAATATTTTTTTAGCACTATTATTGTTTCTAGAGTTATCCCACTCATAATGAATAATATTTCTGTAATGTAATTTTCATTACACCAATCTCTTGCAAGATAATCTCTAGTCTAATGAATGGGTAATAAAAAATTATTAATCTACTTTCATAATGTGACTTGTGTCAAAGTTGTGAGGGCAATACATTTGATACATCAATTAATCTGTAGTTGCTATCTCTCTATATACTGAACAATAATAAAAACGTGTAAGAGATTATGGTCTGGCAACTGGGGAGTGCTGGATCAGCATGAAATGTGCATCTTGTGGTTATGATTACATCTCTCCACAAGATGTTAAAACTGGATAGAAATCAGTCCCTACCTTGCATAAGAATAGTGTAGTGAAAATTACACTACAGAAATATTATTCATTATTAAATAATCTCTAGTCCAATAAATGACTAATAAAAATTATTAACATACTTTCATTAAGTGATTTGTGTCAAAGTCGTGAGTACAGCACATTTGACACATCAATTAAACTAAAAATTTGCTATCTATATATATATACTGTAAGGTGTGGCCCTTACATCTTCCAGTATCATTTCACACCCTTTTTGGCCTAATTCAAATCCGAGACCCCATATAATAACATTATCTACTAAACACTCCATTAATAAAAATAAAACAAAAATTGAGAAACCATTAGTTGATCATGTACATTTAAACCCCAACTTAATCATACAATACATATTTAAATTAAACTATAAAATGCATACATGACAACTAACCCTTATTAAAATTATCTCGTTAAGTGTGATGTAACTCCGATACAGTACAACGATATGAAAGAAATATGATCAGATAGAGTAACCAACCGCAAGCAAGGAGTGAAATAATTTTAAAGGAAAGAAACAAATAAAAAATGTATTGTTATTCACATATTATATATATAATAATCACTAGTAATGATGTAAACAATGAACCTAAATCAAAATCATGAATTTATTATTCAAAATCCTCTAAAATTACTTTAATAGAATATCTTCATTTTAATAATAGGAAAATATAAAAACCAACAACCTTCTCCAAATACAAATAAGAATTTCTCATCAGCTGACTAACCTGAGTAAATTTAAGCAAAACATTCAAACTCGCAATTCGAATAGAAATACCATTTGCCATGAGGTGAAGTGGTAATAGAAATAACTATTTGAATATTCAAGAAAGTAAAAAAAAAAAGCATATAGAGTTCAAACTAGCCAATTGAGGAATTCAAAACTGAAATCTTCAAAATTAAACTCGAATTTCCAAAGTGTTTCTAATTTTTAAACCATAGATTGAACTAACTTGGATTAAGGAGATTTAATAGTAAAAATATCGCTGTTATTTCATCCAAGATATTCTAATAAAATATATACAAATAGCAATACAGACAACCATGCATTGCTAATTGCAAAATCACATTGGGTAAAAAAAATCATCACTCGTGAAGCTATAATTGTCAGAACTGGGATGAAATTGACTTAGCATTTAACATCTGTGCTATGAAACATCAAGTTTACCATTAATAACTGGATAGAATAACTCTACACTCCAAAGCAGATATTCCAAAAATGGAAAGTACAAATGACTTAATGGATGTTCTGGAACACTCACATTTTACCATCTATATCCAAAACGGATTACTGAGAATTATTAAAGTGATTCACTAGGAAATTTTTTCTTATAAACATTAAAACTACATTTATGTTGACAAAATGAATTTTATTTAGTTATATATTTTATATAAATGTTTATGTTCATATCTTTCCTTTAATATGGATTCAAAAAGGGGAAAATAAGTGTTAATATGTAACATAATGGATAAGGTTATGACAAGAACTTGCTTGTTTACGAATCTGATCATCATCAAGAAAAAGATAAGATTTTACCTAATACATATTTATTCCCAACATTTATACATTTACACCATTATATATATATATTTGTTTCTTCATACTAATATTTTAATTAAATGTTTTCAGTATAAATGGTCTTCCCTGTCTTTATCATAATTATATTATATAAGAGGGATCCCATATCAATATGACTAATATGAATTTAACGTATCAAGTAAATGAAAATAAAACAAATTATAATTCCAATATAATGATGTAGCAAGCAAGAATGATTTAGACAAACATAAGTATAAAATAAATTTCATTTATGTTAATAGGGACATCAAATGGTTATTCTTTGTATGGGATAAGGGTTTAGAATAATAATTGAAATAGACTATAATCAAAGAGTAACGATAGATGTTAAGTTAAATATTTTATGTTATAATAATTTTTTTTTTCATATGTTTAAATTAAAAACTCTTGGTATATTTTTTTTACACTCAATTTTCAATTAGTCATATCTTCTCACATAATTACATATATTTTTACACATTTAAACCTATTTTCATGTATCCACACCTATCCTTATAACCTACACACGTTCATGCATAACCACATTTTAAGTAATATTAATATACCTTGAACTAGATGCTTATGCAGATTCTCCATGAGTATGAAACCTGGGAATAGCGGAAATGAAAGATGCTAAGGACGAGATGAGTGTAGATATATAGTTTAATATTTATGTGATTATTAACATCTCATCTCCCAGGAATGAAGTTAAAGTATATGTAGGTATAGAGGTGCAAAAATCCAAGGTAGACTCTCTTATTCATTGTGATGACTTAGCAAACCTATTATCATACAAATAAAATCCTGTTCTGTTACAATACTGAACAATGATAAAGATAAGTGTAAAAGATTGTGGTTTGGGCCAACTGATGAGTGCTAATTCAGCACAAAATAGGCATCTTAGGAATCATAGATCTTTTTCACATGTCTTCGGTCATATGGTTATGATTACATCCCTCCACAAGGTGTTAAAAGTGGTCAAAAACCAATCCCTACCTCGCATGAGAGTGGTATAGTGAAAATTACCTTACAGAAATTTTATTCATTATTGGATAATCTCTAGTCTAATGGATGACTAATAAAATTATTAATTGTCCCACTCATGATTTTTTTTTAATTTATAAAATATCAATGAAGTGTGAAAAGTTCAATAACAGTGATTATTTTACATATACAGTATTGCATAAAACTCAAAGTAGATTTGTTTTATTGATTACTTTATCAGTGTTTTAATTTATAAAAGAAAAAAATTGTACCAACAATTCATTAGAGAATAATTTATACATTTCTGTTATATATATATATACACAGTATACTTAATATGTAGAATCTACTATGATAAATTATTTATAATTTACACATACACACACATATATATATATATTGTAATGGTATACATTTATGCCATTACATCACTGTCAAATAATAAATGAAATATCAACAAATAAAACCAAGTACAAATTTAAAAAAGAAAGAAAATTAGTAAAGTTATTTAAATCAATATATAAATTGCACAGATGGAAACTATTAAATAATTACTTAAAAGTAAGTTAAAGTAAAAAAATAAAAATCTAAAGATAAAAGATTAGTATTTTTTTTTTAAAAGTAATGTAAAAGAAAATTAAAAAAATGTTAATTAGTTTCTATTCAAAAAAGTGTGTTTAAATCTTAAGTAAAATGGAAATTATTGTTCTATTAAAATGTAGTAAATGTAAAGCAAATGAGCTCTTGGGGCACTTAAACGATGAAAGTCAGATAAGAGATAAAAATTAAAAGATTATGGTGATTCCTGCTCTGGAGCAGACTAGCCAATGCAGTTACCAACAAGCAAACAGGCCAGAAAGGCAATTTATGTATGTGCCAAATCCTAACTTGGCTATATTTTGTAGTTAAATTATGCAAGTATAAATATTCCTATGTAGAGCCACATTATCTTTCCAGGGATAATTGGAATATGTAAGATCATATAAATAACTTAATGCCCACATTTCACACATGTAGTATATCACAAAATGTAAAGTTAATAATGATTTCATAAAGCATGATTAGAGACAGTATTGGTAGTGAGATTTCTCAATATCCGGACCATTATCATTTAGGAAATTAGTTATGTCAAATTTGAATAATTAAAATGCAAGTTTAGAGTCGATATTGAAATGGTTAGCAATACCTTGCATTTAAACCTGGACTGAACCAATAGCAGTATTTATTCATTAACTAGTAAAGAATTAATTAAATATTATGTATTCATAACCTGATGCTACTGAAATAATATTTATCATAAAAACACTTAAAGTACTATCAGTGATTAACCTGGGTTTAAACCTCATGTAACATATTGTAGTATTTTGTATCTGAGAGTCTCAGATGTGAATCATCTATCATTTTATACATGTAAAGGGTGTATCTCATTTTGTTTTCTTTTATAACACTAATAAAATTGTATTACATAATTTATCTCAGCATAGTGTATTATTTGTCATTAATATAACGTATTTATAGTTTAATTCAGTATCTTGTATCTCCTTAACCTAAAAGGATATAATAAAAAAAATAGTCTGGTGACCTCAAGTGCTGTAGTCAGGTGAAGATTGCCTGGGAGATATAAGTAATGATGTTTTTGCTTTGTATTGTTCATGGTAATATTTATCTTATTTTATATATGTTGCAAACACACATACAAGTTGGATTGTCATTCCCCAGTTCTTGGAATTATTAACTTTGCTGGACTTCACATTTTGACTGTTACAATATATACCAATAGTACATTGGGTCATTTCCAGTATTTAGGAATACAACACACTTCTTCATTAATCACATGCATAATACTTCCACCCAGTAACAAACTAAATTATTTATCATAAAGTATGCTATTAATAAATAGATAAATAATGTAATAATCTAAATTTAAAAGCCAATTCAAAAAATATGGAAAAGCAGAAATAACTGCTATAGGTTTCTAATTCTAAATCAATCTTTTATCTCCTTTATAAAATATCAGTGAAATAATATTATATTTAAATATCTTTGGGAAATAATCTGCAGATAATAATAAATTAATTAAATATGTTACTACTAGAACAAAATAAAAGCCTTGACTAAATCAAGCTCTGCAGGGCTAATTTATTGCAAATCAAAAAATAAATTTGCAATTTTAACATCAGTAACAAACAATAAATTAGATACACCTTCAATTAATTCATTTACTATATCCCTCTTTATGTTAGTATCGCATGGGCTTCCAAATTAGTGATTAAAAAAATCAGCACTAACATTTAAAATTATCAATAACATCAACCAATTCATCATTAAATAACAGATGTGATATATTTTCATGTTTGTCCTTTTTCAATAGTAATCTCTTTTAGCCTGTTTATATATCAACTTAATTTCCTTGCTCAATCGGGTGACCAAATCAAAAATACCTCTTTTGTAAAGAAGATGCCTATGATTTATCAGAAAAAAATTATTTTATCTATAATCCAGAATCACTTGGGATGCATTTTGCTATTATTATTTAGCATTGCTAAATATAGAAATACAGTCATTATGAAAAAATTCAAAATTCGAGGCAACATCACCTGATATGAAAATATTCTTCCAAATATGATTATAGAATTCAATGCAGTAAACAAGAACAAACAGAATTGTCATATAAAAATTTGCTAATTTTATTACATATAATTGACATACTTATACTGGTAAATGGTTAATTATTAAAACTTTCAGAATTATGCAATTGTAATCAAACAAACTATTATTTTTTATAAATATATGAACAAGAAGAGATAGCAATAATCATAATTCTAGTAGATAAAAAAAAAAAAACTTGTTGGAAACCATGACAGTTTAGAAAATTTAAATAATTAGTGGCTTCTAAGTTATAATTTTGTCCCATACATTAAATTAATATTCATATCACCAGTAAAAACAACAAATTTTAAGAGCAAATAAACCACTATTTTATACTAATATACTTTGTTAAAAAAAAAAAAATCTTTGTTTCTGAAAATTGAGACATACAGTTTAAACATCTGATGAAAAATAAATGAGTCAGTAACAAAAAATTATAAAGTTTAAAACTTATATCACAAATTATTTAAATGTTAAAAAAACAACAACATACCTGTTGAAACCTTTTTAAATGTAATGTTAAAACAGCAGGTGGGATGAAAATCAGTAATTGTTTACTTGCATTTGTATAAACTTTTTCACATTTTTTCCCTGAAATATATGAAGATCATTTGGTAAAATATACATTAGTATATATAAATCAATAAAAATCTATGCCCAGAACAAACAAATCCAAATAGCTTACTACAATAATGGATTAGCATCAATATAACAAAAGATGAGCATTATTTACAAGTTTGCTTAAATGATTCTTTGGGGATCTAGCTTATGAATTATCTTAGTAATGTATTTGGACTTGGTTCTGTGAATAATTTTTTTGATTAATGTCACATATTTGATAGGCTGTAAAATTATCTACATGCTCATTGAAGTCATTAGTGAATCAATGTATGCTTTTTTATATTTATATAAATTCAGATATCATATTTTATTGTGTAGTTTATAGAAGTTGAACATATGTTTTTATGGAAAAAAATGTGTTACTGTTTAATTATATATATATAATTCAAACACATATATAACTAAACTGATATTTAAAGACAATTTATCAACCTAACATTTAATATAATCCAGCTTACTTTATGCCACCTGATATAAAACTTCAACATAAACAGAAATAAAAATTAAATAGCCTACTAGAGAGCAAAAAAAAAGAGACAGTAATCAACAAGTTTGCAAGTTGGTGTGTGATTATTTTTCCATCCTTGTTTACCCTATAATTAAAAATAGTTAGATACCCATTAAAATGACTAATATTCAATGAGAGTTGAATTAGCTATGCTTCAATTAATTGAAAAAAAAACTTCAAGTTTGAAAAAATTCTTCATTGAATTCATCCAAGGTAGATTCCAGCTTGTAGGCATGGCAGCTGAATGTGTTACCTTTACACCATGATATATTTCTTATGTAAAGTTATACGATAAGATAGTTGCAAGATAGATGCTTTTGTTATAATGTCTCTACAGAAAAACAGTAAAGGCACTATTCATCATGCTAATCAAACAAAAGATATTTTGTTTTTTGTGACTTGTTATATTTTCTAATTAAAAAAGCTTAATATTCATTTATCTATGAATTATCAGACAGCTTTCTAGGTTGGTGATTCATAGACTGTTTATTTGCCAAAAAAAAAAAAAAAAAAGCAAAGCTTGTCTAGAATCTTAAAAAAAAAAAACCAACTCCATCTTTGATCTTGATTTAAACTCCACATCAAATCTATATATATGCATACTTCAAAGTGTATGCACATTGTATTTTTATATTCATATTTTAAAACTTTGGTTGTTTGTAATTTATTGAAAAAAGGAAAAGAAAATATATATATAATTAGATAATAAAAACATTAAAAGTAATAAAAACAACAAAACAAATCCGATGCAGCTCAGTTAGGTTATATTACAAGGCTGCAGAGAAAAGAAGAAAAAGTTTAATAAAAACTCATATGAACTGATAAATATACAAACTGTCATTTGCGTATGTGTGTGTATATACGTATTACTTGAATAAATTGTCTAAAAAATTAAAAGAAAAATTAGTTATGCATTTGGTCATATTTTATAAATTTACTTTGTAATATGTAAAATAATAATGATAAATTGCAATGTAAAAGAAGAAAGAAAAGTAGTCTCGATATGCATAAGAATTTGAATTGCATAGTTTCTAAAAATCTAAATTTGAATGTGTTCTAGTTTGCCTTTTCTAAACAGAGTTTTAAATAAAATATTAAAATTTTGGAATTAATAATATTTTAGAAATTATTGAAATATATTTAAATGTCAGCAATAATTTTTCTTTCTCCCTAAATTGTTGGCTAACATAAATGAAGAAAGAAAGAAAAAAACTTTTTTTTTCTTTCATTCATTTATATAGCAAATCGTAATAATTTATTCAGTTATATATCAAGTCATATTATGATATTTGTAAATTTGTTTTCACAGCATGTTTTTCAAAAAACATGTTGTTGAGCAATATTATATAGGTATAAATAGATCTAAAAAAGCAACTAGGCATTCCAGTGGAGTCCAGTATTTCATTCCATATTGCATTCCAATCCAGTCTTAACAACAATTAACAGGTCAGGACAGGTTTTTTAGAATTTTGACAAATCAGAGAATTTAAATCGATATAAGGGCGATTGGTAAAGAATACATACATGGGTAATATATCGTTTTCTTTGTCAAAGAATTATCTTTCCAACAGGAATTTTTTTTTCTGTAGAATGAAAATTGTATTTTTTATGAATGTTTTAGTAAATGGGAGTTTTTAATTATTTTTTTCCGTTATTTTATAATGTCACAGTTAAAAATGAACAGTGATTGATTACTCTCAAGAGAATTAATCTAAAACATTCGTAATTTTTAAAAAAAAATGTCAAAGGTAATACTTTCTATCAACTGTAATTATTTAATATTTTTCATATTTTTTTATATAAATAATTTATAATGCTATAAAATATTGATTTGTGCTGCTACGTGTATATATATATAACTTCTTTGGTTTAGAATCTAACCAATTATAAATATGAAAATCTGTAATTTTTTATATATTTTTTTGATATAAATAATTTATAATATTGTATAATAATGTTTTTATGCTTTAAAATAAGTTTGTTTTATGTTTTGATTAATATATATGTACCTCTTTTTATTTTCTGCCTACTCTATAAGCATTTGTCTCTATATTTTTTTCAATCTAGTTATTTTCTACTTGTTTATAAAAATATTATATATTTTTTGTAAGTAATGATTCTAATTGCTGCAAGCAGTATCTCATGTCTGTTAGTATGCATCTGAATCATACAACTTTGTCATCTATACATAAGCAATTATATTTTATTTTTAGCAATGTATAAGTATTTTTTTCTATTTTTTTATACAAACATTATAATTTTTTTGCAAGTTATACTTATAACCATATTTATTATAACGATCATAATTTTGCTAAAATAAAGCCATCTACACAGTAAGCTATTAGGAATTTCTATAAAGGCAAATGAAATATGACAGATAAGAAGAAGCACCAGTATTGTCACTATTCTCATTAATATTTTATATTGCATTAAATTGAAAAAAAAAGTTGTTTCTTATTTATTTATCATGTACAGAAATGTGATATACATGCACTATGAAAAAACGTTTTAGTATTACATCTTTTTGCTCTTTTATATGCATTATATATATTGTAATGGTAAGAAAAGTAGAGCTGCTTTAACCTAACCTAGAGATGCAGATAGAAGGGGTTCGAACCTCATCTACTCCTCTAGATTGCTACTAAGCGACTTACTCCCCAAACCTCACTAGAATTTAATCTTAATGTATGCCCGGTGGTCAGGGAGAGAAGAGACCACGAAAAGGAATTTTTACATATATAATGATCAGATGTACATACGTATGTTACAAAAGAAAACAATACTAAGTGGTTTTATTTATAGTGAATGAAAGATAACACAAACTTTTATTATTTACATTAAAAGAATTCATACAATGTTTTATTAGTAGTGTCACAGGATATTTTCACTGCAACCGGATAGACATATTTGAAAGATCCATTGATCGTAATGATAAGAGCAGACAAAATTTTACATTATCATTTCTTTCTTTAAAATATTCCAGCCAATGGAAGTGTTACATAAAAGAAATCAAGAGAGAGAGATGATTCATTAACTCTGTGGTTGGAGAACATAGAAATAAATAGGTAGTCAAACTCAACTAAACACTTTGGACAGGTTTAAATCACCGCCCTACTTATGATTTAAGAAGAATGATAAAGTGATCCCAACAGGAATTTCCAGCTATAATTGAAACATTTCGATGATATTTTGAGAAAGATTTCCTAATAAATATAAATATATAAGACCATGCACACAGGCGATAGCATATAGTGGGCTGTGAGGCTCGAGACATAACAGTTACCAAGAGGTTACCACAAGACCGGATAGCTCTCCGTATCTAAACTAGGTTAGAGAGAAAAATGAAATCCGTTCGCTAAACGCATGACCCAGATTCAGGATCGGAGTTTTTGTTGCTTATGTCTAGTTACGTACATTTAAGGAACTGTGATCGACATGAGATCCCGAACAATTTATTTATTTTTCAGAAGGTCCGAATATAGGTATGTTAACCTAAGCAAACTTGGCAAAAGAAGCACTGTAATTTATGTCGAGTGGCCCAGTAGATCACCCGAGGCACAATATCATATAAATACGGTCAACGACCTCTAAATTTAAAAAAAGAAACCCTCTGCAAAATATATATCTTAGGAAAGCTCAACTATCACTGAAAATCCGCAGAAAAATAGTAACTTCACCTTTATAAAATTTGAATTAATAAAAAGAACAAGTGGGGGGATATTTTATTTATTTAGTTGAAATTTAACCCATTCACCACTAAGCCAATGCTATTTAATAATTTTTTAATACATATTGTCAAAATGTACTCTCTCTTAGTATTAAAATATAAATGCGAATGTTTTATTTCACGCTCTTTAAAATATAACTTTAAATTTGTAACCCTTCATTGACTAAAATATACTGGCATTCAATAAGGATCTTTCTTTTATATGTATATAAAAAAAACTAAGTTAAAGTTTGGAAAGTTTTATAATAGAATATCTAGCAATTTAAATCTTGATTTTAAAATAGTTTTGCACTTTCTATGATTTGCTTCCTTTTCTTTCTAAATAAATAGTTATATAAAATAAATAACTTAATTACGGGAGTATAATGGCGGAAAGTTAAACGAAGCATTTTTCAATTAAATTAATAAGAACTATGGCCGCCATTATATATAATAACCCCCCCCCCCATTACGATATAAAAAAAAAGAAAAGAAAGCAATTAATGAAATATAATTTCACAAGATTCGAATACATAGATTTAAAAAAACATATATATATATATATAGAAAAGCATAAATATACATTGAAATTGCAAATTACACAGATATTTTAATAATTTATGGGAACGTTACCGGTAACTAGATGGGTGGGTCAAAATGAGTTCATTTGATGTTTCCCCGCAGGTCTTCTCGGTTCTTCAAATTTGTTTTCCATGTTTTTGAGGGCAGATTTTCACGGATACAGGGCAGATACTTTTGTTCTCTGGCTGGCTTACATGATTACAACTCCTGCATAAGGAACAGCTCAGGAGAGCAAAGGCAAAGAAGTTACCCCTGCATTTTTGCAGAGCAACACATTTTTGGATTCTTTTATTTATATGCTGAAAGAATAGAGTGCAGCTTGAAGTAAGTACAGCAAGCAAGAGTTCGCTATATTGTCTAATCTTTCAGCAAAATTTCTTCCAACAAAATTCTTAAGATTTCTCTCTGACCTTCAGCACAGGTTACCAGCAAGCATCAGACCAAGAACAAAAGAAAAGTTCTTTATTTATACCCTTTTTCCATTATGTTTTTAATCTGCTAATTAGTAGCGAATCATGCCCGTTGTTTCAAATTTTTCCTGTTATCTATTTTTATCTAATTCAGAAAAATGTTTTACTAATTAAATTCCTTTTCTTAATGGATTCTATTTAATTAAGAAATTCATCGAATTCTACCAAATATATTTTAAAAATAATTGCAATTATAATTTTAACTTTCTATATTTTATTTTATTAAATCTTTTAATTTAGGCAACTATTTGAGAAAACGATAAATTTAGTTTGAAAAAAAAACATACATTCACTGTGGTTGGACTTAGGGTCTTAGTTAGTCCACAGTGAATGGTGAAGCCAGCATATATATTTATATATGCACAGCTTCAATATATATATTTGCAATAATTTTAAAATTAATTTCATTTTCGATAAATTACAGTACACTAAAATTCTCTTTGTATAAAATCTGATATACAATGTATAATATCTGATAAACAATGCATAATATCTGATATACAATATTTATTGTTAAATTTTCTCTTTTTTTTCTATTAGAAAGAAATACACTTCCAGCAAATATTTGCATGGGAGAACAAAATCTGGTACAGCTAGTAAAAATGGAAGTAATCAGCAAATACATATTTGAAGATTTAATAATGAAGAATTATCTCAGGTAACTCATATTATATATCAACTTTTTCAAAAATTTTAAGAAGAATGTGATGAAGCTGTCTATAAAAATGTTATTTTAATATTTAACTTTAAAATTTATAGAATTTGTAAAGTTATATAAAAATAAGCATTTTTAAAAGTGTTAAAAATCTTTTTTTTTTCTAAATTTTTCTAAGGTAATGACTATTTTTTTAGCTTCATCACATTCCTTCATATTTACTCTTTCTAATGTTTATAATTTTATATTTAACGCATTCAAACCGAGATATTTAACAAATTATATCTGTTGTAATTTTTTTTAAAAATTCAAAATGGTGACCTGAGACTGGAATAGTTAAGAAGCAGTATTGCACTGATACAATGCCGAAGAAAGAAACAAGTATTGATTAAAACTGTTTTTCCACTGTAACTTGGATAACTGTATTTGTTGGGTTTTTTAAAAGTATTTTTCAATACTCCAGTCATAACAGCCAGTATAATGATTTTAACTTTCTATAACGTGTGGCTAGGTAATAAAAAAAACCACACCAGCTAAATACCCAAAAAATGCTGTTACATCCAGAAATTAATGCTGAAGTTTAAAAAATCAGCCTGTGGAATGCCTCTATAATACCATAACTGCCCAAGTCCTATTGATATTATACCTTATATAACATCACCAGTGCTGCTGCATTTATTCTCTAACATCATCAGTGCCTAAGGAGAAGTATCATCATCAAAGAAACTAATGAGGACAACTGTAAAATATTAAAAGAATGATATCTGCAATAACCATGGTTTGCGACTGTTTCAATATTTAACATGCTAAGATCTTATCATTATAAGTACTACAAGACTTTAAACTTAAATTTGAATAAAAATATCTTTTATTACTATGATATTTAATATTTGGTATCTATGTTAATAGGTGCAATTATATATGTAACAGTTTTATTTAGTCATTATAATAAATTATTTTTTTATTATTAATCCGATTTGGTTTGTCTTTGTAATTCATTCCAAACATCATGCTTTTAGCACACATATGCTAGTTAATATTCACAGTCCTGAGCAATCATGCAATCAACTGGGGGAACATGCAGGATTAGCGATGATAATTTGTAATTGATGATGATCATTCCTTAAAAGTTTTCCAAAAGAAAACTTTCTTTTTAGAGGGTTTGGCACCTTTGAGTTTTATTTTTATTGAAACTGAAAAACAAATAAAATACCTTTGGGAGTACTTGTACTTTTAAATTATAAATCATCATCATCACATTGGTTAATATTTTATACTTGAAATTTTTTTTTTATTTGAATTTTATTAACCATTCAACTTTCATACATACTTAAATCAAAATGTATGGTGCATATTGCACATCTTAATATCCAGGTTTCAAATCTGTCTACCATGGCAAAAATACCATTACAATATATTACTTAATAGATGTCATGTATTTATAATTGAATATCAGAATAAATGCCTTTTTAACCACATTACATTATTGCCCATTATGTAAATCTTGTACTTCCATCTTTCAGCCAGAATTTGTTCTATACATTTCTTTTTTCTCTAAGAAATAATAGTATCCGATTCACAATATTAGAAAATTAATTTTAAGTATCAATTAACAAGGAACAAATTTTAGCACTTTTTATAGTACATATTTATTTCAATTTTTCTATTTAATATTTATTTAATAGATATATACAATATATACACATTCTTTTTTTATATATTAAATAGATGTAATTAATAGAGTAAATCACTTTCCCTTCAGGTTATGAATAAATAATGCTCTGTTGTCAAAGAATTAAGAAAAGAATTCATCCACCTATTTTTTAAGCTTTTGATATTTATAAGCTAGCTTACTCTTACCAACATTAATGGAAATTCATAATGAATTCAATATACTAGACAGATAAAAATATGACATTAATAATTATTAAACAAATATTCAATTATATGAAGATAAAAACTCACTTTTAATAACCTTATTTCAATAAGCAAACAAATGTTAATAATTGTAAACATTAAATTAACATAGTGCAAAGTATATGTAATTAATGGAGTAAATCACTCTCCTATAAAGCTATGACTAAATAACGGCAAAGAATCAAAAATGCATTCCATAAATGTTGCTATGGATAAGCTTATAAACATTAAAAATTTAAAGGATAGATCCATTCTACTCTTGATTTGATCTTTTGTTAACAAGGTTATAAAATATTTATAGCATAAGGGTGTGTAGTTTATACCATTAATTACATCAGTTCATAAATAAATTACGATAAAATGAATCTTCATTGATAGTTTTCAATAAACATTATTGAGCTGATGAAGAGAAAAGTACTGAAAGCTTACTTGTACATAGCTGAATGGCACATAGAATTGTATTCTATATTTTAGATCGATCCTGCTTGAAAACATTGTGTATGCTATTTTATTTGACAGCTAACAAAGATTTTGAATTGCTATATTTTACTCAAGACATTTCTGGGTAGAAATTTAAGAGTATGTAAATAATTATTGTTTTTTTAAAAAAATTGCACTTTTTATTACCAAACATACAGAAGCAACACAGAAGCAATATAATTCTAAGATTATGAATGACTAGTACTGCAGTAATCAAGATGGATTCAGTTAGAGAGGGGGTCTTCAAAATATGACTAATTTTTATAAATAAACACCCACATTTTTTTAATTTTAAAAAAATTAGTAATTGAATAATATAATTTAAATAAAGTATATGTCATCTATACTGAAGCACTATAAAACAATGTTTAAAAATATTTTCTAGCTTTTTTCTCAGAGAAGTCTTCCAAAATTGAATCAAAATCTAGTTGCTATGCTTCTTGATTTTCAATAGATAGGATCACTAAACTGTTTAGCCTATCTTGTGTCATATTTGACTTTAAGTAATTTTTTTTATTAATTTTAACCTACAAAATATCCATTCTCCTGAAGCAACAATCACTAGTCTAATTAAATATATCCAAAAAGCAATGAAAAGATTAGAAAAAGCTTTAGCTATACCATTTTCTGCTACAAATTGAAAGATTTGAGAAGACTTTCTATAATATTCTAATGAAAGAATAATTTTTAAACTTCCATTTCAATGACTAACATATTGCCATCTAAATCTGTCGCCGTTACTAAATCAGTAGATGATTCTTCTTGAGTAGTTTTAGGGTTCATTAGAACAATTTCTTGCTGTGCCACATGCTTTTTTAGTTTGCCTTTTTCCCCCATTTTTTGAAATTTTTCCAAAAATCCAAATCACTAGTCTAATTAAATATATCCAAAAAGCAATAAAAAGATTAGAAAAAGCTTTAGCTATATCATTTTCTGCTACAAATTGAAAGATTTGAGAAGACTTTCTATAATATTCTAATGAAAGAATAATTTTTAAACTTCCATTTCAATGACTAACATATTGCCATCTAAATCTGTCACCGTTACTAAATCAGTAGATGATTCTTCTTGAGTAGTTTTAGGGTTCATTAGAACAATTTCTTGCTGTGCCACATGCTTTTTTAGTTTGCCTTTTTCCCCCATTTTTTGAAATTTTTCCAAAAATCCAAATAAATCCATATGATTTTTCAATTGTTCAAATCAAGTTTAATTACATTAAAATAAATTTACTTTGAACAGTTCTGCAGAATTAACAATTAGCTCATCATCGACTTCATAACTAAGATTTTTTTTTCTTTTTCTAAACTTTTTACTTTGAAATTCTGGAATTATTGCCAAATCTTCTGTTAGTCACCTAATACTTGCTTGAATTCATTATCCGTGTATTTGATCAACCAATATAATAGTTTTTCAAATGAAGAAAGCACTATAGTAATATCCACAGAATCAGTTTGAAATTCCTTTCTAACAAAATTTACGTCGAAAAGTAAATCATACCAAAAAAATAAAGACTATTATAAACTTGTAATCTTTTCTTGAGTGGACAAGTGAATCTGCATTACTTTTAACTAAAGAATCTTTTGATGTTTCTAATACTTCAAGAATGGCATCAGACTTCATCCACTTGATACCTTACCACTTAAATACTTTGAATGTCATATTCTCACCTTATATTGCAAAGACACTTCATAGTTATGGAGAAATGACCATGGTGATAATAAAATGTAAAGGCAATGAAATATAACAAAAAAAATTAATGCATCAGAGTAAGTTTTAGCTATATCTGGCAAAACAAGATTACAATTATGACAAGCACAAGGTGTAAAAAATGCTTTTGAATTCTCCACTAAGAATCTACCCTAAATTCCAGAAATCCCCCCCCCCCCTCATATTTCCACCATTACTATACCATTGCTTCCTGATATTATTAATATTTGATCTTGGATATTTAATTTTTCACTTCAGCACAGCATATAAATTTTCCCCAGAACCATTTTCTCCATTTATAAATTTAATAAACTGTTCATAATTCCAATGATTGAACTGAGTGATATATCATCAGACATATCTGAGTATAAAGGATATTTATTCTCTGTGGCTGATATCTGGAGTTCAATTAAGAATTATAAATTATTAAGAATTTTAAACTTCTCTCTTAATATTATAATGAATATGAGGCAACCCACATCGAAAGCACTAAGCGTTCAATATTTTTGCACTCTTTATAGCTTCTCTTTCAAGCACTTCACATGCTTTTAATCTTATTTATCAAGAATTATAGCAAAATATTTTCCTGATTTTATTCGATTTATAAACAGGTTTTAGATTTTACTTTCCATTAAATTCTCTAATTCAGGGGTGGGCAAATAGCGGCCCAAGGGCCACATGCGGCCCTCTAAGAGTTTTTATGTGGCCCGCCAAGACAATCAGAAAAATCCACCTTGAACTGAGATTTCCTTCCCATGTGCAACCAAAGATTCATCTCGTATTTTTCACTAGGATGGCCATGTCAATACACATGCCAGTGTAGATACAATGTGCAGTGCTTTTCCAATTGATCTGTTTAATTTCAATTTTGTCTTTGCATTAGCAAATATATACATTTTCAACTTTAGTGAAACTTATGAACCCTCTGAAAAAATGTAAAATCGGTGATGAATGTCGTGTGTTTAATGAAGAATGGACAAAACAAATATTTTTTTGATAAAACAGGGAATAAAGCAGTGTGTTTATTGGGTCATGAAAAAAGGGTGCGGCCCTCCGCTAACCTTTACTTCCACAAAACGGCCCCCAATGTGGCCCTCCGCCAACCTATGCGGCCCCCAAGCCAAAACAATTGCCCACCCCTGCTCTAATTCATTTTGAAGCGATTTGCTTAGATAATGTTCTTGACCTTGTTTATTGGTGTTTCATTGAAAATAGTCTAGAATTATCGAGTCAAATTTCCCAGGCAGTTCAATAAAATTCTTAAAAAGTTTCCATTATGCAAATCATCTATGTTTTGGACAGATTCCCATAATGTCAAATTATGCTCAACTAGAAATTGTATCACTGACAATAATCTTTCAAAAACTTAACATAATCTCAATTTTTGTACCTTGTCTGTACTTTCCACAGATGAAAATCTCTTTTGAAGTTCTTTACATTTAAACACTGCGAGAAAATAATGTTTTCACTTTTCATGTTTTGCTAGTCTAGTCTGAGTATTTGGCCAATTATTGAATCCTGATGTGAATGAACAAAGCAATCATCATATTTTCATGGAAAAGACAACAATAGAAACAAAATACTTTACACTTTTTAGCAGCAAAATATTATACAGAAATGATATATGATTTCACGATGTGGAAGTTTTCTTATAAAATTAATTTTTGGAAAATAAGTTCCATTATTTTGGTGAGGAAATTCATCCACAAGAATTTTTTGGCGATTCTTTTTTCATTAAATGATCTATTATTTGTTGGCTCATTCTCTCTGGTCAAATACCAAGTTATCTGTTATGTTTGGTAGTTCATTAGTTATGTCTTTATTCTTGGGAACACCATACTGAATTATTTCCATGACAACATTTCCTTCTTTTAATGTGTTTCTTCAAGATTATTATCTATATCTATCTTAATATCCGGAACAACTTTTCTCAAGACATTTTCATTTATATAAATATTTTCATCTTCTTATTGGTCCCTTCTAAGTCTGTGTTGTGATTGTGAATTCTTAAAAATTTGTGCAAAGCACCTTTTTGTTTTTCAGTTGTAATTTTTCTTATTGCACTTCATTTTCTTTTGGTACTATCACTCTGGAATTTTCTGTCCACATTACTTTCTCATTAGGAATTGGACATGCTATGAAAAAATAACTAGAATGTTAAGATTTCTTTGCAATGGCAGATAATAATTGAAAATAAATACTTTTATATAGGTTTAAACTGTTTAAATTTGCATTAAAATAATCAAAAATATTTTCATAATTTTCTATTAAAATTATTAAAAAATTGCAGTGAACAATATAAATGTAGCAGTTTAGAATTTTATATTTTTAGAATAATATTTAATATTTTAAAGGAATTAATTGAATAATTAAGATTTTTATTATTATTATTTTATGTATAATAATAATAATAATACTTTAGTATAGATAAGTTTATTGGATTGTTCATCAAGTTGCAAGCACAAAATAATTAAACTATATTAAAATTAGTTATTTTGTTTGTAAAAATAATTTGCATATATGTAAATAACTTAATTCAATATTTAGTGAAATAAATGGTAACAATTTATTAGGCCAACATAATTTTTTTAAGAATAACACTTTGCATATCTTTATTTTTTGCCACTGTACAGAAAAAACTTGCTACATGCTTACTTACTACATGCAGTAAAAGAATTGGGGAGGCCACAATGCAATTAGTCAACTCTGAGTTGTAATACAAATAATTGACAATACAAACTTAGACAAAATAAGCATTAGCACTCAATATAAAAAACAAAAAAAAAGTATTTCAATAAATATAGAAGTTACTGATTATTATAATTTTTGAAATAATAAGTTATATATATATATTTAATACAATTTTTAATTATGTAAACTTTGCCAGGTGTGGGGCTCCCTTTAAATGTGGAACTTAATTAGACGTAATCAGCTCATATTCAATCCTGGAGATAATTAATTATTGTTTGATTAATAAGTATTTCACATTGACTGTGTAATTATGAAATACAAAAAGCCTTAGTGAATCAAAATAGGATGTTGAGAAAATATTAAACATATCTTTTGGGCATCTAATGTATAGTATACAAATGGGTTAAAAATTAACTTGAATTGATTAATAAGATTATTGATTGGGAGTATTCTTTGCACTAGATTGAAAAAAATTATTACCACATCTGGTGCACACAAAGATTCTGAAATTTAACTAAGATCTTGATAATGAACTGGTTATCTATATCATCTATAAAAAATATATATTTTTTGTAAGTTCTTTTATGAGAATCCAATCAGGGATTTAACATACTAATCTAAATGATCAACATTCTTCAAAACATGATCTGTGAAGAAAAAAGGATTTTTACTACATATAAAATTAGCATAAATGATAAAATTCAGGCCTATAAGATATATTGTTAAGCATTATTTAATATAAAATAAACAAAAAGACATCTTATATTACATATGTTTTTGTTACAACCTATATTATAGATTAAAATAGCTGTCAACCATGTCAGACACAGAGCTTCTTATATAAGATTTATGTGATACGTATATTACTTTTACTGGTTGTATTCAAATCTATATCAATAACACATTATTCTAACATGATTGTCAGATGTTATTAAAATAACTGTCAACCATGCTAGATGTAGAATTTTTTATATAAAAAGATATATGTATATTACTTTTACTGGTTGTATTCAAATGTACATCAATCACCCATTATTCTTAACATGATTATCAGATGTTTGTATTTCTGAAAAATCTGATGTGGCTTAGCTGTAAAGTTTGAAATGAGACTAATTATCTTGGTCTTGAATAGTGAATATTTAATAATGTTATGATAAATTTGGATGTAATTGATAAAAGTGATTGTGCAATAATGTATTCACATTTAAAATAATATATATATGAATCTCTGACATCTCTAGCATATTTGACAAGACTTGGTTGTAGTCAAGACAGCAATTAACAATATTAAAAGTATAAATCTACACATACAGGGTGCTAAAATTACTAAGCATTTGTTATAAATATTATACATATAATACAATTCTATAATTCACATGTCAGATTCCTAAAAAATCATTTTAACAAACATATAAACAATGCCGACTTTCTCGTATTAATATTAATCTATTGGTCAGATAAAAATGGACATTTTCATCTGATTCTCAAGTTCTTAAATAGTAAATGAACTAGCATCAATGCTTCAAAAGTTTGAAGTGTTTTAATAGCAGGATTTTTATAATTATTAATCAAAGCAGCTTACAGTTTCAAACAACAAAGCAGATGTAATTCTAATAATGTCAGTAAGTCTGCAAATAAATCAGCCACTAAATATGTAATGTTGAGAATATATAAACATATTCATGGACTAACTAATTCCAAATATATTACCATAATTCACAAATTACCTTCCTAAAGAATCATTTTAGCAACTTTGCAAACAATGGCCACTTTTTTATATTAATATCAATTTCATGTTAAATAATAAATAAATTAAGTATATTTTAAAAGTGGAAATTTTTATATTAATGATTTTTCTAATTATTATTAATAATTTTAATAATCAAGTCAATTTATAATTTCAAATAACAAATCAGATTGAATTCAAAAAATTAGCTGAGATTTATTTATGGACCTATAAGATGGCTTCACTAATAATTACAAAAATTATTTTAATATTGCAATGGTAAAAAAAATATAAGCAATGAGAGAAGCTTTGTTAGGTGCCCAAGCTTTAAATGTCAAATCTGTAACAGTAAAAAAAAATTAACAAGAGAGAGACTCCATTTATATTCCCTAGCTCTGAATACCAAAATGGTAATGGTATGAAAATGAGAACATGAGAATTATTCTTGTTAATGCCTAAATCTTTGAATAAACTAAATCCATAACAGTACAAAATGAGGAATTGTTTAATTAATCTTTTTATTATAATAAAATACCAACATATATATTAAAATCTTTAATGGAATAAATTGATCATATGGACTGTTTAATTTTTATATATCTTATAAATTTTATAAAGTTAAATCTATAGTAGTATTAATTGTACAATAACAAATCTATAATAATGTAAATAGGCTAGTTAAAATCAATAGTGCAGTACAAGTTAAGTAAACCAAATCTGTAATGGAATAAAATGAACAATAGTTAAGCAAGCTCTATTAATAAAATAATCCAAAATCAATATTGGAATAATGTTTAAAATTTATTAATAATATTTATATATTAAAAAATATCAACCCGATTACAAGTCAATATTGTCTATACAATATTAAATATTGTATATGAAAAGTATGACAGATACATTAATTAATAGTCACAAGATATATGACTTGATTTTCTTACTATTAATAAATAGTTTATAATGATATTCATTCATAAATAACCCTTTTATTACTATGTGGTAAGTTTATGCTATATTCAAAATTGAATAAAGTTATTAATCTTAATGATTATATAAAATTTTATTGTAATAATTTATTAACTAGCTCATATAACAATGGATGTTCATAAAACATTAGGCTCACTTTTTATCACTACTGAACATTAGTACAATGATAAAATATATATTCGTTAGTTAGATGTTATATATTTATATTCACAATGAAATTCTACATCATGATTACTATATCATATATCAATTAATGTGAATAAGACTTAATTCAAATTTAATAAATAATAATTTTATTTACAAAAACTAATAAAATGATTAATAAATATGCTGTAATAATTTAAATTAAGATATCATAGAATATATAAACTATAAGATGGTGCAAGACATTAGATATTCCTTATCAAACCACAAAAAAAATATTCATTTATCCATTGTCTCCATTACACAAACTATATACATAAATCATACAAAAGAAAATATTAATTTGCTGCAGTTTGCCTAATGAACACTTATCCGCAAACAAAAAAAATTATTGAATTAAATCTATTATGATTTAAATGTAAAGCTAAATTTATCTATTAAAATTTTCTTTGGATAATTTATATATTTATATGTTCACTCATACCTATATATGCTAAATGACCTTTTAAAACAACTACAATAATAGTACAATAATTATAAATAAACCACACAACATATTTTATCAAATGGTAAAATATTAATTAATGACTGTATATAAAAGTTGTACTGTCTTTTAATTACTTCTGATAGAGACAATTCACAAAGAGGTTTGTGAAATAATGATATTTTTAAAACATAGCAATTCCCAAACAGTTTGTTTCTTTTGAAAGTATCTGTAGTTTATTTAGAAAAACAATTTGTAATGAATCATGGCAAGACTTCACATTGCAGTTGACATTAATTAATGAGTATTAGCATTTTTAAAATGATAGTTAATTCATTTCAAGTTATAATCTTTAGCAAATTATTTATTCCTTTGTTGGCATCAGACATATATATAATAACACATAGTAATTTAAAATTTATCAGCATCTTATACCTTTTAATTATTCCATTTATTAAACAATTATTTGTATCCCTAATAAATTATTGATTTGTTTGTTGGCACTCACATACAGATATATATATTGATATGGTTTAATAAGCATTTTTTAAAAAAGTTTCTTTTCCAGAATGTACCTAAAGCAAATTCCATTTTAATTGTTTATCCAGATTTCTCTTAAAAACTAAGTTGTCTTTGAAGCAAATGTCAATTTTCCTACTTAGGTTTCCATTATATTATAGTTCAGATAAAACATTTTTTTAAAAAAATATTTACTGCTTAACACATTATTTTAACTCAACTGAGAGAAATACATCATATATATAAAGAGAGAGGGGGGCAAATAAGTAAAAAGAATGTATAAACTTAAAATCATAGGCTTATTTATAGCATTTGTTCGCTGATGTAATTTTTGAGATCATTGCTTAGATACTGTTGTTATCAATACACTCAAAATTTATATCTTTTACTTAAAAGATAAATATTGCACTTGAATTAGAATTCATTTGAATAAAAACAGCATCCCAAACAATATATCTATCTTTAATTTCTTTCAGCAGAAGAATATTTAAAAAATAAAATAATAATTTTTAAACCTTTTTTTAAAAATAAAATACATTTTATTGTTTCAAAAAAAATATAATAATACATTTCTAATAACAAATATTACCTTTAAAACATTTGCAATTTAAAATTTATATGATAATCTCGTATTTAACCAATAACTCAAACCTACATATATATTCATATACACACATGAAAATGTAATTTATTTACCTAAATCTATTGTCTTTTAAAATATGCATATAGACAAAACATAATTTTTATAAAGCATATATGTTTCAAATTTATAAATATTTATGAGATATTAAATTTAATGCAGTGAATTTACTTATTGATTTATTTAACAAAAATAAGAAAATAGATTGCAAACTATTTTTAAAAAAATAAAAATAAAAACAAATGACTAATTGCTAGTTCATATTTTGGGTGTGTCTATAATAACTTCCAAATTTAAGATAAAACATTACTTGATAATTTCAAACACTTACTAATATATAAAATTATGAGGAGTAAATCTTTTTTTTATTTTATTTATAATGCCCATTTAAATCTAATCTAGTTTGATCTTTCTGAAATTTTGATGCTTAGTTTATTTACCATTAAGAATCTGGAAAACATATAAAAATGATGCTGTATTTTTTATCTGATAAATAAAAGAGTGAGCATTGTTTGCATGTTTGTTAAAATTATTCTTCAGAAATCTTACTTGTTATTTATAATAATGTATTCAGACCTGTGAATAAATTTATATTAGCAAAAACATTACATATTTAATAGCCATGATTATAAAAAAAGTAATTTTAAAATGAAAAAAATAAATAAAACTCACCTCCTACAGCTCGAGGTCCTAATTTAGCTTCCTTAACTTTTGTACAGTTTTCACAACCAAATTTGTTATTACCAGTGAGTAATTCTGGAGCAGTAAATTGATTTAAACAATACTGAATAGAGCATTCATGAGGAGATGCTTGATATCTGGGTGATAAAGAATTTCTAGATTTTAATATTACAACTTGTTCCAATTTACTTCTATTTGTGTTATTTCTGCTGCCAGAATCAATATTTTCTTCAGAATTTTCCTGATCAACAACTATTTTATTGCTATCAATAATAATCTGTGGATACTTATTCTTAAGATCCATGTTGTTTTTTCTCACAACTTCACTTTCAGTACTTTCTAAAATATCTGGATTTCCTTTTTCACTATTTAAAGAAAGATGACCATTTTTTATTTTTAAATTTGTCATCTGTAAACAAAGGTTATCATCATTGGCAGCTGATGCTAAAGTTACAGGATGATCATTTTCTTTACAAAAATCTATTTTATCTTCTTGATAATCTTGAGAGTCATCTTGTTGTTCCAAAGAGGCTAATCTTGATACATCACTTTCAGTATTGTCTTCAACATCTGCATCTACAATACATACCATTTGTTGTTTTTTTACAAAAAAAAAAAAACAAACTTATAGAATCATAAAGTAATATTCCTCTTCTCATTTAATAATTGTTTCATTCAGATTGTGACTTTTTGAAACATTTTAGGTTCCCTGATTTGATTTAATGATTCATATAAAAAAAAAATTATGACATTTCTGATATACATAAATAAATATATCATTATTTGAACCCCCAATCCTTTATATATCCTTTATGAATGGTTGCATTTAGAATGAAATTCACCTTTTTTCTTGGTCGTTTCATTCTAACAATGCAAGCATTCCATCATTATATATAAAATCCACATGAATGTTTGTCTGTAAATGGTCATGTGACAAATTCACAACCAATTAAAAAAAATTATTAAATTTGTCCATAACACTATCAAATTTACAACTGAAAAAAAAAAAACTAAATTTATTTTTATAAATAAATAACTATACTTAAGTAAACCATAATTTATATTAGAGCATTTTATGCAAAGAAAGTAATTCCATCATTAATAAACTGTAATTTTTATAGTTTTCTGTAACTCTCTCAAATTCACGTATCAAATATAACAGGTATATTTAAAAATTCTAATTTATCTTTATTAATAACTTATTGTACTAGGCCTTCAGACAGGTGCACAAAACTATTATTAAAGCTAAATGTATTAATGCCTTGCTGGGTAAATTTCTGAAGTATACCAACAGGCCGGGCTTGTCCAAACATTTTTTTTTCCAATTTTTCAATTGTGAATTGCTCACATTTATTTATATAATATTACCATCTTTTGTTTAATTTACATTAAATCTTAAAAAAGATTTGTTAAAGCAACCAATTAAAGAAAACTATTACAAAATCAATGGTCTTTCAGGCCGGGCACATTTCTCACATTTATTTATATAATATCAAAATCTTTTGTTTAATTTACACTAAATGTTAAAAATAATTTGTTAAAGCAATCAATTAAAATAAATGACAGCCTTTTCATAGGCCAGATACATTTGGTTATTACGTACAAAATCCTTATTGCAATCTATTATAAATATATGATCTAACAGCCAAAACTCTCCATACAGTAGTGCCACTCTGGTCGGCACAGGGTGGCACCACTGTATGGAGAGTTTTGCCTGTTTAATAACAGGTATGTGCTAGCATAAAAGATGGTGATCATGTGAAATATATGATCTTAAAATAATACTTTAATATCATGATGATCATTGTCAATAATACCCCCCTCCCCCATTTACAAGTAGCACAGGTTTTGAAATAGATAAATTTGAATGCCTGGATTCCCATCATAATCAATAGTGGTCAATGTGATGAGAAATATGCAGAAGAAATGTTACAGTAAGAATAGCAGTGATAAAACTATGCTAATTATAAATAGATCATAACATTTTGAGTACCATCAACTTAAAATTGTTCAATTGTCTTATTTTTGCAATTATTACTTATGCCACTGAAACATGGATATTCAAAAAAAAAAAAAAAAAAAGATGAAAATAAATGGATGCATTTGAGTCATGATGCTCTAGAAAATGCCTCCAATTCTCTATAGTGCCTCAAGATTAATGAGTCTATTTTAAAAGAACAAAAAATCAATAACTGACAGTCCATAGTAATAAAAAGCCAAATAACAGAATAATTCAGATACTTAGTGGGAAGACTTAACACTATAGAAAAGATTCTCAGTGAAGGAAAAATAGATCATCCTCCACACAGACATTTTCTAATGTAAAAGATAGATCAAATTAAGTAAATCATTGGACATGAGTTCTGTGACATTTACAAACTCAAAAGAAGATAATAATGCTAAATATATTCTTTTGAGAGTTATAGATTGAATTTGGTTTCATTGCAATCTAAAAAATACAATAGATTGACTGCAGGTTTGCACACAACTGTTCTGCAATTACTATTTTAAGAGGAAAATTATGATCTGTAATTTAATTTATAAGCAAAAAAAAAGGATGTTAAAGTTTACAATTGATTATAATATAAATTTAATTATGAGTATATGATTATAACCTATTATAAAATTAACATCTTTTTTTCATGTATAATTGCCAATGTCTGCAAAAATTACAAATGAAAACCCAAGAACTAATAATAAAGCCTTTAGTTTTAGAAAAATAATTTTCATTTCATCTAGCACCTCCCACTATAATTAGCATTACTATATTTCAGAAACTAATTTATTTAAAATAGATGTCAAGTATCTTCTTTGAAAGTGTTAAAGTTACCATTTGCACATTTATTAAATATACTGCCTTTACTAAAATTAGTGCGCTCACACAAATACATTTCTACATACGTAAAAGTTTTAAATGATTCCATTGATATATATAATTATGTAGGCAAAAATATTTTCATGAAAAGATGTCAAATATTTTTTCAAACAGCTAACCTTTAGGAATAGTATCATTCTGCTTTCTGGCTGATCTTAATTTGGGTGCATTATACATACTCTGCATAACCTCAATTGAATTTTTTTTAGGAAAAAAAATATTAATTATTAAAAAATATATAAACATTTATGTTATGTAGTTAAGCAAGTGAAAATAATTAAAATATTTTAAAATAATTATAATTTTTCTAATTCTAACTGGTCATTATTCAAAATAAGTCTTCAAATTTCCACAATTCATCCCTTAATATACAGTAACTATTTAAAAGGCAATGCAGTCAACAATAACATAAAAATATTTAACAGTCATACTCTAAATTACTAAAGACCTCTTGACATGAAACAACAATGCAATGGACTTGAAAAATTCAAAAGTCAAGGAATTTATCCCTGAGAAACTCCTCTTTAATAAAGCCTAATTGCAATACAAAACTCTTTCCAGACAGTATCTAGCAACAGTTCATTTGCGCAATACCCAGAATCTGACCAGCTTATCACAAAACCCAATTTAACAATTGCAAACAATTCTAACATAGCTGTATCACTACCCTTCTGCAAAATTCATCTATTTAAATGCAACAGAAAATATGCATAGCAATCCCACCAGGCTTGCCACCCACACCAACACCCTCCCAACCCACATTGCCAATGAAACCAAGAGAAAGACTGGTCACCCAAAGAAGATACCTTAAAAAATAAAAATACTGACATTGATCTCAGACCAGGCCAGAGTTCACAGATAATTGTCACACTACCATGGAAATTTCTAGTCCTCACCTATGTAACCAAGGCAACTCAACCACGTATAGAACTAAACCTGGATTGCATTGGTAGATACAGCAGTCCGGACCATATAAACTTTATGTAATCTTATATCACCCAATAAAACAACTTTTACATATGTAAAAATATAACTACAGATTAACCATGTAACCACAGAAATCTAAACCCTTGTAACTAATCCAGGGCATAAAATTTTTTTCATGTTAATCAATAAATCAACTTTTATATATGTAAACCTATATCTATGGATTACTCATGTAACCACAACAATCCAAGCTATGTAAAATCCCGTAACTAATCCACAGCATGTAAAAACTTCCTGTAGTAAAACAAATCAACTTTTATATATGTAAACCTACAACTACGGATTGCCCATGTAAACACAGCAATCCAAGCTATGTAAGCTCTTGTAACCCTTTAAGATAAATAAAGTTTATCATTGAGAAAAAAAAAAAAAGTACTATTATTTTAATATGAAAGTTTAATTTTTTTTTACTTACATTTAAAAAAATTAGAAAAATAAATATTTCATTAAAATAAAAACTAAAAAAATACAGGAAACTCTCAATATATCATATACTTATTGTTTTCCTGAAGGTTTGTGAAGATGGTATTTTATTACTTGTATTTATTGGGACCATTTCCATCATCTAATATAAAGTATTGAATATCTTTAGAAAAAAATCAACTTTATTACATTTTCAAAGTACATTCAACTGTTAGTAATAGCACACAGGTTAATATATGCACAACATTTCAAGAGATATTATTCTCCTTTCTTCTTTAGATATTGCTAGCCTAATCAATGACAGTATTAGCATAGGAATCAAACCTCTGCCCTTAGATTCTTCAATTTTAAAGTAATGCTCTAATCAACTGAGCCATCCTGCCAAAGACAACAGTCAGCAGAAATTTAAATGAAAGCGACAAGCTAGAAACTAGTCTGGGGATATTGGATGAGTAGGCACTAGATAGGGATTTTATGCACAAGCCTTTTGGCATCCATTGATTATCCTGGCTTGCACTGAGAGATACTACTGTATAGAGAGTTTTGCCTGTTTTAATTTCAGTAGAAATTTCATATATTTATCTATGATGTTCTTTCTGATTTCTTCATTTATTCCTAGAGCAATGTTGATTAATGGTTTCCATATATATAGTCACAACAAGTTGATTTATGGGGTTATTTGTCATTGTCATGTGAACAGCTTCTTTGAATTTTCTTCTTTGTACCAAAAGCAAGATAGCAGACAATGAATATATATGTTCAATTGGGAAAATACAAAAATATTGGATAGGAAGGAAAAGAACAAAGAAGAACATTCAAAGAAGCTGCTCACATGACAATGGCAAATAACCTCATAAGTCAATCTATTGTGACTATACATAGTGTATGGAAACCACTAATCAACTTTGCTCTTAGAAACAAATGGAAAAATCAGGAGGAACATCATAGATAAATATATGGAATTTCTATTAAGTGTTGCCTTTTGCAGGAATGCTCAGTTGGTTAGAGTGTTACCTTAAAATTCAATATTCAATCATCTAAGAGTCCAAGTTTGATTCTTATGCTAGTACTATCACTAGTTAGATGAAAACACCTGAAGAAAAGAGGAGAATAATACCTCTCAAAACGTTGTGCATATACTACTAACCTATGTGCTATTACTGACAGTTGAATGTACTGAAAATTTAAATAAAGTTAAATTTTTATAAAGACATTCAATACTTTACATTAAATGATGGAAATAGTCCAATATGTAAATACAATCATATACTTATGTATAGTTTTTTCCACCTCCATCATGTTTTCTTTTTATTCCTGAAATCAATGCCATAGAAATACATTTATTATTTTTCACATTGATATTTATTTGCAATTATAGTTAACAAATTATGGTCCTGACACAATATTTTTTCTTCATGGATGGATTTTTTTGTAATTTGAAAAGCATTTTTATTAAAAAGAATAATATTTTCTCTTAATTTTTATAACTCAGTAACAGCCATTCTATTTTTTTTTAATTAGATAAAAAAAATATTTTGCTTTCAACCTTTCTGCTTTTGTTATTTATTTGCATTTTATTTATCAGCAATTTTACTTTCTTACAAAAGTTTTAATATTTTCAGAAATCAATTGAAGTGAAAATTTTATCTAAATCGAATAAATGTCAATCCATTTTTTTTGTCCATTCATAAAATCAAAATAAAATAAATTACTGCACTTTTTATAATGAAGTAATGATAAGTTTATTAATTTAAAAAAGGTAATCTCATCATTATAATGAATATTAATTTTACTGTGATATTAAAATTGTATATGTACAAATTGTATTTAATAGACATACATACACAATTTGCAAATACTAAGTGTTAAATGTTTATATGGGATTTATACTTAAAGCTAAAAGTTGTATTAAACATGTAGTGTATTTCACTAAATAGTCGTTAAAAGAGTTCTCATCTATAGTTTTTAATAGGCTGTTCTTTTATTATTTTTAATATTACCTGTTATTTATCTACCTGATCCACTGACAAATGACAGATTGAGAGTTCATTGTATTTCTTCAAATAATAAACTACAATACTTCATCTAGTAATTGGAGAAGTTTCAAACTAATCTGAATCATTGCACTATCCATGAAATAAGAATACACTATGATATGATGCAATGGGTATTTTTGGTGAGAGGAATGATTATGGTCAGTCCAGAATTCCCTTTGAAGTGTCATTTTTTTCATATTCTTATTAATTATTATAATCATTAGCTTTTTAAATATAAAGTTTAAAATATAATATTTAATTACACACAATAGCTAAACTCAGACTATTGACAATTTCTATAAATGATGGATACTGAAACAACCTTCAGATATTAGTTAACCTAATAGCCAGTAGACAATATCTGGCCAAAGGTATCATCTACTATATTATACTTTTAGATGATAATACAATAATGGTACTATCTCCAATATAGTGCTTTTTTGTATCTTTTCTCATTTTCTCTCTTTGTTTCATTTGTTTTATATTACTATCTTTAATTATAAGGTCAATACAGAACTTGATTGTTATAAGTCACAGGGATTTGTCCTAAGTATGAAAATAAGATTGTGTGATGTATAATCACATTTTCATTCTTTTATTATACATACACAATTCTAAACTATAGACATATGTATTTACTTTTTGAATCCAAATAAATTTAAGTATGCAAAGCTGTTAATAGTGAAAAAACAATAATGGACGAAGTTTATTAAATGGACGCATATTTGTGACTTATGGATTGGCATGTATAGCATAGTGCAAATTTTTTATTAAACACTTTTATTTAACTTAGAAACTGTTTCATTACCTTTGCTTTGGATAACAGACTGCTATTAAATGGATTGCATTCAAATTTTTATACATATGTTTGAAATTGATGGCAATGCAATTTATTAATAAAATACTTCAAGATGGTCTCACTGTTTGTTTACTGTAGAAGTGTTGGAAGACTGAATTTCAAACAAGTTGATATTGATTCAGTAAGTTTTCAGTGATATACAAGAGTATGGTATATTTTCTTAAAAAAATAAAAACCTAAAAATAAAAAGGGTTTATGGTAATAGAAATAAAAACAAACCTTAATTTCTCTTGATTGTAAAGGTTACTTTAAATTTTTCTTGAATATAAAATTTTCTTTTTTAAAAAAAAAAATGCTTCTTTCATAAATAAAATAGTATTGGAATTGATTTTTAATGTGTTAAAATTTCCTTTCAAATATAAAACAAATTGCTATATATTTTTATTTTTCATTGTAATTAAAATTGGAATTATACTAAAAAGATCCCAATACTAAAAAATTAAAAATAATGTATATATAAAATATTTTATCATAAATATTTTTATTTACTATAAGAATACTGAAAAATTAAATTGTTTTTTTTTTTTATATTTGACTTGAAATAAACTTTTACCCAGAAATTAATTAATTCAATTATTAGTTTTTACAGCCAATGATTGAATGAATTAATTTCTGGATACTTCACACTTTTATTTTAAATTAAATATAAAAATCTCAATTGTGGTTGAAGAAAAGTTATTTTTTGATTTTTTTAGTGCACAGTAAATAAGTATTATAAAATATTTTGGTAATAGTATGAATACTAAACCCTACCGCTTGATGGTATTGCTTTTCACACAATTCACATCAATAAACCGTTTTAGCGGCCTAACTTACAGCTAACACTACAACAGTGTTGTTTAGAGCCGTAACAGGCCACTTACCCCATTGACTTGCGACAGTATTTCTCAAGTGAGCACAATTCAACTCTCGCTACGGTCTGATTTGATGGCAGACATATTTGAAGGATACGAAACTATCAAAAAATTCATTGTAGAAAAATTTTGAGAATACGTAGTGGATGACTTTGAACTGCACACAATCTGAATAGGTTAGGGTTTTAAGCAGAGTTCTCCTGAGTTCACGCGCAAATGCTCGTTTACGCGTGAATCCATGCGAGAACAGTAAAATGTTGGTGCAGCAAATGTTCAAAATTAGTTGAAGGGGAGTGAATTGGTCACAGAAGTTGACGCTGTTGTGTTTTTCCAGAAAAAGAACAAACATCCTGCCAGAGCAAAACTATGTGTTTGCAGGAGGAGCAGGGTTTTAGTCACCTACAGGATCTGGGGAATTCCATTGCCACTCCTGCAAGCATACCTGGCGGTCTGCGAAAGGGAAGTCGGTTGGATGGCTCTAAAATCCCAGCAGCTTTGAGGCTCATCTCCTATTGGAGTCAAACAAACCGTAACTCCCCGCCACATTTCTTAAAAAAAAAAAAATGTTTTTTTTTTTTAAAAACGAACTGTTTAATTAAATCTTTTTGAAAAAGGCAAAAAATAAAGGAAGAACTTTTCGCTATCATATAAAGGTTTTGGTAGCATAAATATTTTTTTTTTTAAAAAAAACCACCTCATAATAAAATAAAAGACGATAGTTAAAAATCAAACCAAACCCCCTCCACCCTCTAAAAATCAACCGGTGGTTTATTAAAAATGAATTAATTAATAAGACTTTCCAACAAAAAAAAACACTCAAAATCAATAAAAAGTCGATAAAAAAAAAAAGTCAATAATTTAAAAGCAAACCAACCCCCCTCCAATAATTCGTATATTTTGATAATCTATCTCTTTATATGTATTCTATATTTCGAACACATTTAAAATTAATATGCAAAGTTTCCAGTACATTGGCAAAAGATACTAAAAGACAAAAATTAAAATTCAAACCCCCCCCAACTCTAAAAACCGACTGTTGGTTTATTAATTAAAACTGAATTGTTTAACGCTTTAAAAAAAAAAAGCTCAAAATTCAAAAAAGGGCGATAATTTAAAAGCAAACCAATCCCCCCCCCCTCTATCATCTAAAAACAAAGTGGTGTTAGTTTATTAAAAAGGCAAAAAAAAAAACATAAGAGTTTTATGTATAGAAAGGAGTAACCAAAAATTTTTTTACCATAGTATTATATAAAGAAACCGATAATTCAAAATCAAAAAAAAAAAAAGGCTCAAAATCAAAAAAAAAAGTTGATAATTTAAAAGCAAACCAAAAAAAAAAAAGCCATACAAGTTTTATGTATGGAAAGTGAAAAAAAAATTTTGGTAGTTGTAATTTACACCCCATGCGACTGCAAGAGACACTGTTTCTGTGTCAACCACATAAATATTCAGAGTATGTGGCCAAAAGTAGCGATGCAATTTCCAAACACTAGGTGGCGCTGTTCACCATGCATACACATTTAATATTCAATTCTTATTGCAATCATCTACAATAACTTTGTGTACATTTACCCACTATACCTATAGAATATGTCCAGATATTACTGAGAACCTTTATAATTCTTTTTTTTTACTATACATATAATAAAAATGACATTCTATTTTTGGTCTTAACTTGAGACTTAATTTTGCTTTTCTGAGATTCAGTTCAACTTTACAAAAATTTTCATAGATCTGATAGAAATGACATTTAGTTTAATTCCAAATTATCAATCAGTATTAATTATAAAGTAGCATTTACTTTTATAGTTCCTTGGATCTAATGTATTTTGTACATATCCAACTAAAAAATTCTATCAATTTTTTTTATATATACATAGATTATTTACTTAACATTCTAAAACTGCAGTATAAGAATAATTCCTTTGATCTTGTTTTACTTTAATATGCAAAATTAATTAAACTTTTTCTATCATTATTAAAAATAAATATGTATTCATTAGCTTTTGCAGTTAATGTACTTATCTCATGATAAACCATAACCTTCAATTACTGAACAAGTAATTAATCATTTCTCAACTGTATCCAGCATCACATGACTCTCATTTTGATGGTTCTATCATAAAGTAAATAAAGTGACCTATTGCAAACATTCTAATTAGATTTCAGCTTTTTCTTTCATAATGTTTAGACGTTCATCTAGATATATCCTATATCAAAATTAACAAAACTTGTAACAGCATAATTATGAAACAAATTAACTCATTGTTAAGCTTTTATAATAAGTAACATAACTTTTACAAGCTGTGGTGATATTACTAATTCAATAATGAAAGAAAGAAACAGCGCACTGGCAAAGACAGTACTATCAGGCTTCTGAATTTTAGGCTATTAAAATCATATATAATTTTCAATGATCATCCAATTTTGACAGGCAATGTCTTCCAAATTATTTATGAGGACTAATAGTTTTAATTTTAACAGCATACAAGCCTAACATAAGCATCAAACATTCACATCTATTTCAATTGACTCTCATACATTCAGTGTAGCTCTTAATAATTTAAATGCAGTTGACTGCAATGTTTTTTCTTAACCTTTTAAACAAAACAATCCAAATTTCAAAAATAATTCCTCAATCTCTGTTTGTTTTATAGATCATGATATTTTAAATTCCAACCATCAATAAAGATATTAAATGTATATATTTTTAACCTGCAACTTAAATCTGTGGACGACACTCTCTCACATATCTTGGATTACTGTCCTATCTTCATTAATTTACATCCTGTGTTATTTTCTTCAAAACAGAATCTTTTTACTATATTGTTATTATTAGCTTTTGCATTTTGTTCTAAATCTTTTTTTTTTCCCGAGTCTGTATAATATCTTACTTTTTCCATACTTATTAAATCTATTATTTTGAAATTTCCTTGTGAGTATATGACATTTTTAGTTATTAAAATGATTCTAAAGTTTTAAATACAACTTCAATTAATATTTATGCCTTGAATATTTTTACTCAATTTTTACACTGAAGAGAGCTCATGGATTTTAAATCTACAAAGAATACAATGTTATAAGGGTCGTACTCTCTAATCTGTTTGATGTTTTATTGCTTGCACATATATTAATTTTAATAAATTTATTTTTTACCAAAGATAGTAAAACTTGAATGGTTTATAAATTTATTTAGATCTTATATTACAAATAATAGATGTATGTGTATACATAAATTGTACTGTAAACTTCCTTTAAATTTGAACTGAATAGATATTTTAATATATTTAAAGGAGAGTTTGATTTGCTTTCTCTGCAGTAATTTAAAAATATTTATTGTGAAAAAGATCTTAGAATTATTGTTTGCGCGTAAGAAAACGCTAAATCATTTAGGGACGCTATCAACCTTTTTAAAATAACATGCTTGCGAAATAGTAATTGAAAGATCTATAAACCGAAATGTAATTTGTATTAGTTTAAAAGTTGCTGGAAATATTATTTGAAAGTATAAAAAAAAAAGTTTTACAATCACCTTTCAAAATAACGCAGTTCTGAAAGAAATACTGCCAGAATGATTTTTAGCAGTTTGAAAGATTGCAGTAAAAAAGAAGTCATAAAAATTACCTTTTTAAAAAAAGAAAAAACACTTTTAGAGAAAAAAAAAGATTGATTTTTAAAAGAAAATAATTTAAAAATACATAGATTTATCAGAGTGAAATTCAATGTAACCGTCTTAAATCTGAAAGCAGATTTAAATAGTTGTGGTTTCTATATTATTCACACCTTCACATTATACACTATCGATCTTTTAAGAATGTGTATATAAAGCAACCTTATGACGAGTATCAATATTGCCTCTAAATGGTGCTGTTTTTCCATGCGTAGCATGGAGAAACAGCGCCACGTAGTGGGCTAGATTGCTGGTAGCAGACGATGTAAGCTAGATGGGTTTACCTATGGCTATCAGTGCCACCAAGTGGACAGTAGTGCTGGCAGCTATTAGGCATAAGTTCCTGTGTGTATGCATCGTGAATAGTGCCACCTAGCATCTGAAAATTGCATCGCTGCTTTTGCCCCCATCTCTGAATATTTCTGTGATTGACACAAAAATAGCGCCTCTTGCGGCCACATGGGGCGTAAGTTACAACTACCAAAATTTTTTTGTACTGTAGTATTCTGTAAAGAAACTGACGGCCCATGAATCGGTATATTGATGTGCATTGGGTGAAAAAGAGTGCCATCAAATGGTAGGGTTCAGTATTCATACTATTACCAATATTTTTTATCTTTACTCTCTTTTTTCTTCTTCTGGAATTAGAATGACAATACTCATTTATGAGTGGTTGCTAATGATGCAAAAAAATTGTTGAAGGAGAAAAATCTTCTGCATAAAATTATAAAGACAAACAAAATATTTACTTACTTTCAGAACTTTCTTTGCTCATCACTAAAAAATTAGAAAAAAAAATCAAATTAAGTTAAACCTAAAAATTTATTTAAAAAAAAAAAATATCAACAATTCAAAGTACAACATGTCAAATGAAAGCCAAAAATATGCTGAATTGTGTAAAGATTATTTGTGCAAATATAGCATCATTAATAACATTTCTGCTATTCAAAGCAGATCACACTGCCTTTTATTCTCAAAGATCCCATTTTTCAAGTATATTTAAAGTTACAAAACTTTCTATATCAATATAATATATATAGAAAACAATATATATAAAATTTTCTTATCAACTATTAAAAAACATAAGGAAGGGCAAACTGGACTTAAAGAAAAAAGGAATGGGGTGTACCTAAAAAGACTATTTTGCCCATATCTCTGAATATTTAATGCAATTGTATTTATTAGAGACCAACAGTTCTATCACCAATATCACTGATCTGATCCACATAAGAAAACAAAATTAATCAATAAAACATTGTTTAGATGAACAGCAGTCATATCCACAAAGATGCTTTCTTACCCTGAATAAGACAATAACTATTTTATTATATCAACAATTTATGCATATATTTGAAGACAAACTGTATGCAATACACTTCTTCATTAATGTCAGTTTATAGTTCATTTGAATTATCTTATGGGAACCTATTACTGTAATAACTGTTATTATATATAAATTTTTAATTGAATATGTAAACAAACTTATTTTTAAATAAAAACTTGTTTTTTTTTTATTATTCATTGCTACTTTCTTTAAAAATGTTTCAAGATAATGGTGTAAAAATTAAATATTTACAATGCTGCTAAAATGTATTTTCACATGTATAGCAATGTTAATTTTATTTTATAGATGAGAGAAGAAATTACATTATAAAATATTTCTTCTAGAGAAATACGTTATCCAAAAAAAGTTTTCATTTTCTTTGAAATAATAGACTGATGTGAACAGAGATTATAATTATAAAAAATGTTTATTGTTTAAGACTTTAAGGAAAATGAACTTTCAAAGCATATGCATTAAACAACATGACATCTTTTATTTTTAAAAACACACTATCATGGTCGTCACTATAATGAAGTCTTTAAAACAAAATGTATTATATATATTGTACCCTTTTCATTAGATCTGAATGTGGTAAAAAGCCAATTTCTTTAAAAATTTTAAATTAGGAGAAGTATAGGTGTACTAATTGCAATAATATCTAAACAGACTTAAAACTTAGTAAAATAAATGCATAGAAAGCTAGAAAATATTTTAAAGCTATTTTAAATGTTAAAACTGTATAAAAAAGCACAATAATTTGAAATTGTATGGTTGGAATACATGGTGTTAGTTATACTAGTAAAAATATATTTAATATCTTGCTAAATAAACCTTTAAAAAAATCATTAATTTTAATATAATGTTTAATATATCTGAATAAGTAATTATTAAGTTTATCTTCTAAAATTAAGTTTAAATTGTATAATAATTATTTATTAGGGTTTTGATTCCTATGGTGTATCAAATGCTTTAATTTTTAGTAATGTTATAAAAATATTAAAATTTATATTCTAAATTTTTATTATTACATTTGATAATTTTTCTAATGTGTGTTATTTTGTAGTTAAATATTCATTTAGTTTTATTGCAGACAGTAAATTTAAAAAATTGCAACATTTGTCTGGAATAAACAGATAACATGACTGATAATATATGTATGTGGTGCTTGCATGGTTTTGGAGGAAATTTTACTTACTTTCTAAAAGTGTTGATAAAATTGAAACATTTTATACATGATAAAATAAACTTGAATAAATATTTAATTTTCAAGATATTTTAAGCAAAAAAAATATAGATAAAAAAATTGCAACATTTGGACTAAATATTTTTATAATTTCATAAATAGGTTAAGAATTAATAAAATGTATTATTTTAAATGTTTTTGTTTTGTTATAAAATAAGTTATTGGTATTAAATATTTATTATCTAAAATGATGACTCATTATTTTATTTCTAATTTTTAAAAGTACATAATTGGGAAATATGTAAATGAGTCTGTAGTCTGATGATTTGACAGCCAATCAAATACTGTGTAATTAGGTTGTTGTGGTTATTGTTTAAAAATTATTGTTTTAAAAATTATCATTGTGTTAAATAGTATCAGGTTATATTTAAGTTAACAGTCAATTATTTAAATTTTAATATAATTTTATTTTTAAAAAAAGTCAAAAGGATTAAAAACTAGTATTTAGTTTAACTAAAAATGTGTGAATAAGTTTAATATATTTCCTGCCAATCAATTATTCTAAAACTTAATTAAAATTCATTGGTAAACTATGGTCTTGTTATATGTGCCAAGATTAGTAATGAAGGACCAAAAAATTTATAGGAGTACGGTTTTTCCAGTGCCATATAAAAAATTATTTATTAATTTTTGCAGAGCATTTCAAAGTTGCAAACGAATATTATCCAGAAGTATGATACATATAGTAAATACGTCTGTGTTTATAAAGCTAAAAACTTTAAAAAAATATTATTTAAGGAAAAATTATTGGAGAAGACTAAAATATAATTTACCTCTGAACTCTATAAAAAGCATTCGAGATGAGACTATAAAATATATTGCTCTCTCTCTCTATATATATATATATAATATTAACATTATTTTAAAAAGATTATACTATTAAAAGAAGAAATATTTATCTTTGAAACAAATTATATTTTAAACTTTTTAGGAGTAAAGTATTTTAAAAAGACAACTGTTATAAAGAATATAAGTGTTAACAAAAGTTATATTTAAAAAAAAAGTGAATATTTAAATATAAAAACCTGCTGTGTTAAATTCGCTATGATTTAATTGCAAAGAAGAAAAATTGCTAATAATAAAAAAAATGTTATACCACAAATAAATAACCTTTTTGTATTTGAAATTTGGATTTATCCGTTTGTTTTATATATGCTTTATCGAAATCTAAGTTGAAAATGGAAAGATGTTTATTTTATCCTAGGATTACGTGTTAATATATCTGACTGCAAATGATGCATCTGTTTCAGACTAATTTGGAATCTACGTACATACATGGAAGAAAATTACTTACCTTTTCAAAATGGATTTTTTAAAAAAAAACTTGAATAAATAAATGTTCTCCTAAAAAGATTTACAGAAATAGACTGTTTTAAAAAATCTTTAGCAACAGGATGGATATTATTTTTTTAAATTTTGGCAGATTTTAAGTCGATAAAAAAAAATTTTTTTTATTGTGTTTTTTGTATTATGCGCCTGGAGGAGAGTTTGAAGGAATAAAAAGGTTTCAACAAATACTCGTCGCTTAGCAACCGCACAATTCACCAAGTTTATTAGTAGAACTTTTGAATAAGGACTTGTATGAAGAGAAGAAGGAATACGTAACTTTAAATTCCATTATTATTAGTTATTTATTATTTTAAAAAATATACTAACATTAGAATTAGAATTTATTTATAGGTTACAGTAGAAGTTACATTTTAAGGGACTTTTAATTCTAATAATATTAACTTTAAAATCTTTTAACAATTTTTAAAATTTTTTTTTTGAAAAACATTTCTTTAAAGAATATTAGTTTATGATGAATGCTTGTGAATAAAATTTATGATTTTTTATATAACAAATAATAAATAACATAGGTAATTTAAATTGCTTAATTATTATATGATGTATATATATACATTTTTTTAGAATTGCTTGGATTTTTAAATATTCATCTTACGTTACATGAATGAATGAACATACGGTTGTGTGAGTTAATAACACATACAGAGATATAAGCTATGAATAAAAATATGCTTATATTTTTTAGTTACAAGTATCAACGACAATACAGGTCACTGGATTGCACTGTTCCTATTCAAAAACAGTGAAATATACAGTTTCTGAGCAGGCTGTAATGACCTGCTGTGTGTTCTGTTAATTTCTCGCAATTCACACTTGGTTCGGTAACGGGCACACATGCTGTTACAGTATAATAAATAAAATTAGAAATTAAAAATAAAAAGTTTGCAAATAAAAATTTGTTTTAAAAATTAAAAATTAAGTTATCTAAACTCGTATATATATAAAAATGCACAGATAAAAAATTATTAAAAGAAAACTTTATTAAAAAAGAAAAAAAAGTTTTAGATATGTATATCTTTAAGAATGTAAAATAATTTAATTAACTCTATTGTGAAAAAGTTAAAAATGGAAATGATTATTTTTAATTAGTCAAAGTAAACTAGTCCTTGGGCATCTCAAAATTTATAATTAAAGCTCAGATAGGAAAGAAAAACAATAAGAACAGAATAGCCAATAAAAAAATCCCTCAGAAAATGGACCACAGCAAAATGATCATCATCATCATGACGTCATGTTCAGTTAATCTGGAGGTTTGATATAAAAGATTGGAAATAAAATGTTACAGGTGCTATATGTGTTAAGTCCGGGAGAATTGAAGGAGAAGGGATTGAAAAGACGCATTTTCAATCCCTTCAGTTTTTTTTTCAAAAGAAGAAATGAAATATCGTTTTCCTATGTGTTGGACCCCAAGACATCAGGATCCTGCAAAGAACTATACCAGCTACAGTAAAGGACCTCCAGATGAATACCAATAGAATGGCAAACAGCATACCGGTCTTCCAAGGACATCGTGGGAATTAACACTGCATCCAAATTACAAGCAACTATTAAGGATGGACTTTTAGACTGTAAGAACTATATATATAATTCATGAACATTAAGTATAAATATTTCCAATATTTAAATAGAAATATAAATTCCTATCTGACCAAATTAAATCATTAATAATTATTTTTATCATATGTAGTTTTAAAATCATTTCCATTCTTTTAAGTATTTATTTTTTTACATTAAGGTAAAACTTTTAATTAAATCATGTCGGGCGTGAATGGCTGCATAGATTTGTAAAGTTATGTTAGTTTAAGGGAGGGTAAATCTTAGGTTATTAGTTTTGCAGTTGAATTGGGTCAATGGATTGGATGTATTGGTGTAATTAGTAAATGTAGCATGAAGATCCGCTATGTGCAGGATCACCTTATACACCGCACTTGGGCAAAATAATACCCCCATTTCTTACTGACCATCGGAAGCAGATGGCATTCCCTGCTCCTTGGATCATCCCTTTTAGCCTATGGAATGGGATAGTAAGACGGCAAAAAGAACCCCGATCCCTTGCTATGGGGTTTTCTTTTTTATTGTTCTTCTCGCCAGACAGACGAAGTATTGCTGTACTGGATGAGAGACATTTCTTCTCGATAACTGTGCTGTTCAGATATATATTTCTGACAGTGCTGTATTGTGCTGTCGTATTCATGTTGCATTGAATACATCGATATATCAGGCAGATTGGCATTAGTTTGATTGTGAACTTTGGCCTAGGTTAAATAAGGGATATAGAATATTTTCTATTTCGAGTGCAATCTATGTAGTCTATCCATACTCGACACTTTAATAAAATATTAATAAATTCATCTGTGCGAACTTATAAAATCAAAAGTTAAAATGTAAATCAAATTATAAAGTAAACATTATACTAAAATAATTCTAAATTTTATATATGTGCAAAATAAATGTTTTTGTGTATTGTTAATCTGGCAGTGGCTTATTCTTATTTTTTATTATCTTTCTTTCTTTAAAAATAAAGTATGCATTATCTCTGCTGTTCCGCGAACTAGTGACTGGGGCTAATGGTCTATAATAAAATAAAATTGGATCTTAACTTAAGTATCTGCCTACTATATAAATTTTCCAGGTTCGAATGGCCTGGTCCTTGTACGGCAGATATGGTAAGACTCCAACTATCAAATATCACCCCGACCGTTATAATTCAAATACCCTGTCTAAGTAGTTGTTATACAAATACAATTAACATAGCACTGTATTTTGTATTTATTTCCATGGACAGTACTTGATATTTGTATTTAAATGTTCTGTAAGTGCTGAAAGAAAGCCTAGACATTATTGATAATTTATATTATACTACTGAGTCTTTACTCTAGTTATTCCTTCATGTCCTGTACATTATATCACAATCTTAATTTCATTAGTAATGCATCATGTAGTCTAGTATTCTGAAAGAATAATAATGAACAAACTTAGAATGATGATTTGTTTTAAAAGGCAAGATAGGTTTTGAATTAAGTAGAAATGCAAATGATATTGAATGTTTAATACTGATGAGGAAAATAAGAAAAGAATCATAATTATTCTTAATATTTTTTGATGATAAAGGAATCATAACTATTCCTAATATTTTAAATATTTTTTGATATTTTACAATTTTTCATAAAACCATGATATTTTGAAATAATGCATATTTACAAAGAAACATCAAACTGAGAAATGTATGATGATTGCTTATATTTTTTATTTGATAATTTTATATTTTATGTTTTTGAACATGAAACATATATCCTAAACTTAGAATGGTGCCACGCAAATTATTTTTAATACATGAATAAGCTTTGTTTTTGTCATTTTATATTTTAGCAATTTAGAATAAACATAAAACAAATTTTGATTGACAAAATATTATGCTAAATATTTTATTTTTTATATTTTCTGAAAGTGAAGTAATATTTACATATTAATTAAACTAGTAGCAAATATTATATATAAGGTAAATAACAAAATTTGAATAAGTATACATGAGATATATTCCTAAGTAAAAATTCATAAGCCGGAGTGAAGGCTTACCTAATGATGATTTTTTAGATTAAAAATCTGTAACCTAATCTTTTCTTTTTATTTAATTTTGTATATATTTTGTTTTAAATTTTAACATCATATTTGTTAGTTTTTTTGTTAAAGATTGTAAATATTTTGTAAATAGTTATTTGTTAAATAGAATAAATTTGTTAAAGTTCTTTTATAAAACTTGTTGTCAATGTTGTTATTGATTCCATTCACTTCCACAAGATTTGATCCTGCCATATAATTTAAGTATATTACTTATTGCCACATATTGTTCAGATTATACCATACTTTTAATATGCTACATGATAAATAAAAGAATTGGATTATTACTATTATTATTATTGTTGTTATTAATATTATTATTAGTGACCAGATTATTGAATAATATCATATCAATTGTTAGTTAGATTAAGTGTAGGAATATTATTTATTATTATGTTTATTATTATTATTATTATTGTTTAGATGTAGTTAAGAATGATGCAAAATCCCTCATCATACTGGGCTACAGGATATTATAAATTAAGTGAATGATTTATTTTAAAGAACCTGAGATAAGTATATTTTAAATAACAGATTATAATTTATTTAGTTATGTTATGATTATTTATATTTTAAAGTCATAAGGATATTATAGTTTTATAATTATTATTTGAGTAAAAGGGGGGATAGTATTCTTAAGCCATTGAGATTATGTTCTTAGGAAATATTCTCGATGTAGTCCAACAACCATAACTATTTCTTATGCTTGCTCTTAACTGTTATTAAAACAGCCAAAACTCTCTATACGTATTGCCACTCAGTGCAAGCTAGAGTAATCAATGGATGCCAGAAGGTTTGTGCATAAAATCCCCATCTAGTGCCTACTCATTCAATATCTTCAGACTAGTTTGTGGTTGTGACCTTTGTCGGTGAGGAGCCTTGGACCTGAGAGCACTGCACCTAGATCTTAGGATCTAATGCAACCCTCCAGCAGTCACCTTTTATCTCTATTTAACTACAAAACTATGAGATTTAAATTGAAAACACTATAATATTTTCAATCCAAGCTCATCAGCTTATATAATCATATAGGTCTGAACTCAGTTCTGTACCTATACATTTTGGTGTCTTTGGTTCTTTAATAATCATAGCCACCACTATCCTATTAGGCAGGATTGGTTTTAAGCCAATAAACATCACATGATCACTATTTCTTATGCTTGCTATATAATCTGATGAGCCTGGATTGAGAATGTTATAGTGTTTTCAATTTAAGTCTCATAGTTTTGTAGTTAAATAGAGATAAAGGTGGCTGCTGGAGGGTTACATTAGATCCTAAGATTTAGGTGTAGTGTTCTCAGATCCAAGGCTCCTGACTGACGAAGGCCACAAGCCAGAAACTAGTCTGGGAATATTGGATGAGTAGGCACTAGATGGGAATTTTATGCACAAGCCTTCTGGCATCCATTGATTACTCTGGCTTGCACTGAGTGGCAATAAGACTTATAGAAAGTTTTGCTTATTTTAATAACAGTTAAGAGCATAAGAAATAGTGATCATGTGATATTTACTGGCTTAAAGCCAATCCTGCCTAATAGGATAGTGGTGGTAATGTGTTATTAAAGAACCAAAGACCCCAAAATGTATAGGTACAAAACTGAGTTCAGACCTATATGACTATATAAGCTGATGAGCTTGGATTGAAAATATTATAGTGTTTTCAATTTAAGTCTCATAATTTTGTAGTTAAGCAGAGATAAAAGATAGCTGCTGGAGGGTTGCATTAGATCCTAAGATCTTGGTGCAGTGCTCTCAGATCCAAGACTCCTCACTGACGAAGGCCACAAGCCAGAATCTAGTGTGGGAACATTGGATGAGTCTGGGAATTTTATGCACAAGCCTTCTGGTATCCATTGACTATTCTGTTTTGCACTGAGTGGCAATATGTATAGAGAGTTTTGCTTATTTGCCACCAACTATACTTTTCACCAAATGTCTCATATTATTATTATTTTATTTTTTATTTATTTAAAATCAAACCATATTTTCTTTATTATTAATTTGAGCTAGTCTAGTGGTATAAATTATCATAAAATATTATTAAGACTTGTTTCTACTATATTAAGATTGAAGGTTTTAGCCGGAGCATTACTTTATTTACTTGCTTCTATTATATTGATCGATGGTGAGAGTACAATTATATATATAATACTTATAATATTAGCTAATAAATTATTTTTTATTTTTTACATTTTATAAATTTCTAAAACTATTCTTAAATAGTAGATTTTAATAAATAAGTACTCATTTAATTTAAATTTTAAAATGCATATGTCAATAAATTTTATTGCTAACTGAAAATAGTAATGATGGCAATATCAACAAACAGAATAATAAATGAAAAAGTCCAAAAATTTTATTCATATATTATTATTAGTGAAAATCTGTTTTAACACATATATATATTATAGAGCCTGTGTTAAATAAAAGTTTTTCATAGATATAAGATATATGTGATATTTGAAGTTTTAGATGTAAATTATAAGGGACTTGAACACAGACTTTCAAAAGCCCTTCAGCTATCATTTCTATCTCATACAATTGATACGCATGACTATACACATGTGAAAAAGAGAAATGATCTCCAAAATACATATTTCACACTGAACCAGCACTCATCATTTGGTCCAGATCATCATCTCCCAAACATATATATATAATCAGTGCTCAGTTTATATTAAGATAGAAAATCTTCAAACTTCAATGGACAGACTTCAATCTACTCCACCCTCCAACTAACTCTTCAGGCATCCATACCATTGAAACTCTGATGATGGATCGCCCAAATCCTTTTTTGATGCCAATATTATTGTCATGCTCGTATTGACTGTCACTCTGACTCCTTATGTATACGATCTTATTCATTATAAAAAAGGGATGGGCAGAATACAGGCTGAATCTGTAGTAAAGCAGATAACTGAAAGGTACTTAAAAATCTGTGTTCAAGTCTCTTATAATTTACATCTACTCTGTCACTCTGACTCCTTATGTATACGATCTTATTCATTATAAAAAAGGGATGGGCAGAATACAGGCTGAATCTGTAGTAGAGCAGATAACTGAAAGGTACTTAAAAATCTGTGTTCAAGTCTCTTATAATTTACACCTAAAACTTCAAGTATATAAATTATACTTGTATTCAATCAAATATTGCAGATTCAGCCTGTTTTCTGTCCATTCCTCTTCAATGTATTTAATGGATAAGATCTTATACACGAAGGGTCAGAGTGACTTAGAGTCAACATGGGTATGACAATAATATTGGCATCAACAAAGGATTTGGGCTTTCTATTACCAGATTTTCAATGGTATGGAATGACTAAAGAGTTGGCTGGTAGAGTAGATTGAAGCCTGTCCATAAAGTTTGAAGATTTGCTATCTTAATATAAACTGAGCACTGATTATATGTATATGTGATGAGATTGAACCAACTAATGAGTGCTAGTTCAGCACAAAATACATATATTGGAGATCATTTATCTTTTTCACATATGAATGGTCATGTGTATCGGTTGTATGAGATAGAGCAGATAGTTGAAGGGAGCTTGAAGTCTATGTTCAAGTCCCTTACAATTTAAATATATATGTGTGTTAAAATAAAGTTTTTTTATTTTTACAAATGCAAGAGGTGAATAGAGTTTTTTGGTTTTTCCATTGTATGACTGATTATTCTTTGATTGCTAATCTTTTATCCTGATCTTACCGACCATTCCTTAGTTTTTCTTAACAATTATTATTATTTTTATATAAACTCAATTTTTTAATTCAATAAAACTTTAAAAATATACACATATATATATACCAGAAACTTCTTCTTTGCCACTAGATTCTTCTGCACTTTTTTCAAGTTCCCATTTTTCTTCAACCACATTTTTATTTTTTGTTCCTTTTCTTTTCTGAAATAAATAAACTATTTTTTAACTTTAAATTATGATAATAGTAAGCTAAAACTATAATTTCTTAAAGAAATTAATTAGGGAAGTAAAAAAATTATGATTAAGTCAATAAGTCTACATATTACAGCTATTAGAAATAAAGCAAAATGTATTAAATACAGGTAAAATATTGTTAAAACAGGCAAAACTCACTATATGTATTGCCACACACAGCAAGCTAGAGTAATCAATAGATATGCACAAGCCTTTTGGCATCCATTGATTATTCTAGCTTGCTGTGTGTGGTAATACGTATAGTGAGTTTTGCCTGTTTTAACAACAGTTATACACAAGCATAAGAGATGGTGGTCATGAGATGTTTATTGGGTTAGAATATTGTTATTCTGAAACTCACAAATTCAAAACTTCTTAATACTCAAATCTTAAAAGGATTATGCAGTACTTATGCAGTGCACTCATTTATGAAAAAGCTAAATTATTTTTAAAAAATCAGGTTGAAAAAAGTTTAGACATATATTGTATAACTATTTGTAATACAAGCAAAAAGTTTACAATTTTACATTTAAAATTTATCTTTAAAATAAATGTCAAAAAAAGAAAAAGAAAATGATAGTAAAATAACAGGGCATTTTTACATCAACCATCACAAATGATCATAATTTCTGTAGAAAACTTTTTAATAAAAAATTTGAAAAAAAAAAAAAAATCAATGTATTCGTAAAAAAAATTATGATGGAAAAAGTTCCTTACATCCAGGCACTTAGAGATCTGTCAGTCTGCTCCATTTCTATTACTGTATTTTCTGTAATAACCTCAAATTCTTCAAAGTCAAAAAAATATAATTAATGAAAAATTGATTTTTCTTCATTTATTTTCTTTAAACAATTTTTAAAATTACAGAATAATAAGTAAAGATATGTAAAATAAAAACTGATTACAATATCTTCCAAGTAAGTAATTACAAAAAAATAAAAATGTAATGTTTAAAAAAACCACGTACACATACACACACACACACAAACGATTTTAACCCATCAATTGCTATTTCTAGTTTTAATATTTTCAAAGACAAATTATACATGTTCTATTTTATTTTATTTACACACACTAAAACTAGAATATTTTCTATCTTCTTTTTTTATATACATTACAATTTTACTATCAATAAATTAAAATATAACATATATATATATAGAGAAAGAAAGAAATATAAAAAAAATGAGAGAAAATTATGGCATAAAATGAAATGAAAAAAAAAAAGAATACTTTCTATTAAACCATATATTTACATTGTAATAAATACTGCATGCATTAAAAATATATAAAAAAGTTTAGATATGTGCTTATATTATAAACTTTAAAATTAAACTAAAACAATAATGATACATAGAATTCTCTAACAATCATTTTTTAAAATAGTAACATTACATATATAATAAAAATAACATATATACAAAATGATCATAAAAAGATAGACTGTTTACAGTTTTTCTGAAAGAGGAGGGAAGGAAGTGCAGCAAAATAACAGAAAACTATTTTAATTTTAAAAATTATTACCCAAGTTGTATTTACATTGTGTTTTATAATTACATAATTTAGTCTTTTTATATATTTTTTTAAATATCTGGAAAATATTAGTTTCCTAAACTCTCCCAAGATGTATTGAAGCTACACATATATACATATTGTAACCATATATTTTAGCATAAAATATATTAATTGATGTAACTAGTATAAAAATTTCTCTTTCTTCTTTTGGTGATTTGATGGGCTTGAACTGCACTTTGAACAGATTACTCTCTTATATTATTTTGATAAATTTAAATTTGCCTCTTCCCATATGCTAACTCACATCAAAATGTTTAACTTTTTAAAAATTTGACAACACATTAAAATTTGGTAAAATAGTATTAAAAATAATACTATAATTTTATTTGTTTAAAATGATCTTAAATTATTATTTCCATTGAATTAAAAAACCATTTGTTCAATTAAATAATAAATATTAAAAATAAATACAATAATTATGTAAGCGTCTCAATGTAAAAAAAAAAAGAAAAAAGAGCGCGAATTTAAGGAACATCGTCTGTTTTTTTGCTTTTGGAGGGAGAAAGAAAAGAAAATGGTAAAGGCAAATGGTGTAAATTTGATAAGCTTATTTTAAAATAGTTAATAAGTAAACGGATTACCACAAAATTTGCTATAAACGTAAATATAACATAGTGGTAATTAATTATAAGATGAATTGCTAAATTTAAAAGTCTGTTCAAGTCGGCTGGCCAAGTGAATCGAATCACCGGTAATAAATTTTCCAATATTACATTTTAAAATGTCAGAGCTTCCCAGTTTAAGTTTGAAAGAATTAAATACAAGATTTTGGTATGTTTTGAAATATTTATTATTCTACAATTTGGAAAAATTAAATAAGTATTTTAATTACAGAATTTTTTATGAATATAAAAATTTGCTTTTTTAAAAAAAGAAGAAGTTTAAATTCAAGTAAAATGTTAAGTTATCAACATAGTTTAATATTTCCGTTCTTATATTCTAATAAAATATAGTATTGATTAATATTTAACTTTACAATGACAGTAATCTATTTGCTAGTTAATTTGATTAACATTTGGATAATAAATAGTCTTCAAAGAATTAAGCAAAGCTATTTTCTAATTTTATCGTCAATTGGAATGATTGAATTAATTGCTATAATTAGTATTCCTAGATTTAAGCGTGGATGAATAAATATTCGCATGGATGTGATAAACTTGGAACATTTTTAATAAAGAAATGTAGAGATTAATAACTTTTGAAAAACATTTTCATTTAAATTCTGCGTGTCATGTTTTTTGAAATTGTTTCATGTTTATGTAGCCACGTAAAATCGGTAATCTAATGGTGATTATAATAACAAATACAAACGGATAGAATTGCATGTATGGAATTTAACTACAGTTATAGCTATTACCTCGTATACTCATTATTCTACACATCGTACATGGATTCCACGGATCACATTAGGAATTATAAAATGCTATACAATCCAATTTGTGATACACGCACCTGCTATAATTCATGTAGTGAACTATAAAATGCTATACAGTTAATTTATATCACACACACCTGTTAAATTTTATGTATTTGATGAATAATGTATTATTTAATTTTATCGTTATATGAACTTGCATGTGAAGTTCAAAAGTTATATTTATTAAGTTTAAATTCATAGGGGTTGAATAAAATTTTATTCAAGAGAATAGCGCTCGCGAAAAAGCTTAAACAGTATTAAATGAATTCATGAGATGTATCAATCTTTGTGAGATGTTTTGTGAGTCTTTCCAGATTTATATTCCTATGCCAATATTACTTATATTATATTACACATGTTTATTTTAAGCAAGATAAGTAGTACATTAGTTGTCCTGATTAGCGTAACATTTTATTATGCAAGAACCCACATTTGCTAAAGTGTTAGTGTATTCTGAATAGTCAGAAGAACTGAGGAGGATGATTTTGCACTTTAATGTGAAGTAAATAATAATGTTGTTTTAGAAGGTTAAAGGGCTTTAATCTGTGCTGGTGGTTAATCCGCAGATTATTTTAATTGCCATTTTTGTATTTTACACACATTCCTGCGCTGGTGGTTAATCCGCGGAATTGTGTGATTATACGTATTACTTTATGATGGTGTTTAAATACACAAAACGTTTAGTATTATTTAATTCCTACGTGTAGATGAATGCATCCACAGGAATATGTTTTGCTTCACAGATATAAGTTGGGCAAAGTATTTTAGTTAATCTGCTAAATCATCTTCATTTGTAAGCATAATTTATCGGTTAGATTATTAAATGGTAACAGGACATTCTATTCAAGTACTTCATAATAATTAACTGTTGGTTGATTATTATTTACCGGAACATAAGTTTAAATTGTCACTTTATTTAATGAGCGCAGTATAGCTAAATCATACAGACATCATATTATTTATTATATTATTATAGGTGTACAGTAGGGATTTATTGAATCTGGAAATGACGTTCAATATTTCATGAATTGATGCTGAATTTATTATGGATTCCTCAATATTCAGTATATAAAATTGAAATATAAGGTGGGATTAGGTTTTTAAATATTGTACCTATGAGATGTATTGAAGAAAGTCGATTGAATTATAATTTATTTATTTGATTTGTTTATTTATGTTTTATTTAGAATATTGAAATTAATTACTTATTATTCATAAATTTGTAAATAAAAGTTGATTTATAATTAAACTTACTGTGCCGTTGCTATGTGTCATTCATAACATCAGAAATCATAAACTTTGGATAGAGCATACATTGAAGAGCATACATTGAATTACATATTATCGTCAACATGATATAAGAGTTTATAAATATTTTTGAGAAAACATTTAGATGCTTTTCGTCTTTGGTAGTTTATGATGAGTAAGGTACAATAAAATCCCATTTACCTTTTCCATCATTGTGGCTTTGCGTAGTTGATTCTAGTATAAAATACAAATTAATTATTAAACTTGTGAACAGATTTACCAAATAATGATATGATTAAATATATTTACTTAACGTTTTTAAATTGTCATTTGTCAGTATAATAAGAGTCTCAATAATATAGTAAACTATAAAAAAAAGAACCCAAGTATTTATATTTATTTATTGCAAAGCTTTACCTGGACTAGCATTCATATTAAAAATCATATAGATGGTTTAAAATTTCATAATCTTATGTAGTTCCACAAATTACGCCATCTTGTACATGGACGGCCATCGGGTCTCATACCATAAAAATCGCAAATTAAGGTTTGAAAATAATAACATTGCACTTATAATTTGTTTAATGTGTTTTATAATAATACTATGATAGGTCTTCGTGGTATACCCTGGCTGCGATCAAATTAAATTGTAAAAAGGTTATGTTAGATCATTAGTTTGGTCTGTAGTTGTGGTCTTTGGTGCATAAAATAGATAGCATGATATGCTTTTGGATACAGCTCTTAATAGCTGACAATGTACAGCGGGAATTGATTAGTGATAGAAGTTACAATTCCTAGTGCACTTATATTACGTAATTGGGACCACACAATTTGCGGTTACAATTTATAATGCCGCAACGAGTTCGGCACGATAGGTAGTTGAGAGGGCAATGGCCTTCGATGGAATATAGTTGGCCATCAAGGATTTACGGTTACAATATTAAATATATGTATGTTTGCTTCACCATTCACTATGGTTTAACTAAAGACCCTTAGTCCAACCACAGTCAATGTAGGCTAAATTTAAATTAAATAGAAACTTTAAAACATTCCATAAATTTTATGAAATAAAATTAAAAGATTTTATTTTAAATAACAAAATAAATTTTTTTAGAATCACAGAACTCATTAGAGAAAAAGATTAGTTAGATAGGAATAATTAATTAAAAAACACTGTAATTAAAAATAAGATAGCAGAACAACGGCATTGGAACGTAAGATGGCCAACAAGTTAGGTATAAATTGGGAACTTGTCTCTTGTTCTTGCTCTTTTACCTGACTCAGCTCTACCACTTGGACCAAAAAACAGCCACAAAGACATTTTTATTGGAGAAGAAATATAGTTAACTTTTTGGAAAGAGCTCTCTGCAACCAAGAAAATATCTTAACCCCCTGCTGAATAAATTCTTAAGCCACTAGCCTTCTATAGATAAGAAAAAGAACTTAAAATGGGTGCTGTAGGTAAAATGGTGGAGTAGACTTTTCTCTCTATCTACCGATCGTTTTCCTGTCTGCTGGAGCTTGAAAGATGTAACCCAAGAAATGTATCGTGCTAGAACAATTTTGCCTGACAAATTCCTGCTCCTATAAATGGATAACCGAGGACAGAAAACACCTCAAGCCATCAGTACGGACTGCTGACCAGAATGTCTTTATGGCTATCTAATAAAGATGTATGCAATTTTAAATGGTTATCGGTAACTTTAATTTTTCACTTATATTTTATTCTGGCTTAAATCATAAATTTAAATCATTTATGTATTATAAGTATAATGTGTTCATATATAAATAGCCTGATAATTTTTAACATTTTCATTGTTACTTTTTTTTTTTGACCAGTATACTGGCAATTCTTAATCCTTTAATATATATGTAAAGCTTTTTTTTTTGTTAACGGATTGTCAGTATACATGACTTGAATTGTATACTAATATTCTTTTTTTAAAGAAACACAATTTCTTTCTTATGGCTTGGCATAAACATATGTATATAGGAGGAATTGGAAGGGAGAAATAATCTAATTTCATTTATTTCTACTTGTTCGACCTGCTACTAAATACAGGAATATTTCAGATTTTATTAGAAAACTCTTTGAATAAAACTTCTCCTTTCAATTCAGTGTTGGTTTCACTAATTTTTTAAAAATATATATTAGAAAGAGAAAAAAAAAGTAGAACACGCAATTGTTGTTTTTTTTTAGAAAAATAATTCAATGTTTCTTTTAATTTATACTTATAAATATAAAAGAAAATGACATTCGAGTATATATATCAAAGTGTTCAATTTTATAAGAAAGATCCAATCCTGCCTTATATTTTTTTATACTTTCTTAAAGTCAACCTGGGTTGTTTTTTTTTTACTAATATATATCTATTTGTCTAAAACAGATATAGCTTAAGCGTTTTACAATTTTATTAAATGTAAGAGAGGGTACAGTAGTTATATATATGCAAATTAAAATCTTAAATCTTCATTAACTCTAAGGGTGAACAAGTTAAATACCTATATATTTTAATGTTAGTTAAAAGGTGTAAAATAATTATTTCTAATAGTAGATATTCTCTCAGTCTAAGAAAGATTTTGAAGTCATATTATTTCATATACGGATATTTTACCTAAGGTTTTTAAAGTTTAACGGTCGGTTGACGCATTTTCTCTTATATTGTGCTACTCAGTGATTCATGAGAATGTTTTGGCACATCTCCATAGCTCCCGTCGTCATTGATTAATAGGCTAACACCATTCCGAGATGGCCATTGATGATAAAGTGGATCTCGATCTTTTTTCAATATTACTACTGGACACAAGCACTTATACTCTGGTCCTGAGCTCGGATCACGCTGAGGCAAACAAGTTCCATCTCTCTAACTCTTGTGTTAGACCCGCTATCCAGACCTCAAGTTAGCCATATATAAAACCTTTGTGCCTCTGAGACTTGCTTCTAAACTCACACAATTAAATCACCAAGGACCACAGTAATGTTTAATTTCATTATAGATAAAACCTTAACTTTATAATATGTTCAAGATATTGCTGACTAAGTCTGAAAAATGTCCACTGGGGGGATTTTTTTTTATTTTGTCATTTAAATGCAGGCTATATTTGAACATGGCCTCAATTTATTTAATTAGTTTTAACCAATTATCCATTTTTGTAATTTCACCCTAGAGTTGTTTTTCTGTCTCATTTAAAGTAAAGCAAAGCACCCAGTTGTTGGCTAAGTATGGTATTGTTAGGTAATTATCATACCATTGTTTAATTATATTAATTGGATCTTACTAATGCATATCAATACATATCCATTTTTGTAGATGCAAGAAAATAACTTGCAACATTTTTTTGTGTTAATTATTTCTTCAAATTGTCATTTGTTTTAATTGAACAATAAACTTTCATTCACTAATCTCACCAATATCTTGTCTGTGTCATTATATAGTCTAAATCTGATTTTTCTTTGTTAAAATTCCCCTTTGGGATCTCATCTCTCCCTGACCACCGGGTATATGAAAAGAATAAATTCTAGTGAGGTTTGGGGAGTAAGTTGCTTAGTAGCAATCTGAAGGAGTAGGTGAAGTTCGAACCCCCTCTACCTGCATCTCTTGGTTAAGTTAAAGCAGCTCTACTTTTCATACCATTACAGTATTTATCAATGTTATCATTGGTCATTATTTAACCATTGCATTGTATTATGACTTAATTTATTACTGTACAACTCCTCTTATATAACTATAATGACAATTTATCCTTTTCTAGATAATTGTTTATTAGACTAGTGATGGTTTTATTATTATTACCTTAGATATAGATATAAAATGCAAAACCAAATTTTAAAACTCTCCAATTTGATTGTTAAATATGTTCATCATAATAATTTAATGTAATATACTGAAAATATTTATTTTTAACTGACTAAAAGTAAAAAATATGTTCATAAACAAAAAACATAATTTTCAATTTAATTAAAAATCTTCATTCAAGCAATTATTTTAATTTTTTAATTTCAATTATACTGTAAGTATTCAGATTAACTGTAAGTCAAAGTATTTAAAAAAATAAAATAAAGAAGTTTGTTAATCTTGTTTAGTTTTCTTTTCACTTGAGCCATGGATAATGGAGATCTGGAAATACAAAGTTAACTTGATAACCATGGCAACCTAATGCTTTAAAATAATATTGTTTACTGCTAATTCAAGCTTCAAAATCCTAAATCTGTTGTAATCAATCTCAAAAAATATATATATAAATAGGCAACTAAATAAAGAGATTTTGGAAATGGTTAAGTGTATCATGAAAGATTACCTGACTAAAATCAACATTATCATTAAGTATTACATATTTCAATTTCTGTTAAAGCAATCACCATAGCAACACCTATTACAAAATTAAATGTTTTTATGTTCCACATATATTTATTTGTAAAGTAATTTGAGAAAATTACTATTATTAAAAAAAAAAACCTATGTAAAAATATATCCATTAGAATGGATCAAAATTGTAATATAAATTCTTTATTTTGATTTAAAAATGAAAAAGTCTATCAACTTAGACTTCATTTTCAATGTATCCAATTTTTCTTAAAATTTCCATTTCACTTACAAAAAGGAGGCAAAACTTTCTTGTACAGCTCGTTCATCATTACCTTGTTAATAAATAAATAAGTAACTGACAGAGATATACTTGTGTTAATGTCATTTGCAGTCTGACTAATTATATATATATAACCCTCATACAAAGCACTATCCAAGTTTAATTCTATAATTAATTTAATCTATTATTGCCTCCAGATGTATTAATAATCTGAACCAAAGAATTTATAGTTATCAACTTCTTCTAATTCATGATTATTAATTTTTATATTTTCCTTCTAAAAACAAATCCATTTAACATTACTTTAGTCTTTTTAATCTTGAATCTTATTTTCACCGGATAACTCTTGCAATATCTCACTTTAAATTCACAAAATCATTCTTGTAAAACTATTGTAAAAAATTTTGCAGATAAGGAATCCCCCTGTTGAACACTTTTTTTAATGTTAACCCTTGTATCACCATGTAATTTAATTACTGCAATGTATTTACTCTAATTATTGCTGATGCATTTTAATAAATATTCTTCAAAATATGACAATATCCTGGTTTTATACTTTAATTGCTCCAAAATTTTAATCACCATATAAATGTTTATAAAATCTCCAAAGCATAATGGCAAGTATTATTCATTGGTCATTTTTATGTTTTTCAATATTTGAAGGTGATCTACTGTTCTAAAACCACCCTTAAATTCAGCTTGTTTTTTGATAAAAATCTAAAGTTCGATATTGTAACAGTGCAATTTCTGCATGGAAGAGGGGAATAGCATCTTACTACAGTCGAACCTATGATTTTCCTGTAGGATGCAATGAATGATGCGATGAAGAGCTTGATAAATGATTGCATCCATCTCCAATGGCTGCCTCAAATAATTACACATTAAATCTGAACACAATTTAGACCAATTCACCCATTCCCTACCCCTCTTTCAGGTTCCATTATGCCATAGATTTCAAACTCAGGATGAAGTTGCGGTTAACTCTCTTTAGAGGTGAATCTACATACATAACAATATCCTCACTTCTATATAAGTGCAATGAATTAATGATTTTCCAACCAAACTTGCTAAAATATTATGATATAAGAAAAAAAGAGTGTGTGTGCACGTAATTTAAATAATGTGTAAACATACTAAAATAGAATGATTTTGATAAATCAAAAAATAATATATGTGTGTGTATGTAATTTAAACAATATGTGATTATACTAAAATGGTTTTGATAAATCAGAAAAAAATGTGTGTGTGTGTGTATGTAATTTAAACAATATGTGGTTATACACAATTAGAATGATTTTGATAAATCAGAGACTTCTTAAAGTTTCAAAATAGTTTAACATATTTTATTTTAACAAAGAAGTATTAATAGCTATTCAAATTGGAATATTAATGGCAATTTAATAAGTGTCAGACATCTCTAACATTTAATAAGATAATTGAGAATTCAAACCATCTCCTTTTTATCCTTGTTAGGTATGCATCACAAATTTATTGAAATTTAACATAAAAATTCTAAAAAGTTTAAATTAAAACCCAAACAGTATTATAATAAGTGGTCTCCTTGCAGTTCGTTCCAAATGACAATGTCCATCTTCCTTGAAAAAGAAATCCACTGTATATTAATAATCTACTGATGACGGTAAAGCACATGCATTCAAAAAGGTTAGTTTTTCATACCGAAAAATAAAAAAAATAAATAAGGAGTAGCTAATTAGTATAACAAGTTAACAAACAATTCTGTCTTTTACATAATGAGAGTTGTTAATGTGGGTAAAGTAAACTCTTACCTCCCATATTAAGTTGGATGATCTGTCAAGCTTGTTCAAGAAGGGAAACCTAAATTTTATTAATTACAAATAAAATTATTTGTTCACCCCATGAGTTGAAATCCCCTTTTTCATTTCGTGATTTGATAAATAAAACGATCTAAATTAGGCATATGCTTCCCCATTGTTCAGAGATAAAGTTTAGAATTCAGACAGTTCATTTGGATAATTTTAACTACACTTTTGTCTTAAGAATGTCCTGTAAAACGTTTCTAGACATCATAGCAAATTCTCTTGATCTTGTAGATTCATATTCCTTCTAGAATTCGGACATTGGTAGAGTGAGTGCTGTCGATTGGGTTCCATAAGATGCTGCTCTCTCATAGCAGCCATTCATTCTCTGCAAGCTGATATAGTGGAATTAAAATAGAATCTCATTTTATAGAATCTTGGCATCTTAATTAGGCATTTGGTGGATGAATTAATATTTATATCTTCTGATAAGCGTCCAAACAAAATCTCCACAATAAGTTGTTTAGCCGAAAAACATTGGAATAGCCTTTAAATAACTTAAATATTCTTGCTTGTAAATTGTTTAATGTTAAAAAGCTTTAAAATGTGGTTCTGTGATATATATATATATATGCTAACAGTTGTTAAAAAGCTTTAAAATGATATTCTGCGATATATATATATTAACAGATACAAAGTTATTCTTCCAATAAGTTCTTGCTCATACATTATTTAATGTTAAAAACTTTACAATGTGAATCTACAATATATATATGTTAACATACACAAAATTGCTCTTCTGATAATATTCGAACGATATGCTGCTATTCCCTTATAATTTTCACAATTAATAATAATGTTTATTTTCTCCTGAATCGTTACTGAATAATATAAAACTCCCTTGGGTATAAATTTGCGATCTTACAGATCTGACATGTCAAACTGGCGGCCCACGGGCCGCCCTCAATGGAATTTTTCATGGCCCGCGACTAAGATGCTATGCAATAAAATGAAAACAGAATATGTTGCAAACAATAAATTAATTTTAAAAAACAAGCTGTGATATTTAATTACATGAACTAAAATATATACAGTAATTGTTGTTTACATACATAGCTAATTTATAATTCTCAGTTACACGCATAGCTAAATATTTTTGATGACACATCTTTATGATGATGAAGCATTTGGGATATGTGAATACCAAAGCTGGCAATGTTAATAATGTGCTTCCGAGAACATAAATACATTAGTCAGCTATTTGCGCCACCAACGTAGCAATCCTATCTGCAGATGTTGGGTTTTTCTTAGAATTGTAACAAAAGGCAGTTGCGCTAGTTTATCTTGATTGGTGTGTTAAAAATTTACAGGTTGTTTCCTTTTATAACTCATTCAAAAAATATAAGTAAACTGCTATATCCGAGAGTTTCTACCTTTCTGAAACTAGTCAGACAGCATAAGAAATAACGAGCATGCATTTGACATTTTGTTATATAATATTTTAATTATAATCAAACATGAGAAACAATAATATTTTACAAATAAGTTAGTAACGATTACAATTCAGTTTGCAAAACACTCAAAGTTCTACTATTTTACCAGTCTATATTCGGCCTTGGGGAACTTTAGTGGCTTCGACCATTTTTAATCTATGGCCTTATGCACAGCTTTCTTTTTTGTCATATTTTTATCTTAATTGCTCCATGCTGGAAAGTCTGGACTGAGAGAGAGAGAGAAAACATAATCCGTACCTTTTATAGCTACCTGCATTTATCGAGCATAATTCCAGGAGCGAGAATCGACAGCAGCGCTCTCTTTACATTTAAATACTAGAGTAACGTTAAATCCTTATGAAGCGTATTTAGCATAAACGTAGTTGCAATTTTTTTTAATTTTAAAAATTTAAATCTAAAGCCCTATTTTTATTATAGAAAATGTCACTTTCAACGCTAAGTAAAAAATGAAAGATTGATGACGAGGGAAGAAAATTTCAAGAAAGGTGGGAACTGAATTATTTTTGTGTGGAAGTGAACAATAAGATTACGTGCTTAATTTGCAAATAAACGATTAGTGTTGCTAAAGAATACAATATTAAACGACATTATAGCACTAATCACGAAAAACAATTTTCATGCTTTGAAGCTAAAATAAGAGAAGAAAAATTAAAAACAATGAAGAATTCATTAAGTAGCCAGCAAGGAGTGCTTACAAAATTTATAAAAAGTAATGAATCAGTAACAAGAGCTAGTTATGAAATAAGCTATTTATTAGCAAAACATTCAAAATCATTCACCGATGGTTCTTTAATCAAGGAATGTATGATAAAAGCTGCCGAATTTGTCTGTCCAGAAAAAGTACAGGCATTTCGAGACATCTCATTATCAAGAAATACGGTGGCAGATAGAATTACTGAAATGGCAGATGACATCACTTCACAACTACAGGAAATATCTACCAAAATCCAGTTCTTTTCAATTGCGATTGATGAAAGCACGGATATAAGAGATGTTGCACAAGTTGCTGTTTTTTTTCGTGGTTGCGATAATACCATGAGGATCACCGAAGAATTGTTGGAATTCATCCTCTTCACGGAACAACAACTGGTGAAGATATTTTTGATATTTTTATGGAGCATTTTAGAAAAACTTAACTTGCCTCTTGACAAGCTTGTTTCTGTTACAACTGATGGCGCTAAATCGATGACAGGTGAAACTAAAGGTTTTGTGTCACGACTGGCAAGGAAATTACAAGATGAATATCCAGATAAACCGAAAATCAAAGCTTTTCATTGCCTCATTCACCAACAAGTTCTCTGTTTAAAATTATTAAAAATGGACCAAGTACTTAAAACAGTTACAAAGATAGTCAACTTTATTCGATCAAGAGCGCTTAACCATCGCCAATTTACTTCGTTCCTTAAAGATTTAGAATCCGAATTCGAAGATCTTCCTTATTACACAGAAGTTCGTTGGTTGTCCTGCCACAATGTCTTAAAGAGCTTCTATCTGCTTTTGGAGGAAATAATATTATTTTTTAAAATGAAAGATGAAAACAATGAAAATATATCAATTATAAAAGATCCATTGTGGGTACAAGACCTAGCATTTTTAATAGATATTACAGGCTATCTGGATAATCTTAATATTACATTGCAAGGCAAAGATCAATTGATAATGAATATGTATGATGCAGTTGCAAGCTTTGTACAAAAACTGAATTTGTTTAAAAATCATTTGCAAAAGAACGTTTTGACATATTTTCCTACATGCCAGCAGTTAAAAGCACAAAAATCAAAGTTGCTCGTTTTCACAACACTCTGCAAAAATTGAAAAAATAAAAGACGAATTCGATAAACGTTTTGATGATTTCAAGGACTTAGAAGAAATTTTTTCTCTTTTCACAGGACCATTTGCCTTTGAAGTTGAAAAAGCTCCGACTTCGATATAACTGGAATTAATTGATTTCCAGAATGATTCGATTTTAAAAAACAAATATCAAAATGTAGGAATTCCCAAAATATATTCCTATTTAGGTGAAAGATACCCAGAAATTAAAAAATTTGCTGCACAAATTTTAAGCTTTTTTGGAAGTACATACTTATGTGAGCAATTATTTTCATGCATGAAATTAAATAAAACAGCTTACAGATCAAGATTAATTGATAAACATCTATCAGCCATAATGAAAATTGCTTGTTCTCAGTTTTTGAATCCAGATATTGAAAAACTAGTAGGAGGAAAATGCTGGCAAGTTTCTGGTAAAAACAAATTGTAGTTTTATAAATAAGTAATCAGATAAAATAAATGTTTAAATAAAAGCAATACTATATCAATTGTATATTATTAAACTGAATTCATTAAACTACATAATATGCTTTAATTACCCCACCTATATTCCTGCATTCTTACTTCAAAATACAATTTTAAGAAAATTTGTGTGATGTGGCCCATGAGAATCTTACCAGTAGCATAAAATGGCCCATTGTTTGAATGAGTTTGACACGCCTGTTATAGATGAATTTCTTGTTGACAAAGAGTACGTAAATGAATAATTCCTTTGACTTAGTCAATCATCTTTTTTAGCAATTCTGATCTTTGAATCCTCAAAAAATGCACGTTTTTCTTTTATTTTTCTTCATGAGGTTTTTTTTATATATATTAATTGTTGAGTTAGTAAATGTTTTCAATTAAGTAATTGAATCATAAACTTTTATCTTTTGAACAATGGGTTGCTTGGAAATGCTTGACCTAAATCATTTTTAGATTTTAAAGTTCAAGTCTTAGTTAGTTTCTATGGTTATTAAACAATAGGTTTACTTTTATTTTATACATGTGAAATATTTAATCTTTAATTGTTATGTCTAGTTAGGGAATTTTTATTTATTTATTTAAAGCTAATGCTTTCTAATAGACATTACTAATATACATGTAAGTTAATTTTTTAGATATATTATGTTGACCTCAATTATTCATATGTTAAGCTGTTTATTAGAGTACTGACTTGGAAATAAGAAAGTACATGAGTATTTACGTAAGTTGTAAGTGACCATTACAACATAGTTAAGATTATAATTATCTTGGTAAGAATTTCTGATAGATCTGTAATTTCTAATATCTTCTTTATCACTTTTTGAATTAAATATCAATATTACTACTGCATTTTTCCCAATCATCTAGTAAATCTTAATCATTTAAACATTTTGCAAATAGCTTTGCCAACAATTTTTCTATTTCTTTAATTGCCTTTTTTAAAATATCAATAATAATTCCATCACTTTCTAAATTTTTTTCTTTTTTCATAAGTCTTTATATAATTTCTATAAATAAGGATTTACATTTCTGTAATAAATAATTCAAGAAATTTTTGCTATTGCTAGCAAAATTTAACAACTAAATATTCACTGATTATAAATTTTTAAATATGAATGATGATAAATTAATTAATAAATAAATTTTAAATAATAATTTTATTGACAAAATTGTGCAACTAATTCAATATTACTGATTATAACTTTATACTATATAAAAGTTGACAAGCTGCTTAAAAAAATAAATAAATAAGATTTACTGAGTAAATAGTTTTTAACAATATGATAATATATTTACATAAATTTAAAGATTTTGGATTTATAGATGTAAACATTAAAATAATGAGATTTTTTTTTCTGTGCTCATTGTTTTGGCTTGCATTGGTGTTTTAACTGAATGTTATCTGGTAGCTGAAATTGTATTGAGATCTTATAAAGAAAAAAAAATCCCCTTATATTTCAATGCTTATATATATATAAGTTCATAAAAATCTTTAAATTAAAATGGCTTAGTTGCTTTTAAAAATTCAAAGAAGTTCCTATACTTCAAATTTTCACATATATAAAGTATTTATGTCTTATTTCTAATTCTCACTTATTTCTAATTCTCACATTAGCTAGATTATTCAACTAAAAATACTTTGGGTCAGATAAATACTATTACTATATTAGACAATATGTTTTAAGCTTGATTTGCCAGTTTCAATTGCTTGCTGCCTAGTCACATCGTAATTGAAATTATATCTATATTATTACAAGAAAAAATGTCCCATTTTATTTTAATATATATATATACATACACACATATTTATGAATAAAATATATAAGAATGTAGATTAAACATTTACCTTTTTGGTAAACCTTTTATTTTTATGGTGATTACATTTTTCCTCCTTATCATTAAATTGGCAGACAATGGGCTCCTCTACATCATTAATTTTTTTTGATACCTTGATTAATAAATTGGGTCTCACTGGCTTTAAATTAAAAAAAAAAAAAACATAAATAATATCTCACTGTACTTACTTAATGAAAACATGTTACATTTACATAGTACATAATTTTACAAAATCAGATACAAAGATAAATAATATCCAATTGTTAACCATAAAGTGTAAATAAAAACTGAGGATAATAATAATAATAGTTAAGCAAGAATTAAGTAAAAAAATAATAAAATAATAACGTTAATTTATATATATAATATTTAGTGGATTAAATGTGAAGGTATTTAAGCTTCACACTCTTAGTTCAAAATGCTTTAGTCTGGCTTATTTAAATATAATTGAGGCATAGATTAAGATGGGTCCCATCTTTTTCTAATAGTTCTGGTTTGTGTTTTAGAATTTAGAGTCCCATGTGATGCCATTATTCCATCTGATTGGCTGTCACTTAAACATTTTTAAAGCGTATCTGTTTGAAGGTGTTTAGCTTTCACGTTATTATATATTATCTGTTTACGCTTAAATTTAATAATCAAAATAATAAAAATAATAGTAATATAACAAAATAATGAATATATTTTGATTTATATTTTTCAATAAATAAAATATATTAGTCCAAACTATGGATTGGAAAAGTAAAAAAGTTTGTCAGCAAATTATATTTTACAATTTTATTGAATATATTTATTACTGAACTAAAAACCAAAAAGCAATCAAATTATCTTACAAATAATGATAAAATTAATATAAAAATTAAGGTTAAAATAATGTGGCCTAGCTTCATGAAAATGAAATTAAATAAAAAATTAAAGCAGATTAATAAAATGCCATAACATTTAAATTACAGTTTTGAAATGATAATAAATTAAGGACAATTTAAAAGCGTTCAAAGATTACAAGACTAAAAAATTTTTAAAAAAAAAAATTACTGATGCTTTTAAAAACTAAAACCCATAAAAGGTCTTAAAAGTTGCAGATCTTCCTGGAGGCAAGTTAATGTATTCATTTAAAATTTAAACTGTGTTTGAATCCAGATCATATAAACTTACATTTTGTTCAAAAGATTTGGTATTTTTGTTTTCATTTAGATAAACCATAATCAACCCACATCTTTCATCAATGGTCAGTAAATAACTATTCTTAGTTGGAGGATAAAACAAGGATGAAAACTGCTCAAAACTTCAGCACTCAGCAAGCTTCCTGAGTACATCTTTCTCTTTCATGGTTCTTCTACAAATGTTGTTGAAGAGACCTTAGTTAGCTATTAGTTGTCAATTTAGATATTTTCTTAAGCTTCTTATTGATCTCTGTACTTCACCAAAAACAAGGTATAGATGACAATCATTTAATTAATAATTCAATTTGGCTATTCATGACAACTTCAAATTCTATATTTTTTCCATTTTTGTAATTGTTAAACAAACCCACAAATAACATTACCTGAATAATTAAAATAACAATGTCAAAGTTCTTTGAACATTGAATCAAAATTTTTATTATATTTGTTTTTCAAGTTATGACAAAAATCTTTGTGCCCTAACTTATCAAAATATTGATTTACTTGGTTCATATACTTGATTTTTTTTCTTTAATTGAATCTTTAAACAGTTCTTCAACATCATGAAAGAATACTAGGATGACTAATCAATAAATTGAAAATTATTTGGATTCGGAAAAAGAATTTATTGTAGTGCTACTACTATGTGATTTATAAATTTAACGTGTAATCTAAAAACTTATTACTTTTCAGTGACAGGTCTTTTTTTTTTGTCTGAACTTTTAGTATTATTTGGCTTTTTCTAGTTCTTTTTTGGTTCTAAAAAAGTGAGAGGGTGGTGGAGGAATGGGAGAGAGAAGGAAAAATACAATAAATTGTAAATTTCCAAGGTTGATTTGCATTTCTTGTAATATTAATTAATCTTGAATTTTCCAAATTAATTAATGTATAATTTCAAAGAAGATTTGTCAATTCCATTCAATACAAATTATAAATCAAACTAACAATCTAAATAAAAATGAACTGCTTTGAAACAACAGCAACCATAACAAATTAAAAGAAGGTTAAAATGATATTTTCTTATTGCTGCTTCATATAGACAGAGTAATTTTGCGTGGATTTAAACTCCTCCTTAGCTTCATATATAACCCAAGATCTAAATGAAGAATGTAAGGCAATTTACTTTTACTTATTTTTAAAAACAAAAATAATAATAATAATCGGACCATTAATATTTCCATTTCTTTTTTAAATCAAAATGTTTTAACAATATTAATGAATAACAGAAAATTTATTTTTAGATTATTTTCTAAAAAGGAAAATCAAAAAAAAGAATTTATTTTAATGTGCAGAAAAATATTTCATTTTTATCTTTTAGTTTTCTGTTGTACTTTTAAACTCTTTATGAACCTAAATTTTATGTATGTAAAGTATATTGAATCTTAAATTTATCAATAAGTTATTCCAGAATTATTTCATGATGTAGACGAAGTGTTTTAATGAAACAATGAGAAATTCTCACACCTTTCTTATATTTCTCTGCTGGATATGCTGCTGTGTGAGATTAAACTCTAGACATTACAGTAAATCATTATTCAGCCCAAATTGTAGCCACTTTTTAAGGTACATAATCAATAGTCACAACTTTAAAATGTTACAATAAATCTGGATAAAGCAATACAATGCATTCAATGATAGAAAAAGAGTTATATGTAATGAAAAGAAAACTCATTGGAGAATTTTTTTTTTATCATGCAGACTTCACTTTCTTTTAATTCCATCTTTATGCAATCCCTTCAAAAGGTCTTACTTTAACAGACAGGAGAGCTCGTATTTTACAGAACCTATTATTCGAGTCCCATATCTAATTGACGCAAATAAATATAAGGCAGACATAAATGAAAAGACTCATGTACCACTAGTCATTCTCAACCAGTCTAGAAACAGTCACAGATTCTTTATATTGCATTCACAATATGCATTACCAATTTTAGTATCTCAATAACCATGGCTGTTTCAACCATTTTATCATACCACTTACAGTGCTGAGATTGAACTTATCTTTGCCATCATTAAATATGAATTATACCAATAATTCTTCTCAGTTGAACTAATTACAACATGAGTAATATAAGACAAGAACTGGGCTCAAAGTTATGGAAAAAAGTAAAATCAAAGTTAGAGAATATAATAATATTGCCAATTCTATGAAAAATGATTATATGATAGTTGTCTTTCAAAAAAAAAAAAAAATATTCAGTAAACTATTTTGCCTCTTCAGGAATAAATAGTAGAATATTAAAAATCTCATTTAAGTAATAAAGCGAGAGTAAAAATAATTACCAAAGAAATTTCTTGCTTAAATAATGCTAGAAAGACTATCATTGTGGATTTTACTATGATAAATTCATATATACATTTACATTAGCATTTTCTCAAGTATTAAATTAATTTTCCTGTCTGCAAGAACAGCTTCAGCGGGTTTTTTTTTCTTATCATTTTTGTATTTGTGCAAAATATCTATAATAATAAAAAATTGTATATAAATTTATAAAAGTTACAGTTAAAAAATAATGGAAAGCTTGAATTAGCTGATAGCAGAGTATAAAATTTAATTACATAATATATTATTAACTTAAATTCATTACACATCATAAATATAAATTGCAAAGTATTTTATTATTTAGCTTTCGATCAATAGCAATTGTCATGTTTACAATTAAAAAATAATGGAAAGCTTGAATTAGCTGAAAGCAGATTATAAAATTGATTTACATAATATGTTATTAACTTAAATTCATTACACATCAATGTAAATTGCAAAGTATTTAATTAGCTAATTTTAGCTTTCGATCAATAGCAACTGTCATGTTTACTTTGGTGACTTAATATTCAGGATTAAAAAAATAATAATTTTCAGAAATTGCCCCACTTCTATAAATCAAAAATAGATGGTGGGCATATTTTGAGAAATACTGGTATTATTTAAATTATTGTTAATAGTTCTTAATTTTATAGTTTCATCAAAATTGCAAATTTGATTAACCAGTTTCTGATATATTTAATCAAAACCATTAATAAATTTGATCAAAAGATTTTTTTTCTCTCATAAGACTTATGTAAATATAACAAACAGACAGACAGATAGATAGATAAAAGAATAAAACCTGTAATATCTACCTTTTCCTCTGTAATAGGAAGTGATAAATCTAAAAATGGTTCAAAAATCTGTGATGCCTAAATATAAATAAAAATATTTATATCACATTATTATTTGGCTATAAACATTTAAAATATATATACTGTAGTACATAATAATATAATTTCAAAGCATTAAAGTGAAATGAATTATTTTATTTAAAATATTTTCCAAAATTATTTGATAAACTACCAATAAAAATGCAAAATGCACTTTTTAAAAAATGTTTTATTATGAAGTTTTCCAAACAATCTATCTCATTATTTGAAGAACAATTTCATTCATTATTTTTAACATAATCTGTTATGAGATTCCATGTAATGAAATAGAATATTAATGATTCCAAGATATAATTCATAATATTTTAATAATAAAAGACTACTTACAATTATAGTGACATAGGAATTTAATGATTCTAAGATACAGTTCATAAAATATTAATAAATGACTATCTAATGTTTCATTATAATGGTGATTCTTTTTGTACAAAATAATGAACTTTGACATAATACGATAAATATGTATATTTCAATACCCCTGGGTCTCGTTTTATGCGGATTATTTTAATGCGATTTTGAAGTTATGCGATTCATGTTTCTTCTTAATATCTTTCATATTTCACTATATTTATTTTATTAGATATCAAGAAATTTAAATTATTAATAACTTATTTTGACTTGAAATACTTTTTTTTTTTTCAAAATATAACGTTATATTAGCAGCTAACGTGAATATGCCCTGAAGCTGTATTTAGAATCTTAGCTTCTATGTAAATAACCTACTTATACTAATGAGTAAATAATAATAATAGATTTATACTTATGTATAAAAATATCGCAATAAATATTCAAAAATTTTAAACTTTTAAAACGTATTTTGTTAGATATAACAGAAATAAATAATTTTTTAGATTTTTAAAATAAATAATAACGAAGATTTTATTGATTTTGTAAAATGAAAATAATCTTTCTACTAATGATAATGTATAATCTTTTTGTTTTGATTGCGATCTCATTTTTTTAAATATAAAAACAGAAAACCATTAACACAGCACAAGACTGAAAGTGGCACTAGTTGTACATCACATCACAAATCTGATTTCTTACCAGTTCACAAATGAACACATATTGTCAAATAACGGTAATGATTAAAATATGTATGAAAAAATGTAAAATTAAATACTGTAGTTAATAAAAAAAAGTAAAAAAAGTTTGTCTTGTATTAATTTTTTTCAAATATTTGAAATTTTTTATTAGTCATACTTTATTTCCTTATTTTTTTAATGCGAATTTTAAAGTAATTTTTCCTTGTTGCTTTGCTTTTATGCAATTTCTGAAAATTACAGAGCCTATCCCCCATTTTTTAAGGTAAGTTAAGTCTATTTTTGTGCAATTTCTTTTTGTGTGCATTTTCTGAGGAACCTATCTATCGCATAAAATGAGACCCAGGTGTATATTGAAATGATATAATCTTTTCACCTGATTACTATCATCAATAATTTTATAGAAGAAAGAAATAGGTGGATGACAAGCTACGCAAAGCAATGGAAGGATAAAACCATTTAAATGCAATAAAAAACAGTGAATAATCAATTCATAACACTAACAAATAGACATGTGTTATGTTGTGAACATGTATATGTTCATGCATGTGTGTTCATAATATTTATTATTATTTATATGTTAATAATAAAATATATTTTAAGAATTCTTTAAAATGTTCTACAAGGTAATTTAAAATATTGTATAAAGTAATTTTTAATTTAATTATCTAAAAGGTAATAATAACAATAATGTTTGATTAATGTTTTAAACTTATATATCATTGAATAAAAGATTATTAATTTATATACACACATCAACATTATTTTTTATAGTAATTAATTTACAAAAACTGCATTTTGGGAATTTACATCTGCATGTTCTAAAGTTGATAAGAAATCGAAACATCTGCAGTTTTATAAATGGTTATAAGTAAAATGTTTTACATGGATTTTACTCTGGTAGTAGGATAAAATATATGATATCCCTGCCTGGGTATATGAACCAATTTTAAAGGAGGTCTCCAGAATGTCTTAGGAGTAATATATTATGAATTCTCACTCTCTATTGTAACTTGACAAATAGACTAAGGAATTGCATACAAAAACTATTGTGATTATTAAATGTCATAAATACAATTCAAATAATTCAACAAACAAATAAATGATTTGCAGTCAACAACTGGGATACAAGTACCAGAATTATGAAATAAATAATTAAAGAATAACTAATATTTATGATAACAAGCTTAATTAAAGTTAAATGTTATATCAATATCTCTATTTGCATGTAATTTACTGTTTGAAATTTAAGTAGGAATGTTTGAGTATTAAAAACATTATATATAAAGTAGCTATAACAAATCCGATATAACTTAGATTGATATACTCCAACGAATCAGAGAAAAAAAAAAGTTTAATAAAAAGTCATATGAACTGACCGAATATCCCTTTATTCTGTTAAATTTCAGTCTTATATGATACATATTTGCTCATACAACTTTGTGGCTTGAACATTCTCCTTCTTATGTTTAACTTTGCTTATATATTGCCACGTAATATACTGAATATTAAAGCTTGAATAAATTTAGCACATTATGGTCTATAATAAGTAAGTAAAATGTACTAAATGGTTGGATGGAGAAAAAAAAATGATATGTACTAATATTTTATGAAAGCAATAGATTATGTCTAGGTAGGCAAGATAATTAGCACCCATTATCAATCCACTGCAGGGGTTTCTCAAAGTTCAATCTACCTTCTCTGATCTCTAGGCTCTTTTCTCCACATCATACCTGCACATTTTCTTATTTCATCCATCCATCTCACATGTGGTCTCTTTCTGGGTCTTTTACAATCTCTTGGAATCCTGTTTAATATTTCAAATGTCCATTTATTATCATTTCTTCTAGCAATATGTCCAGTTCAACTTCACTTTGGTCTTTCAATTCTTCCAATGATGTCAGTAAAACGTGTTTGTTCTCTTACGTGTTTGTTCTCTTACCCATGTATTGCATTTTCGATCTCTTCATTTTACTCCTAACATTTCCAACTTCTTTGAGAGGGCTGAAGCTATTAAGTCTCCAAGTCTCAGATCCATAAGTAACAACTGGTAAAACACATTTATTAAAAATCCTCCTTTTCAAACAGCTTGTGTTTGAAAAGGAGGATTTTTAATAAATGTGAAGTTATTTCTACCAAATGCATTCCACCCAAGTTTAATTCTATGATTAATTTCATCCATTATGTTTCCATCGGTAGTAATAATCTGACTAAAATATTTGTAGTTGTTAACTTCTTCTAACTCATCATAATCAATCATTGTTTTCATCTTTTGAAAAAATCCACTGAACATTACTTTAGTATTTTTTAATGTTTACTTAATCCTACTTTCTTACTTTCATCTGATAATTCTTGCAACATTTCTTGAAGATCTGAATCATTATCATCTAAATGATTCAAATATTTTAGCTTCCTATTTTAATGCACAAAATACTTCTTGCAATCTTTGTTTTCATCTTTTGAAAAAATCCACTGAACATTACTTTAGTATTTTTTAATGTTTACTTAATCCTACTTTCTTACTTTCATCTGATAATTCTTGCAACATTTCTTGAAGATCTGAATCATTATTTGCAATTGCCTGCAAAATCTAAATGATTCAAATATTTTAGCTTCCTATTTTAATGCACAAAATACTTCTTGCAATGCTGCTGTAAAAAGTTTTGGAGATATGGAGTCACCCTGTCTTACACCTTTCTCAATGTTAACCTTCCTAATATCATTATGTAATCTAATTGTTGCTATTGCATTTTTATAAATATTCTTCAGACTATGACAATATCCTGGATCTATATATTGATAATCCAATGCTTTAATCACTGAAGAAATGCTTATAGAATCAAATGCCTTTTCATAATGTACAAATCCAAAGCACACTCATAGTCATTGGTTCTTTCTATAACTCAATATTTTGATATGATTGACTGTATTAAAATCACTTTTAAATCCAGCTGGCTGAAATCCAAAGCCTTCTGAAGACGAGTTGTAATTATCTTGGTAAAAATTTTGTATAAAACTGATTTCTAATATCGTCTTTATCATCTTCTCTAAATATTAATATTAAACCACTAAACATCACATGTATGGAGAGTTTTGCCTGCTTTAAATATTAATATTAATACTGCATTCTTCCCATCTGGTACATCTTTATCATTTAGACATTTGGTATATAACTTTGCCAATAATTTTACTATTTCTTCATCTGCTTCTTTTAATATATCAATTATAATTCCATTTATTACCTGGAGCGTTTCCCTTCTTCATAAATTTAATTGCACGTCTCATTTCATTTAAAATCATGGGCAATTTAAAAGATATAATAGTTGTAGGAGGTACTTGTTCTTTATTACTAAATAATTCTTGATAGAACCCTTCTACCTATTTCATGATGGCATCTCTCTTTTTCATAATAGTTCCATCTTTTTTTCTTATTGCAAATGTTTCCCACCAGCACCAAAATCTTGGTTTACACTCCTGCGACTTATTCTCTTCTACAGCTTTCCTTGCTAGTTCTCAATTATATCATTATCAACTCTTTTTTGCACCATTTTTACAAAATTCGAAACCTTCAATCCATCTTAATGCATTATTTTTGTATATCTTCCTATTCCTTTTTTTCTAGTCTCAGTAAAAATTTTATTGATCAATTGCTGCTTTTTTCTACCAACTATCTTTGTTCCAGTTTTTAAAAGTGTATCAATTATTTTCCTACTAATTTCATTCAAATCTGTATCATGTTCAAAATCTGTTAATATTTGAAAACTATTTACAAGTTTTAATTTAAATTCATTAGAATGTTTCTGAAAATTAAGAATATCAACTGTGAATATTCTTTTTCTTAATAATTTTTTAGTTTTGCATTGTTTATTCATCTAATTGATGATCACTTCCTGTGTTGAATTTATTAAGGACATTATAATCTTGAAATATGTCTTGAATTTGTTAAGGACATTACAATCTTGAATTATGTATTTTCTGTTGGTCAAAATATAATCCAATTGTGCTGTACTCCCATATGGATGTTTCCATGTCTATTTCCTTTTACACATTTTTCTCAATAAAAGAGTTCATAATATAAACAGTGAGGATTGCCAATTCCTCTACAAGCTTTATGATAAATGCTTAGCCAGAGCCAGTACTTAAAATATCTCTGTCAGGAACCCCTCTCCAAACCCCTGACCATGGTTTCGTGCTTTGGCACTCCTCAGAGGTGTCAGGGTAGGTTCAGACTCTAGATCTAAAAATACCAACCCAAAGCCAAGCACTCATCTAAAAGTTATCTATTGAGTGGAAAATCTGAAATTTTCAGACATCTACATGTCTTCAAACCCAGCTATCCAACTCAAATAGCTGTATGAGGCTGATAGATCTTCAGCCATACCATATATTAATAGTCATAGCAATATAAAATTGCATAAGACTTTTTGGCAGAGACTATAAATAGTCAAAATAAGAGTCATAGATCAATTCATAGATCAACTCTTAAGCTTGTAAGTTATAAACAGTGAGGATTGCCAATTCCTCTACAAGCTTTATGATAAATGCTTAGCCAGAGCCAGCACATTAAAATATCTCTGTCAGCAACCCCTCTCCAAACCCCTGACCATGGTTTCGTGCTTATATATAGATCATATTATATATATATATGTATATAGGAAGAGAGAGAGCATATATAGATCATATAGCTATTTGAGTTGGATCACTGTGTTTGAAGACATGTAGATGTCTGAAAATTTCAGATTTTCCACTCAATAGATAACTTTTAGATAAGTGCTTGGCTTTGGGTTGGTATTTTTAGATCTAGTGTCTGAACCTACTCTGACACCTCTCTGAGGAGTGCCAAAGCTAAGCATTTATCATAAAGCTTGTAGAGGAATTGGCAATCCTCACTGTTTATAACTTATAAGCTTAAGAGATAGGGTCATGTGATCTATGAATTGATCTATGACTCTTATTTTTTTATAGTCTCTGCCAAAAAGTCTTATGCAATTTTATATTGCTATGACTACTAATATATGGTATGGCTGAAGATCTATCAGCCCCATATAGCTATTTGAGTTGGATAGCTGGGTTTGAAGACATGTAGATATCTGAAAATTTCAGATTTTCTACTCAATAGATAACTTTTAGATAAGTGCTTGGCTTTGGGTTGGTATTTTTAGATCTAGTATCTGAACCTACCCTGACACCTCTCTGAGGAGTGCCAAAGCACGAAACCATGGTCAGGGGTTTGGAGAGAGGTTCCTGACAGAGATATTTTAAGTGCTGGCTCTGGCTAAGCATTTATCATAAAGCTTGTAGAGGAATTGGCAATCCTCACTGTTTATAACTTACAAGCTTAAGAGATAGGGTCATGTGATCTATGAATTGATTTACGACTCTTATTTTTTTCATAATATAAAGTTTTTCTTTTTCTGCAAATTCCACAAGCATATGTCCTCTCTCATTTCTTTTACATAACCAAATTTACTTACAACACTTTCATTTGTTTACCAATTCTAGAATTAAAGTTGCTTATAACAATTTTAAAATGTTGTTTACTCTGATCAAAAGCCTTTTGTACATCCATATAAAAATCTTCTACTACTTCATCACTATAAGAATTTGTTGGGGCATAAACCTGAATTATCTGCATTTGGTAACTGCTATTAAGTTGAATGACTAATCTCGCCACACTGGCCGATACGCCATCAATCTCCACAATGTTCTTCTTCCATTTTAATTTATAATGAATCATACTCCACTTGTACTTCCAATATTTGTGCCTTCGTAATAGAGTACATATCCACTTTTTAAATCAAATGCCTCTTCACCTCTTTTTTTAACTTCATTAATTCCAATAATGTCCCATTTAATACAAGACAGTTCTTCCAATTCTTGCAATGTTCCTACACTTGAAAGTGATTTGTGGTTGTAAGTACCTAAATAAAAAGTCATCATCAAATGGCAGTCTGGGTCCACAATCAGGGGATTCTTAGTACCTCCTCCTTCAGCCACCAACCGCTGCCTTGTCTGATGATTTTACAGCCTCATGATTGTAAATATTTCTTAGAAAAAATTTTAATTCACATTCATTCTGCCTCAGGCAACTGAGAAGAAAGATCAAGATGTTTCTTGATTTTAAACTCAGAGATAAAAATTTAATAAACTCATCATGCTGGCTAATGTGTTGGTGAGCAGCTCACTCATGTTTATACACTATCACATGATCACCATCTCTATACTAGCACATAATTGTTGTAAATAAAGGCAAAACTCTTCATACAGTAGTGCCACCCTGTGCCAAACAGAGTAATCAATGGATGCCAGAAGGCTTGTGCATAAAATCCCTATCTAGTGCCTACTTATCCGATATCCACAAGCCAGAAACTAGTCTGGGGATACTGGATGAGTAGGCACTAGATAGGGATTTTATGCACAGGCCTTCTGGCATCCATTGATTACTCTGTTTGGCACAGGGTGGCACTACTGTATGGAGAGTTTTGCCTTTATTTATATACTATATGATATAATCGGAAATAGGGGATTCCAAGGACCCTCTGCTTTCATTCACCAACTGCTGCCTTAGCTGGTGACTTTACACTCTCCAGGAAATAAGGACCATGATTTATTTTTGACAGTCATGATTGTAAATATCTATTAGAACAAAAATTTTCATTCGCATACATACCTTCTATTCTGCCTTATCAGGCGACTGAAAAAGACCATGGTGTTTCTTGATCTTAAACTCAGAAGTAAAAAGCCAATAACCACACTGGCTAATGTGCATTGGTGAACAGCCCATCCCTTTTCATATACTATATGAATAATCACATAGTAACAACAGCTGCAACAACAAGAACGTATAGAGTGGACATTAGGAATTTGACCTGCTCGATTCCTCTAAGGCCTTCAAGAGGAATCAAAGGATCTCCTTTCAATAAACAGTAAACTTCTTTCTCCAGCCAGGGTAATATAGGCAGTATATATAATAAATAATATAAATAAACAACAAGACAGAGATATATCACATTATTCTAGAGAAGATTGTATATGAAGGGTAAAGACTGGTGTGTGTTTAATTAATGATAGAATATATATATTGTAAGGGGTAGTTTGCAATGCAAATATTCCTAACAAGATTAGTCTACTTATTGAATCCAATCTATTTGAAACTTGCATTAATAATGGGGAGATTATTTGTTTATTGTTAACACATATATACATGTACAACACATATATATTTATTTATTTACATTCACAGTGAATTTGGGAAGTCACAATAAATTATTTTATAACAAATCATTTAGTACCAATATTTTAGGAAAAAACTGTAATGGACTGTTTTAAATTTAAAATTGAATGTAATTTATAATCAAGTGACTGAGATAATCTGAGGTAAAGTTAGGTAACCATAGAGATACAGTGTGAAAATAGAACTATGGTATTTTATTATTCTATTTTTTATTTATTATAAATGAAGTGTATTTAAACAATAGGCAGCTAAAAATCTAAGCGTTATGCGAGATCTACGCATGAACTGCATAAAAATAGAAACATTTTAAAAATCGTTTTTCTCTCAAAAATACTCCAGCTATAACAATATAACAGCAATCGAATTAAAATTTCAAACGCCAAATGAGGTTTTGTTTCTTCTTTTACTTGAATTATAAAAGTTTTTAAAGTCAAATATTGTACCTTAAATTTTGTCAAATTCAGCAGAAAGAGAGAAATAAAAATAAGAATAATTTATAGATTTGGGGATAATTAAATCATGTTTTGAAAATTATTGAAATAATTTTAATATTTTAAATCTTTTCGAAAAAGAAAAATGGAAATTAATTCTGCTGATAATAGAAAGCAAAAAAAAAAAAAAACTCTTTTAATATATATATATATGTAACGTGCTTCTATAGTATCTAACATAATTTATTATTACAAATAATTATTTAATAGTACTTTAAGATGAAGATGGGCTAAAGCAAAACATGCTATTGTGAATCACATTATTTCCTAATAGTTGCATAAAACCTCTATTTTCATTCTACTTTGTTATAAGACACACAAGAAGATGTCTGCAATCGTAAATAAACAAGCATTGGAATATCTAAAGGGAAATCAGCGCAGGATTGAGGTATTTACCATACACGACTATAGGAGATACCACTGTACTTGCTGAGATATTCTTGACTTCGTTTAAGGAGAAGCCAAATACATCATATCACATCACATGCCAATGAAAATGATTTGCTGAGTCAAACTGCTGTTGGAGAGTAACATGCCTAACCATCAACTACTACTTCTATTAGGATGATTTTATGAACTTTGTTCCAACTATTATTTTAATCAAGAAATTAATGTTATAAATTTTTGTTTGATTTTTTTGGTACTTGAGTATTAATTAAGCTATGACGTACTACACAGGCCGCCAGTAGATAAGATCAACGATCAACCAAAACAATGTCATGGCAACTGAAACATTGGCATGCCTAATCGATAGAAGTGATTAAGGTATTTTCGTGGTCACCAACGAGATTATGTAATATTGCGGTGAATTGTGGTAAATACCTGTCTTTTACCTGCTGTCGTATTGCAAGCAAGAGGTGTTTTTTCTATTGTCTGTTATACGCCATTTTGTGAGATTTTCATTTTACATTTTGCTAATTGAGAAATTATTGCTTATTTTTACATTTTCATTGCTGAGATTTGGATTACTAATTTCTGTGATTTTTAATTATTGCTATTTATTATTTTTATTACTAATTTCAATTTTGATTTTTATTACTAATTTACATTTTGATTGCCGTGTTATTTTTATTACTAATTTATTACTAATCAACAACTTACAAGAAAATGTCGGATATAAAATTGTGGGACTTACCATCTTCTGAAGATGAAGCGGTTGAATTTTTGCAAACATATGGAATTATTCCGAGTGGGAAATTTTGTGTTAATGGCCATCCTATGAGTATATATATTAAGAACTATGAAAAGCAATGGCGCTGCAATGTTAAAGACTGTTATAAAAGGATCGCTATCAGAAAAGGGACTTGGTTTGAAGGATCCAGAATTAGTTTGGTCACTGCGATCAGATTTATATATAGTTGGTGTCAAGAATTGACATCGATACGATTTTGTGAGGAGCAGTTGGAAATTGCCAGTAAAACAGCAATCGACTGGAACAATTATCTCCGTGAAGTCTGCACATGGAGACTATTGCATAAAGAAAAAGTGAAAATTGGAGGCCCTAACAGGGTTATTGAAATTGACGAAAGTCTTTTTTCAAGACGGAAAAATAATGCCGGCAGAGTACTCCCCCAGCAGTGGATATTCGGTGGTGTTTGCAGGGAGACGGATGAATGTTTTGTGGTAGCCATTCAAGACAGATCCGCGTCCACTCTCATGCAAGCCATCAGAGACAATGTGCAGGAAGGATCTACGATTTACAGCGACTGCTGGAAAGGTTACAAAACCGATGAATTAAAGGAGGCCGGATATGATCATCTTCAGGTCAATCACACCTATAATTTTGTGGACCCATCAACTGGAGTCCACACTCAAAATATAGAAAGGTTGTGGGGGCTACTAAAATGGCAGAACAAGAAGCACAGAGGTACAGCTAGACAACACTTGGATTCGTATTTAACGGAATTCATGTGGAGGCGATGCTTCAAAAATGACACTTTTACTGCTATTTTGGAACATATACGTGAATTCAGTCCACCACAGTGACTTTTATTTGTAAGTACAATTTATTTAATATACCTTTTTAGTTTTGTAATTTTGTTTCGTAAACGGTATGGGGAAAATTGCTTGTCATGGCATCATTTTTCCTTTTTGATTATCGCAGTAGCTGAAAAACGAAATTGTTTATAGTTAAAATTTTGATAATATTTTGTTTGCTTTTTTTTTTTTTTTTTAAATACCATCCTCCCAAAAACTATGATTTTTTACCTGTTATTGTAGCTTTATTTCACGATTACTGAAAAATTGTTTATAATAATATTCTGGAAACATTACGGCTAAAAATTGATTGTAAAATCAGCCATTTTACGTTGTTCAGTATCGCAGCATTTGTGAAAGACAGTTACTTGTAGTAAATATTTGACATCAATTTTTCCTAAATATAATCAATTTGGATTCATTACATACCATGGGAAAAAAAAAAATTTTTTTATCTATTATTGCCTATTATTTGTTTGTCGATTACTTAAATATTGCTTATAATTAAATTTTTGAAACAGTACGGGGGAAAAATTGGTTGTAAAATCCGCCATTTTACCCTTTTCGCAGTATTTATGAAAGGCAGTTACTTGTAAGTAATGTATTTGGGTTTAGCTATTACTTATTTTGTTTGAATATTAAAATATTATTGAAAATACTGAATTTTTGATTAAAATATAAATGAACATATTGATTTTCAATTATTTATATTTACATTTTGATAATTATTTTACCGTAGCAAATTATTGTTAAATATCGTTAATAATTTTAGGTTTATCCCATTTTTCATATTTACATTTGATTACTTATTTTGTTTGAATATTGAAATATTATTGAAAATACTGATTTTTGATTAAAATATAAATGAACATATTGATTTTTAATTATTTATATTTACATTTTCATAATTATTTTACCGTAGCAAATTATTGTTAAATATCGTAAATAATTTTAGGTTATTTGTTTTGAATATTGAAATATTATTTTACCGTAGCAAATTATTGTTAAATATCGCTAATAATTTTAGGTTTATCCCATTTTTCATATTTACATTTTCATAATTATTTTAATTAACATTTTAGTCAATTTTACTTATTATTCCATTTGTTTGTTTCAGGGTTTGGCCAACATGGTGGACATCTCCCTCTCCTTCTTTGATATGAAGTATGATATGACGTACTGCCCCGAAGGCATACTATTCTAATCTTGCGATCTTCACGGTGACTTCTCCACGTGATCTGCGGGCAAATTTTATCGATTAAGTTTGTTCGCAAATCACTAGGAGACGTTATCTTAAAGATCGTAAGATTAGAATAGTATGCTTTCGGTGTAGTACGTCATAGCTTAGTTAGTACTCAAGTACCATTTTTTTTTTATCTATGTTGTACTTTCATACTATGAAGCTAGATACCTCATTTTTCAGAATTAGTAAAGAAAAAATGGGGGGGGGGTGATTCACTTAATTATTTTTCTATTTTATTGTAAATAAAATCTAGATCAACCCACCTGCTTCACATCAGCTAAAACATGTAAATAGTAAGGTAAGATTCTCTACATTTATTTTTACAGATTAAATTGCAACACTTTGTACAGGATTCACATTATATGTTTTATTTTGATGATTAACCCTCGTTATATATTTTTCCAGTGTGATTGACTAATCAACTAGTATTAATCAACTAGTATTAATTTCTATACCTATCATATATATATATTTAAACATAAATTGGGGGGACTTAAATTAAATACATTGCTTTGCGGAAGTCAGTAAGTGTTTAATTTAGCTAGCTAGCATCTCAATCATTTTAAATTATTAATGTTTATTTTTCTTATATTGTTCATGATTTGTAAATAATGAGTATCATAGATGAATTTCTACCATGGGGTAAAAGGGATGGATCTAGAAAATTATTAGCTGACAGAATGGTAGAAATTCACATGTGACGCATGTAAATATTATTTTTTTTTTATCACTACTATTGTTATTATACTTTATGTTAATGTTATTTATCATTGTCAATAAATGTTTAAGAGTTTATATTATTCCGGTCTCTGGTTTATTGGGTTGTCCTGACATTCCACAATTAACAAACAATTATGCATGTGCACACATCTATTTCTTGTCATATAATAGTTTTATAGTAAATCAAATATATTAATAAATGCTAGTTGTAACCTATATAGAGGTACAGGAGTTGCTTTGTGTATCTGTCCATACCTGTTAAAGGAGTCAAAGGTAATATTATCCCTGGGTTCAAATATTAAGGCATAACGAAATCGGAGAGGGGTGAAAAGTGGAGACCTAACCTAAATTGCATTTGATATTATTAAGGAGTGAAAGTGGATGAACTAACCTAAACTGAATTTGATATTATTAAATAGGTATAGAGCTAATCAATTAAAAGTGTGTGCAATCATTGATTAAGCATTTCATCAGGTTTTCATTAGCATCCTACCTGAAGATCCAAAATCCAACCGTAGTTAGATGTGACTTTTCCCCTTCCTAGCCTGGTAGAGCTCCATGGTCTGTACCATTGGGGACAATGAATTAGGCACATTGAATTATAACCTCCAGATTGCTACCTCTGCATAGTATCACAGTCCACAGGTTATTTTCCCATCCGTTACATCTGGTGCCATCAATTTTGGGGCTCAAAATATAGGTGTACCAGCATATATAGACTTGGTGTAAGTTGGTTGCATGTTGCGGTCGAACAAGCCGATTGTTGAATTTGATCTATGTATCCAAATGTATTTACCATCAGTTACATCTGGTGCACAATGTATAGGGCATGATCACTTACATCTGGTACTCAGTATGTTAGGTATTAATATACTGTAATTGCAAGGGAGGTCCAGCCATTGGATTGGTATTTTAAAAAAAAATTTTTTTTTTAATTTTCTTATCAAGTTACATTCATTTTATATTTTTATCAACATAACCCAAATGAATTTATCACTTGGCAAACAACTAGCACTTCCATCAAAAGAAATAATAATAATAAATCACATAAACTTGAACCAATTTTAAATAAGTATGTCCAAAAAAAAAACATATCCAAAGTATTGAGTGCGACTTTGAAAATTAGTGGATTAAACAATAATCAGAGACCGATGATTAATAAATTAATGATACTAAAATAGTAGAGTTAGGCATGTAAAAGTACATAGGCTAAAAGTAGATCTATTAAAAATTAAAAAAAAAAAAAGAGGTTAAAGATAAATGCAATAGTGGGAATGGCGTGATACACTATGGCATTTGGTTATTTATAGTTTCATAAATAAATATTTTATACATACTTTGCAAGGAAATAAATATTTAATGATAACCAGAAGTGGTAAGCAATTAAGTACTATGGAATCAAAAACATTTGGAAATAGGGAAAAATAATAGTGACAGTGAGATGGTAAATGATACTACCAGTAATAAGGTAGGATTTACACTGATCCAGATACCTGGGGAGTCTATACTTGAAATTGAACAATCTCTACAGATGCAAGAATGGAGTCAAACAGCTTCTCAAATTCAGGTGATTTCTCCCAGTGAAATTACTCAAGCAGCTGAAGTTGGAGTGACTCAGGCTATGCAAGACCCTACAGCCTTGGTACAACTACTCCAAGCAATCATGGACATGAAGGCTGATATGAATAGTATGAAGAGTGATATGAATAGTATGAAGAATGATACTAAGATGGTAAATATGGCAACCAAAGCTGATATGAATAGTATAAACAATAAGCTGGAGAATATGTCAACCAAGGCTGATGAAATGAAAACTGATAGAAATAGTAAGATGGAGAATATGGCAACCAAGGTTGATATACATAAAATAAAGGAAGAATTAAAGAGATGTGAACGATATGAAGAAACAATGGAAACAAAGATTGACAGTGTTGAAACTAAGCTGTCGGAAGATATGGGACAACTCTCTCTAAAATTGGAAAATGTTCAGAAGGACAATGTGGAGCTGAAACAAGGAACGTTAGAGATGAAGAAGTAAATTGATGAAAAAGAGTGATTTGATGATTTCAAAGGTAGCATTATGGAACAACTGAATGACAAATATGATGAGACATGCAAAAACCAAGAAACTTTTAAGGAAGAAACACGTGAAAACCAAGGGAGGCACCAAGATGAAGTTCAGATGGAACTATAAATCATCCGTACAGAGTTGAAACAAAATTTTACCAAACAAAAATATGGAGATAGAAACATTAGGTCAAGAACTAAGTCACTTAGATAAAGCCATTACCCAGAAGTTTGGAAACCACCGATTCCAACTGAGTAAAGCTACAATAGCTATTGAAATACAACAGACCCAGGCTAACTCAAGTACTCAATATATTGAAGGAAAGTCAACTGACCCGAACATCCAGATGCTGATGCCTCCAATAAAACTCGCAGAGATGAAACATGAGAGAGATGTTATTGAAGTAATTGCTACAGTTTTTGACCATGAAGAAGATAAAGACATTACACTGGAAGATGAAAAAAAAAACCCTACGGAGTAAACCTAATCATTGGTGTAACTGTTATATTACTCGTGACCAAAATTACTTATATATTTGGAGTGATGTTGCAATTTTGGAATTATCTGATGGTGATATTGATTGTTTTCAGTTTAAAATAAGAAATTTTTTTGTGATATATCCCGGCGGTAGCTTCACGGATGCCTCAGATGATCATGAAGCTCGCGAATGGTTTTTAGAAAAATTACGGAATACACATAATCAAGATAAGCTTGACACTTTTGGTCAACCTATTCTATTTTCACCTGGTTCAACATGTTTAGCCATTGGAAAATGGTCTTCTACCTGTGAAGAAAATGATGAGATTATAATTCACAAAATAGATAAATGGCGACAAGCCATCATCTTACGAAATGATTTGCATGGTTTCATTTTTGAATCCTCTCAAGGTAGTAGACATTCTTTCATTGCGGAAATCTCACTTGACCCTGAATTTTCCACTGATCGGACATCACAGTTCTCCAAAAATGGCATAGAGAATTGTTCCTTCAAACCTAATTTAGATGGAATGATACCAATGACATATCAAAATGATGCCCACATTCACATAGTGACCACACCTGCAAGTATCACAGAAACAAACAAACCGCTTAAACCGTGAAACCCATAGTAACTTGAGCAATCATTATCTAGAACCTGAATTTTACTCTTGACTCAAAATTTATGAACGTAGTGGCAACATTAAGAATAAATTGTTGCTAGCTCAAAGAGTTATCTCAGGAGAAAACTACCACATTACAAGACACATTTGTGAAGGCTCTAAAGAAATCAGTGAACTCGATCACCTTAGATGTGCTTTATGGAAATTAGAGTCTTTCCATAATCAAAGGGAGTTATGCGATGAGAATGGAGATGACCATGTTGAAAGGAGATTACCATGTTGCAATCCATTAAACAGAAAGGTTTTCAGTTCCACAAGTTGTATAACATATATGAAGGACACTTCATTTTTATCAGGCATATAAAAGGTATTTAAAAAAAAAGCATATAATAAGGGAAGGAGTTCAAAGGATGGATCATTCACAATGGATGAATTCCCAAGTGATATATATATTGTACCCTTACTTCTTGATATATAAAATAGTTTAAAATACAACTAGCTCAGTTACATTATTATGTTTAATTAAAATTTGCATATCTATCTTTAATATACTTTATATTATCATATCTTAATTAAATTTATTATCAATTATCAAAATCAATATAGTTTTAGATTATACCAATTAAATAAGTATATATGGAAATTATGAGACTGTGAAGCAAAGTTACAAAGTAATAAGCAGATTTACACTGAGTCAATATCTCCTAAGATACTGTCTCAATGGCATAAGAATACTACCACTACCTTATTATCCTACCATTACATCTATAGCATTCTTATGACTTTTAAATGAAATAAATTATCTTTAATAATACTAAAATAATTCCTAACTTTTAACTTAAAACATAATTAAATAATCTCAGGTTCTTCTAAGTTGTTTTAAAATAATAATAATAACTCATGTAAATAAGTATGATGTGGGATTTTATATCAAACTTAAATACACCTAACTTATTAAAATAATAATAATAAATAATACTAATCTTAGAGTGTAATTTAATCTCATCTATTTCTATGATATAATCAATCATTAAATGAACAAACAATCATATGTATATTTTTATTTCATATGGTATATTCATTTTAAAATAGATCAACAAATCTTATACTTAATCATCTGTGGCATTAAACAATACTGTATTCTTATAATGTGTATTATAATCATCTTATGACCATTGTAATATTTATGTTCATGTCAATCAATTCTTATAAAATGATAGTAAGCAAATATTGTATTCATTTTTTAAATAACAATAACAAATTCATTTTGTGCAAATATTATGTTTATTTCAAATCATCTGATGTCAAAATGCTGTGGTAAAAATAATGAAACTCGACACACTTTTAAAAAAAAACAAATTAACAAATTTATTTACAATAACTTCAAATAAGAATTTATTTACACTATTTACAGTTTTAGAATTTATGACAACAAATAAATAAAAATAAGAAATACAAATATAAGAGGCTTACACTGTTATTAACTCATGTACTTAATAAGCAATTTTACATTCCTTCAAATGCTATACCAATAATATTATAGTATGTTTTCAAAAACTTAGATTTTTTTAAAATAAATAGTAGTGTACTTTAATTACGACAAATAACAATATATGTCAAGACTATCTATGTAGCATGTGTAAACAATGAAGCTCTACTAATTAAATAGCTACATTAATTAAGTATTACCATTTATAATGTATCATCATATATTTACTTTATTATTAGCATTGCTTAATAGCTTTATAAAATTAATGTATCTTTGTAATGTAAAACAAATAATTGACTGTAATTATACTTTACTTAATGTAATTCTTGTTATATGTTTTATCAAATATGCATTACATATCTGTACTGTTCAAATACTATTATTTAAATCATTTATCAATTTCAAATTCATAAAGCATTACCTTAGATAAATTTTATGATTCTTTTCTATGTAAAAATCATTACTTTACTCTATGTGTTATTTTAATCCTTTCTAATAAATTTCTATCTATAAGACATATCCTAAATTTATCTAAAAATTTCCGGAAAACAAACATCAACTTTAAATAAAATATTCATCATCCAAATTACCTATACTACATCGTCTATACTTAATAAACTTCAATCAAAATATAGGCTTCTACCCATAACGTAACTTAACTTATCCAATAAAATAAAATATAAAAAAAATATAGACTTTTAAAATCCTTTTCTGACTTGCAAAAATAAAAATAATTACTTAGATAAATAATAAAAATCATTCTAATACTAAACATAAATAAAAATATCAAAATTATTTATAAAAGAATCATATAATTATTTTTAAGCTTCTTACGTAATGTTGTATCATGTTGATATTATAAATCAAAACTTATGCATATTTTAATAAAGTTTGTTGTCAATATAATGTATGTGTTTTCATAATATATTTATCCATTCATTCTACAACAACATAATATTCAGTTGATCTAAAGAAAAACATATTAAATTCATTAAAAATCATTATACAATATTTTTACCATAACAATAATAATGTCCCAATTTGCTATCCAGCATTCTTCGGAATTTGCAGCTTCATAAAATAAAAATCATTCACATTTTCACTCATAAACATTCATTAGAATATTCCGTGTTATATTAATTATAAAAATAAATTGATGTAATTCATTATTATATTATTTTTAAGTTACTATTTAATAAATGTACCTAACCTACTTTTTAATAGTTTAATAATATTTTAAATTTTATGTTAAATAAATAAAATAAAAATTTATATTACGGATTCCAGCGATGACTTTTGTTCTACCATAAAAGTTCTAACAAATATCCTACGTATAAAGTCAATAGAACACTATTTCCTGTTCCGTTGTATCACGTGTTTCTTGAAAGTTTATATAAAAATGATAACGTTCTTTTTTCAAAAAATAAGTTCCCCAAGAAAACAAAATAAAATTAAAAAAATAGTTTATAAGTTCTGTCTGGATCCAGTTCTTCATAGAATATTATTCAAAAATTATCATTTCTAAATTAATTTATAATTGTTGAATTATTCTCATTTAATTACTTCCATTAACTTAACTTGGCCTAATTTGGTTTAGCCTGGACGTCCACGTATTACTTGCGCATTTATAAACAACACATTCAGGTAAGAATTAATTTCTCCATCTATAACGTCCAGCGTTTTAGACTACTTCAATAATAATAATTTTATTATATTATGATTTTAAAAATCATATTTATAATCTATTTGCCTTTTCAAATCGTCAATATTTAGTCTTTTAAGCACAAAGACTTAACAAGGCAAGTATTTATTTAAAATTACTACTGCTTCTTATATCTTTCCTTAAGATATATATATTACTTCTATAATTTGTCAAAAATACTTTCTTTTACAGAAATATTTATATTTCTTTAAAATATCTATTAATAATAGACAATAGTAATTTAACTTTTGAAAACTATTTATAGTCCAAAATACTACTTTTCTCCATCTTGTAGTTTTATGTACTAATCCAGCGTCTGTTATTTTTCTAGCATAAAGTTTCTGATATGTTTCTCCGATACGTGATGTTTCCATGATCATTTGTACGTAAATTAAGCTTCGATATTGAGAAGACTAATAGGGAATTATTAAGTTTCTACTGCATACTTATCATTTAAAAATTATAAATTATATACAATAACACTCTTATGATTTTACAACTGATTTTTAAGAGCGTTTATAAATTTACTTGGCTATTTTCTCAATAGCACGATTAACTTAGAAATTTAATTACAGAGAGCCCTCTTCAACAATTGAATCCAGCTTTTATAGTGGAAGAGACTCCTCATCTGATTGGTACGTTTAAACAATCAAACTTTGCTTATTTACATATTTATCAACACACTATTAAAAATAAAATAATGACTTATTTAATATTTAATATTATTACATTTTTTTAAAATAATCTTTATCGTTTATTCAAATCTATCAAACATTTTTTAACATATTCTTTCTCACTTGATTTAAATCTTAACTTTTATAAGATCATTTAAAATAAACTAAATCTTTTTAAATACGTTATATTTTTAAGACAATATTTTTTAAAAATCAAATTTAATATTTTACATTAATATCTTTATTTTTTATCTCGTGATAACTCACGTATTATTTATAAATTTCACAACATAATTTTAAAATACTTTTGCAACTTTATTAGATAACTTCCACGCATGTGTGTGTAAATTTAACAATCATCTGTTCTTTTTACAATAAAAGAAACGCTTGCCGTCGTCTAAAAATAACTTAACAATTGCTTTTTTAAAATAAATATTTATTTAAATAAATAAGATATTATAACAGATTTTAAAATAATTATTTGATATGATTAAAATCAAATATTAATCTCAATTTAAGTACTTATAATTTAAAATATTTCTATTCACTTTTAACATATATTTTAAATTAAATAAATATCTTTGTCTAATTTTAACTTGTCTTTTAAATACTTTAGCTTTAAACATTTGTTATTAAATTTATTAATGCAGTATTACATCATAATCATCATCATTTTAAATATCTTCTCAATATCAACACAATTCACACACCAAATATTCATAGATTGCTGTAAATAAACTTATGGTAACATTACCACAAGCAAAGTCAACATCACACATTTAAAATATTTCTTAAATTTTCTACTAGATTAGCACAAAACTTAAATGGTGACCCATACAAAAGGGCACAATATATATTTAAAAAAATAAATAAATGAATAAATCGAATAGTGTATGTATACATATATGTAAAATAACTTATGATAATTTAGGAAAATAATAGTAAAAGACAGATAGGCAGGTACATTCACTACCTATTGACATATAATTATTGCCCACTCAACCGAAGATGGGGATAGGCCATCTAAGCAATACAAAGTGTAATAAAAGTAACCATAAACAAAGTGATATGAAGGAAAATGTGCAAAAAGCATATCTTCAGTTAATAAGCAAGGTTAATAAGAGGAACAAAAATAAGACTGGAACTCCACATACTTTCAAAGTAGAAGATAAAATCTATAAAAAACCCTCATGCTAGTAAAGAAGTTGATAATAAATACAGTAAGTTCTACCATCTATATGAAGGATCTTACACAATAGTTAAACAATCGAGTCCTAATGCATTTTGGTTGGATATGAAAGGACAAGTCAGGGGCACATATAATGCCCGAATTATGAAACCATATTACGGACAATCTAAGTAATTATGGGATTCTCATACTCAACTGATATGTAGGGAAAAAAGGAGAGATGAATGCTGATAAGTAAAAAAAAATGTAGATATAATAAGTTAAGAACTATGATGAGAGTATTCCCTAATGGATGCCAGAGCAGATATTAGGATACTTTAGGGCCAATTTATTTAAAGAGTTAATCCATACCAAGTGATGGATGCTCTAATCTTCTGTTAGACCTCAAAGGAAATCCAATAAGACTCAATAGGAGCAGGGTAGAAGCTAACAAAGAAAATGTATGTGCTATCTGAAACAGAAACACATTTATATTAGTGCTCAAAACATAAACCATCAGTAGTTTAAGAAAAAAAAATCTATGCTTGAACCCCAGCTTGAAAAATGTTTCACAAGATTGAGTAGAGAAAAATCGCAAAGTTGAGTTTACAAAACAATAAAAATAGGTTTCACTACCCTTCTTATATGTATGCAAAAAAAAAGCCATCAAATTTCAAATGCAAACCTCGTGATAAGTGTTAAAATTTTCATTATGGATTAAAATTTTAACCCTGTAAGGAAGAGGGATTGTAAGGGGTAGCTTGCAATGCAAATATTCCTAACAAGATTAGCCTATTTATTGAATCCAATCCATTTGAAATTTGCATTAATAATGGGGAGATTATTTGTTTATTGTTTACTCATATATACATGTACAACATATATATTTATTTATAGGATGGTGAATTTGAAAAGAAATATTAAATTATTAAAAATGATAATATTTTGAAGTTATAATTAAAAATTTTAAAGTCAGCAATAATTTTCCTTCTCTATACATTATGAAATGTATGAATAAAGAGAGAGGGAACCATATTTATGAATAAAAATCAGAATGAACTAAAATTAGTATCAACAACATATTTTGAAGAGAATAAAGATAATATTTTCAAAAAATGTATAGTTACAATGATACAAAGATCATATATCTCCTAGATGGAATATACATGTTGTTTAAATAACATCAATTTGGTATAAATAAGTTGGAAACCTCATTCTAATTTTAGGAGTCTGATAGTTCATTCCATATTGCTTTAAATTAGAGAGCAGTATATGATTCAAGCCATGATTCACACAGAAGAAAGAAACAATTACTGGTTAAAAGTATTCAATTGTAGCCATATTTTGCTGACTGTTTTTGAAATATTTTTCAATACTCCTGTTATAACACATCAGTATGATGATTTTACTTAGAAGAAAACCATCTACCAAGTATGGCTAAATAACCAAATACCACACCAGCCAATACACCCTGAAAAATGCAGTCAGATCATGAAATTAGTGCTGAAGTTTGAAAAACCAGATTGTGCAATGCCTCTATAATGCTGTGAAAGAAGAAATGCTAGTGCCATATAAATTACTCAAGACCTACAGATAATATATTTCATAGAACATCATCAATGCAGTTGTATTTACCCTCTAACATCACAAGTTTTCAAGATCATTGGAAAAACTAAGAAAGATCACAGTAAATTATTAAAAGAACAGTACCTGAAAACATCATAGCTAATGACTGATTCAATGTTCAATGTGGTAAGATCCTATCATTATAAATACCATAAAATCTTAAACTTGAACCATAGCGTAAACTTGGAAATACTTTTTGTTACAATATACTTTTGTGTATGTATTGATAGTTGCAATATATGCAACAGTTTGATTTATTCATTATTAATAAATTGTTCAATTTTTTTATTTATTATTATTAATCCATTTAGTTTGTGTTTGTAATTTAATCCAAATATAGTTTTTATACCCATATGTTAGTTAATATCCACAACCCTGAGAAATCATATAATCCGGACATGCTGGGATGGTAGTAATAATTGATGATGACTGTTCATTTAAAAAAAAAAAAAATTTCAAAAGTAAAATTTCTTTTTAGGAGATTTGGCACCTTTGAGTTTCTTTCTATTGAAACAGAAAAATAAATACAATACTTTTGGGAGTATTTGTATTTTTAAATTATAAATCATCATCACATTGATTAATATTATTATATATTTAAATTAAAATTATTTAATTGAAACAAAGTTTCTGGTACATATCTTGAATATCTCATTACATATATGTGTATATCTTTGATTGTATATAGGTTCAAATCGATCTTTCATCTAATATATAAACTTCTATCTATCTATTTTAAGTTACCATTACAATAGATTATTATCATTTATGTATTTTAAAATGTTTTATAAGTAATGCATATTTATATCAATAATTAAATGATTTAAATATTCGGAGATTAAATATTATTCTAATTTTGTTTTGACAAGAATAAAAAAATTTCACATAGATTTATTTATTATTGATAATAAAAAATAAAAAAAAATATTTACCATTTAAATAAATAAATTGTCAGAGTTAAATAAATATATACAAAAATTTTTACTTTCATGTGTAAGGGGTCAGATTAACTTATGGTCAACATGGATATGACAATAATATTGGCATCAACAAGGGCTTTGAACAGTCCATCCTCGGATTTTCAATGAAATTGTTTGAAGAGTTGGAAAGTGGAGAATATTGAAGCTTGTCCATTAAAGTTTGAAGATTTGCTATCTTAATATAAACTGAGCACTGATTGTATATATGTGTGGAAAATGGTGATCTCGATCAACTGATGTATTGGAGATCATTTATTTTTTTCTCATGTGTATCAGTTGTATAAAATGGAGCTTAAAAGTTTGAGTTCAAGTCCCTTATAATTTTATTTTCAATGATATACATTTGAATTTTAATAAATAAATGTAGAGAAAGATTGAATGAACCATTTGAGATCATTTGATAATGTCAATGATCTAAATTTTATGGACTTTGAACATTTTTTACATGTTAAATGAGTAAATGTTAAATGTTTTTTTATAACTTTATAGAATCTTGTTATAAAATGATAATGCGACTTAATTAATTTAAATGCAAGGATTTGTTTATTTACAGAGTAGTTAAACTTGATTTGTTTGAGTATCTAATATATTTTATATATAATCATGAAGATGTTAAATTATTCCAAGTTTGAAACAATCTATCATGTGTATATTGTTCTATCTCAAGTATAAAGATGCGGATGCTGAATTCCTGCTTACTTTATTGGCAATGACACGCATGCTTGCAGAAGAGCATTTCTGCGTCTATGTTGGCGATAATTATATTCATGATGTTCGTATATTTATATTTTGATATTCTGTAAATCCTGGCATACAAAAAGTAGTTTGCTGCTTATTAATGTGTAATAACACAATATTTTATGGGTGGACATATTTATGTATGCATTCGAATGCAGGCAGACAAACTGTTATTATGAACTACTGATGATAAGAATCCTAATTATATTCATCTGATTATATTTTAGATATTATGATTTAATAGTAATGTATTTTACCCATCTATCTTATCTTTGCTTGCTTATGATGAATTGAGTGTCATTAGTCATTGTTTTTAAACCTTATTCAGAAATCTCATTCTCAATGATATAAAAATGAACTAAGTGAAATCGTGTGCATTCATGTTTATATAGTCTTTACAATAACATAATTGAGACTTTTTGAATTATATTTTAACAATTATAAAAATTTGATATTTGGTTTTATAATTTTTGAGTAGATGTGATTACTACTTTTATTTATCAATTAATTTATTGTAACTTTGGCAATATCAACATGAAAAGCAAACTACCTTTTTACTTGTTGGGTTATTATTTTATTTATGTGTTCTTAAATATATTAATAGTTTTACTTATTGGTTGTTCGATTCATTTTTAAAAGATATTTATTAATAATGATGGTTTCTGATCATTACAATATATTATAAGTACAAGTGTCAAACAAAATACATATTTATAACTACTTGATGTATTTTCTTTTTTTTAATCAGGAGATTACATCTTATACACATATGCTGTAATGTTGTTTTAATATCTTTCATACTTAGATGTATTTATATGTTATTGTGTTTGGCTTTAACAATAAATCAATGTAAAAATTTAGACATATTAAAACTTTATAATGTGATAGCTAACCTATACTTTTCTTCATAACAAGTAAATAATTACAAATGTTTGAATATAAATAAACTAGCAATGCATATTTGGCATTACATCATGACTCAATATTTTAATTATGTAATTTATATGTAAGTTGAGTATACATATGGATGTGTATTTATAAATGTATATGTGGTTTTATATATTGTGCCCTTGTCTGTAGGTCATAGGTAGGGTAGAAAGGTCAATTATTAAAAATTTTAAATTTTAAGTTATATTTGTAAGATATATAAATAATAATAAGAGAATGAGATTTTATAGTACAATTTAAAGCTAAAAATACCTGGTAGGTAACAGTGTAATAAATTATTTTAAAAGAAAACAATTAAATAAAGCTTAATCATATCATTGCTTATGGTTGTGAAAGCTGGCCATATAAAATAATACAGCTATAGATAGTTAAAAGTATGTCAATTATTTAGTATAATATTTAAAAACTAATAAATTAAATAAATGAAATGTAATGTTATAATTGTATTTAAAAATCAAATTTAATAGAGTATAATTTATCAATAAACTGTGGGATGGTGAGAATTATATTTAGTTCTACATTTTAAAATTATTTTCTAAATTTTTTATAAAATATATCAGTTTTGGTAATTTAAACCAAGACGTAAATAAAAAATCATTTTTATAAAGTTAGTAGACACGTGACCGTATATTATATGCCTTCACACACACTCTTATTAAAATAATAATAAACTGTGTGAATTTAAAACTAGATATAATTGCCATCGATCTTTAAAGTGAAAGTTAAAAAATATTAAATATTGTTTTAATAATTATTTTAAAGCTTAGATAATTTTTTTTATATAAAACTATAATTGAATTTAAAAATATTAGTATAAATAATTCCAGACATTACGTCATCAATTCTTAATTTTGAAACATTCATTCTGTTATCAAAATAAAATGAATAAATTGTTCGCGCTAAAATAAATATTAACCAATCAAAGGATGTAAAATTAACAGACAAAAAATCTAAGAATTATACAGAGCGGGAGAAGTAATGTGAAAGTGAAAGGGAAAGTAACACATTTTGATAGCTGATAACATCGTAGCGAAAAAGTAATATAAATCTATAATTTCGGATTTATTCTAAAAGTTATTCGGTAACATATAATATATTTTTGACTGCAAAGACATGAATTTCTAATTTTATAAGTGATCTTACCAGGAAATTTTATTCAAATTTAACCAGAAAGCCTACAGTAACATGGAAGTACAAGAAAAAATATTTAAAGTGATTGCTGAAAGAAAAATAATTGGAAATCATCTTAATGCCACCTTAGTTGTGCTCAACCTGAAACTTAATCTTATAACTGAAAGGAATACAATTGGGACGATATGTGAAAATCTGAAAAAGAAGCTGCCAGTCGTCAAGAACAATTTATGACGAAAAATTTACAGAGCTATCTTAAAACTAAGTTATACTTCTCTATGAACAAAATTTTAATATGCGTTCTAGTATCAAGAAAAATAACGGTGGAGAAAGAATGTTTATTTTGTAAAGAAAACATTATTAAAAGATACATTTCCAGAATTGTGAGATAAAGGAAAGTAAAAAGATTAAGGTGCTATAAGTATTTTATTGAGAGGAGCCGAAAAACTTTATATAAGAGAAATGAGAAAATATTACAAAGAATTTAATGGAAAAAAATGTTTGATCAAAGAAAGCTATGATTAAATGACTAAATAAAATGGATCCATGGAAACAGAAATTTATTGAAGATTTAAAATAAAATATCTACAAGATGCATCGGGGGGAAACCAGACGCGCGGGAAAAAGCTAGCAGACTATGTTGAAGGAGATATCAAGAATTAATAAGTGTATAAAATATTGAGAAAACTAAGGATCATCGTCGATGAAGATTATTAAACAGAATTATTTTTTTTAATAGAACATTAAGTGACTGAAGAAAAATAAAGTATATATTTTTTTTTTAGCTTTACTATGAACAATTTTCAAGCAAGTTCGACAAAGCAGTATCGTAAATATAATTTAATATTTTTATTTGATTGTATTTAAAATATAAAAATTCTATATTAGCTTAGGGAAACATATAAACATGAATTTAAGAATAATGAGATTTTAAAATATAATAGCTTAATAGAATGATAGAATATTATTATAAAAATAAAATGTATGTATGGAAGTTTTAAATATCTACAAGAAGTAATGGAATGGTGAAGCCTTCAGAATACGATCAAGAAGATAGAGATCGTTTTGGTAATTGTGATATTATTGATAATGCATAATGTATTTTTTTTTTAGGTCATCTATTAATGAAGAATGATGTATGAAAGTTTTAAAATTACAAGTACACATTTTATCCAACATTAAAACATATATTTGAGATAGTAGTAATTTTAAATGTGCATGCAATAAGTTGTTTTAAAAATATAATTAATAATAAGTATCATAATAATTATGTGATTCTTTTGAACTTTTATGTTGCAAAATCTTCAGATAATTTTAAAATAGTTGGTATATTATAAATATACGAGATAAGTAGTAAAAGATTTTCTTAAGAATAGTTGTATAGTTTGAACTAAAAATGAATTTTATTATTGTTAGAAATGTAGACAGAAATTTGTCGATGTAATGCATAGATAAATCTAGAGAAATAAATCGGATAGTGACTTGGTAGTACTGATGTAGAGGAAACCAAGATGATGTTTTTTGCCAAGAAATAAGAAAAATCAAATAATTGGATCATAGTATTTTGTGTGATTTCAGTATAGCTAACTAAGTCCTATCACTGAACACATATAGTTTTGGACAGTGTTTTTTACGTATCTTTGAAACTTTTTGATGTTTTATAAAGCTGAAGAAAATAGCTTTAGCATCACTCCTATAGTAGAGGTGGGTAGACAGATAAAGGTCACTCCTCTATGGTGTTCTTTAAATTCACTGTGCCATCATTGTCAAATTTTATGACGGATAATATTCTAGTTGTTTTGATCCGACGCATCTATTTTCGCTATCCTTGTTTCATGAATATACATCGTCAGAAAGATATTTTTATAGAAATGATACATAAAATAGAAATGAAGCTAGGTTGTCGTTATGTAAGAATAGTTTATTTACTAGAATGAGTTAGAATTGTTATTTTAAAAGTGAGAGTATAAATGTCATAAAGAGATAAAGAATCATATGATATAATTTAAAAATAATTCAGAAAAGAATATAAGATTTTTTTTAAAGGAAAAATCTAAACAAAGTTTCTTTAAAGTAATAATAAAATTTTAATATTTTATATGATATTAAAAATAGAGATTGCATGTTGGTTGAAAAATGATTCAATAATGTGTAACTGATATATGTATTTGTGCATGGTATGTTAATGAGTGTAATTACCATACGAAGCAAAGGCTTGGATAAGTATTGGATGAATAATTATTGTATAGTCAATAATAAAACGGAACATCAAATGTCAAGAAGGGTTTGAATCTTTAGGATTCCATACGAATAATAATATAAAATAGAATTTTATGATTTTGTATAGTTTTACTACGAAGGTAAAAAATTTTTGTAAAAATATAATTTTAAAATTAATAGAGATATAAAGTATTAATGATAATTATTGATAGATACATTTTTGTAACAAGCTAAACTAAATCAGATATCTAATAATAATAATACTGTATAAGAGTTAAAAATAAAATAAGTAGGAATTTAATGTTAAGAGATAAACTAGTAAAGTAATTTTGTAACAGGAAAGTAGGGATATCCGATGTACATAATGTAAATATTGTTATTTGTATAATTATTAATAAACTATGTTGTAAATTTATTTGTAAGCTTCGTGTCTTAGTTATATTTCTCCACATAGAATGCATGATATCGCAATACACATTTATAGTTGCAACAGACATATAATTTTGCACAAAGTAGATAAACATAAAAGTGTTATAATAATTTTTGAAAATTTATTTGTATGATAAAATTAAAGGATTATAATTATATCGTTTATTGGTCATAAGTTGGTTGCCACAATATAATAAATAAATTATATGCTAATATTACAACACGTATTTTGATTGTCAGATTATTAAATACTACCACGAACGTAATATTTATTTATTTATTTCATTTAAGAAGAAATAGGATTACATTATACTATTATTATCATTATTCTTATTTATTATTGTTAGTTGTTACGTAGTGAATTTATGACATAAAATTCCCTTCTCATAGTTTACTACCGTAATTTAAATCAGTTTAAATGCAATCTATGAACCTGAGATTTATTTGATTTGATTTTATTTCATTTATTTACTTAAATTATTTAATTGAACTAGATTATTATTACAAAGAATAATAAGATATGATTATTATCTTAATCGTAATAAAAGAGCTTGGAAAGTCATAAGAATACCATAAATTGATTATTTAGTATAGTGTTCTTATGCCATTGGGATAGTATCATGTGGATATATCTCAATGTAGTCTGTCTCGCTCCCCGTGTCGTCGCTCCCTGTCTCATGAAAATAATAAATTTTTAATAATATAACTGTATTTATATTTTAAAGTTTAGAGCTAGTAGTAATCATTTTAATAAATTAATTTCATTCATTTTGTTAAGACTGAGCTAGAGAGAGAACCCGGAATTTAAGTATATATATCAATTTTATGTGAGAGGCGACGGGGGAGGAGGGTACAATATATATCTATGGGTGTATGTATATCTGTGTATATATATGTATGTTTAAAAGAGGTATGTGTATATATTTTGATATGCATATGTATGAAGGGAATATATGTGTATATATGTATGAAATGATGGTTATGTATTTTATATATATGTGTGAAATGATGGTTATGTATTTATATTATTCAAATATTGTAACTCTGATGAAGACTGCTGGACAGTCGAAACTGTAAGGAAAATAAAGAAGTTTTTAAGAAAATTTGTTTGCATTGAAGTGTATATGAAAAAAGTGTTATAAGAAATATACTGGTAATATACCTAGTATAATGTTTTAATTTTAAATAGTTAGTGATTTTTTGTTTTAGTTGAATATTAATTGTTAAATTTACATTTGCAAGTAAATTAAATTTTTTAAATGATAATATTCAAATTACTACAATCAATAATTCTTAATTATTCTATTACTACATATTTATGCATCAGATTCATGAAAATTTTTACTGACAGAAATATATATATAAATAGGTAGTAAGAGAGACAGTTAAATTCTTAATATGCAATTTTATTTATTTATTTTTTCCATATGTCCAAGCATCGGCCGGGAAGTGAACCCGTGATGCTGACCTCTCACAGCTACCAACACTGGACTAATATGTAATTTTATTTTTGTAAAAGAAAGAGACAAATTTAAAAACAGTTTAAAAATTTCCAATGCTTAAAAATAAATATTTTCAACCGCACATGCTTTAGGTTTATTGCCTTAGTAAATATTACTTACGTAATCATGTTAAATAAATTTATAATTGCAACTATTGATCAACTAAATGTCGCTAATATGCTAAACAACATTTCATGACCTTCCTATTATAACCAAAAAATGCTTATCTACCTACTGCCAGAGACAACAAAGTAAATGGAAAAAAATCATCAGATTGTACAAAACGTCTGATAACATTCATTTTTTAACCGAGTTTTTAATGCAAATTTTAATTCTACAGGAAACTCAAAATTCATGTTAAAGCTCTTAAGTATAAAAATACATTTGATTAATCAAATTAATACAAAATTATTTCCAGCTTTTTATTTTTTGATTGTAATAATGATAACTTGTTATCTCTAATTAATCACTGATGTACCACTGAATGATGAGAAAGAAAAAAGACAAATTGATTACAACTTTGTTGTTTGAATAAAATCACAAAGATGGCACTTTATATCTAAAATAATAGTACCTTAATTTTAAATATTTTATAGAAACTGTGGCAAAAATCGAATTTAAACATATATTTGTATCATCATTTTTTATTAACTTTTCTGCCATTTTAAACAAATCTCTTCTATAAATATCATATGTGGAAATCATATTTACAATATGTACATTTTACTGCAATGATGGAGTAGCAGATTCAAGTCTTAAGTGATCATGGATCAATTTCCAGATTTTTTTAAAAAAAATCTCTGTCTTGTTTCTTAAGTGGAACTATTAAGCTATGACTATCATTTTAGTACTTTCTAATGGTATGATATAGAGAAGTATGTATGTGATGGGTATAGAGTTGATTTAAAAACATCTACATATATATTCCAAATTGAGAGACCTATGAAAAAAGTCTATAATTTATATGGCCCAAGAACCAGAGATTCTATTAATATTTATGAAATTTGTATCTTAAGACTATAGAATTATGCTTGATGACAATAGTCATACGCATATGTATGAAAACCTAATTCCTCATTCACACTATTACAATCTGAATTTGATTAGTAAATATTGCAAACACTTACGATAAATCTACCATCGATAAATATATCTGCTCATATGAATTGGTATCCAATTTTAAAGATATCTGATTAATATAAAATGGAAATAATTAAAGCTTGGATTTTAATTTGATAGATAACTATTTACAATAGTAACTAGAATGTAAATCTTGAAATTGCATATTAAAATAACATTGGCTTATAACAACTAGTATGTGTCTATGTACATTATGGGAGATGTTAAACAAGGTACTTATCTTGAATTAAAGGAAGATATATATTCAGCTTATTTTTTCTGATAATAATTTAGTATTGAGAATTATTAACTTATTACAACTTATGTTGGGGTTAAACCTAAATAAGTTATCTTGACAAGTATCGTTCAATCCAATATAATCTATTCCATACTACTTTTAATATTTTTACTCCTTTATATATATGGTAGTTGGTTGATAATTATATAATCCACTTTCAATACATACATGAATCTATCCAAAGGTAAATATTAATAATCATTGATTCCTGTGTTATCTAATAAGCTCGTAGTATCATAATTCTATTTAATATCAGCTATAAGTATTAATCTATTTATTATATTATGCACAAACATCGTAATAGGTGTTAGAATTCCAACATATGCAAAAGTATGTTTCCAATTGGATATGATAAAATACTACACCTGGTGGGAGGCATTATAAACTCGCAAATAAAATTTGGTATACTTGATATTCTATATTTTGTTTTCTTCCTCTAAAGAACAATTCTTGGGGTAGCTGCAGGAAGTTAATTTGGCTTCTTCCATCAAATTGGCATTTTATTTTATTTATAACAGCCAACACTTTACTCCTAATATGCGTGCAATTATTTTATTTTATATGTGAATGTTTCAAATTCGAAGGGCAATTTGAATATTTTATTAAAAGCAAGTTCGAATTTATAATGTGCTAGAAGTTGTGATTTTTATTCATTAGATAATCTTAATTTAAATCCATGGTCCTTAGAAAATAGATGTCAACATGTTTGAATCAAGCAATCCATTGCTATTTTTCTTTTTCTGGCTGATCTTACGGATATGGACATTTCAGTAAATAAAGTACACTAATCAAAATATAGTTTCTTCTATGTAGTTTATTGGGGCATATGAGTATAGATTCTCTCTCTCAAAAAAAAAATACAAATATGCAATAAAGTTAATAAAAGAGTTTCCTTTTGATATGATTTATAGATATGTTATTTTCACAGAAAAAAAGAATATCTTTTCATAATTTCCATTCTTGTTGCTATCTCACTGTTCTTTCATGGACTTCATTCGATTACTGCTTTAAATAATTGACATAATAATGTTTATATAATATCAAATATACCCCCCACCCACCATCACCACACACACAAAAAAATAATGTTATTCTAACAAAATAATTTTCCTAAACTTAAATGTTTTCATTTTCTTCTTTTCTATTAAGTGACTTCAAATATAGTGTGATCACAAGTACATTCTGATAATCCTTCATTGATTTTAATTTTGAATTACTTTTAAACAAAATAAGTAATAAAAAAAATATAGTTAAGATATTAATTAAAATCTTGCAGTAGGCTCATGTTTTTCCAGATAAAGTAGATTGTTATCAATTGGCAGTTTTAGAGATTATTATTTCAGAGTGAAATAACACGATATATGAAAAAAAAATTTAATACTATACATACATAAACATATTTTGAAGGCATCTCCTAATTGGCTCATGTGTATTGCTAAGTTTAATCGTCATATCTGAAATTGCATTCTTATTAAACTCTCAAGATTTCTAGCTAAGTTTTTCTTATCGCTATTTCTAAGGGTGGCAATTGCATTATTATTCAGTGGAATTATTTGATCATTAAAAAGGATTGGTTTGTAATCCAACCAAATTTTGAAGATTTGTAAAAATACACTGCACAGCGGTTGACCTCATCAAAAAAAATGCTTTTTTGCTGGTTTAATTAAGATGATATTACCTACTTTCAAACTAAAAATAATTGCAATATCCCAATTCTTGGCCCTTCACATCCAATTTGATGTTCCCTCATTGAGATGCACAACATATGTGTGAAACACACAAGCAACAAATACACTCAATTTATTTAATAACTAATATAACAAAATTCTAATATACAAAATACACCTGGGCCTCTTTTTATGTGGTAGATAGGTTCTGCAAAAAACTGGCATAAAGAAATTGCACAAACATAGACTTAACTTACATTGAAAGCACAGCAACAAGATAAAATTACTTTAAAATTCACATAAAAAAAAATAAGGAAATAAAGTATGACTAATAAAAAATTTCAAATATTTAAAAAAAATTGATACAAGACAATTTTTTTTTACTTTTTTCATTAACTAATTAATTTTATTCAAAACAATATGTTTTTATGTGTAAATTATTTTCAATACATATTTTAATCATTATCGCTATTTGACAATATGCACATACATCTGACATCACATTTTTTTTGCTGATAATGTCTAATTTAGTTAACTATAATGTTAAAATATTAAGATTCATTATTTTAAAGAAATTTTTCCCTGGCTGCATTTGCAAGCTTATAGGGCCCATTATAAGGTGCATCAACTGAAAATTTTCATTCATGGCTTCAGGTTGCTCTAAAAGTGTCAATTTTTGCATTATTGTAGTGAATTTATGGTCTTTTTAAAGCTTAAATCAATCATAAGGCGCTGATTTGTTGCTGCTCATTTTGAACCAAAGAGAGCGCTTGACAACAATTTCGACAGCTCCCAGTTCTTCGTTTTGATATTCAAAACGAAAATGTATATATTAAAGTGTTTTTTTCATATTTTTTTACATATTATAAATTATTTTGACATAATATGCTGAAAATATAATTATTTTAGAAAAATAGTTAAATTTTTAGTAAAAACCCTTTACTTTTACACAAATCTAAATTGAGAAACAAATCAATGACCTACACTGCATTTTCTAATAGATTACAAAAGTTCTTTTTAGGTTCTCCATTATAAAATACTTTTATAATTATAAATAAAAATTTATTTTTGAAAAAACTTTCGTTCCCTTTCATAATCTGATAAATTATTAATTTGCTTTTTACAAATGAATCTAATATTAAAAGACAAATATATTTTTACTGCTGAATCTGTAATTGAACCAATCAAAAGTTTAAAACTTTAATTCACTCAGCCAATAAAAAATCTTTCAGTCTAAAAGTTAATAGTTTTCTGTCAACAATATAATCGGTGATTAAGTTTTGAGAAGATGATTTTATTAATTGTTTATGAAGCTTGCAATATCCAGACATAGAACTATTTAGTTCAAGCTCATTTGTAATTCATGTCATTAACAAGAATATGATTGTCCAATTGATTAGAAAGTTGAAGACTTTCTCGAATCATTTTTGCTATGAAATGAACAGATTCCACTTGTGTTTCATTATTTTTTTCTAAATCTTCTACAGTATCTAAATTTATTGGCAAATCTTTTTCCAACAGGCATTTAAAGTATATAAAATATAATATATGTGTATATAAAACGGGGAAATCCCGATTTTAAGTGAAATATGAACTTCGTTATCACATAAAAGAAAATCTCATAAAAAGATATTAAGAAGAAACATGAATCGCATAACTTCAAAATTTGCATTAAAAAAATCCGCACAAAAAGAGACCCTGGTGTACTAAATTTAACAAAAAAAGAACTATGAATCTTGGGCCAAAGAGATTTTCATAAGACAGAATGTTCATCAGTCAAATCCATCTACTTTGTTCACCTACAATCTCTGAGTGAGAGTTCTCCCCATGCTGAGAGTAGGCTAATTTAATTTTTAATAAACACCTTCCAAGTAGTGTTTTGTGATCATCACAGTTATGGGAAAATGATAATAAGGCAATTTATGAGCCATAATACTCGCATGTCCTTTCATTTCATAACCTTTCTCCTATTTGGGTAGGCACTTATAAAATGATTGTTCAGTTTTCTAATAACCAGTATCTTCTTTGATATATTTTTTACACGCACTTACATTATAAAATTTTAAAGGTTTCTTATATCATGTTTTACAATATAGATTTAAGATAACCAGCACAAGTTAGTAAATGCTTTGGCATCAGACCTAGAATCATTTTTATTATAGTAATATTCATCATTTCTAAAATAATCTTTGATGTGTTGCATTAGGCAATTCTCATTTTCTGTTGCCAATGTAAGCTTTGGGCACTTAATTTCTGTGGTGTCATGGATTACTAGACAGTCCATGAAATCTCTTACCTTCTTAATCACCTGTACATTTTAACTTATTAATTATATTGTCATGTGCTTCATTCTTGCCCTTTTATAATTTTAATATGTTCGGGATACTTTTCTATTCATCAAGTCAGCCATGTGATGGCGTTGATGCTAACCAAAAACACCTACATATTACGATTCCGGGCCTGCAATTCTATATAACTATCGTTTTTAGTTTTGTAATAGAAAATTATAGTAACTAATAGTAAATAATATTACTATTTAAATACAATTTAAAAATTCACACTAAATTTAAAAATGATACTCGAATAATTTACATTTTTTTGACAGTAAAAAAGTTACGGTATTTTTTTAATAGAAAATAATATGCAATTATAGATTATTCAATTTACACAAAATTTATAAATTCACACTAAATTTAAAAATGATACTCAACTAATTTGCTTTTTTTTTTTTGACAGTAATTAATCAGAGAGTGGATTATTTTTGTTAGTGTGTATATATAAAAAGTAAGTTATTTAAATATTAAATTTAAAAATGATTCTCGACTAATTTGCTTTATTTAGACACTAATTAATCAGAAACTGGGTTGTTTTTGTTAGTGAGTATATATAAAAATATTATTTAAATACTAAATTTAAAAATGATACCCAACTAATTTGCTTTTTTTGGTATTGACAGGAATTAATCAGAAATTGGATTGTTTTTGTTTGTGTGTATATATAAAAAGTAACATTATTTAAATACTAAATGTAAAATAATAATACCCAACTAATTTGATTTTTTTTGATAGTAATTAATAATCAGAAACTGGGTTGTTTTTGTGTATATATAAAAAGTAATTTGTCACGGACAAATTCTCGCGAAAACATTACTTTTCACATGATCATCGAAATACTGCTGTGCCACATTCTTAAAAGCAATTTTTGGGAGTTACACATTCGTAATGGAACTTTCATGACATTGTTAATAAAGTTACAACATAACAGTAGGTTAGAGCACTTGAAAAAAAATACCTTTGTAATGAAATTTTAAAAAATTACGACAGGCTAAAATCCACACACTCTCACACGAAACTAGAGAAAATAGACATTCTAGTATTATGATAAAGTGAATAACACAACCAACTATGGTAGCCAATAAAGGCATTTGTCTATGCTTTTAGCATAGAAAAAAGCCAGAGCGGCTAGCCGGCGGGGAGTCTTTGTGCTTTATCGTAGAAAGAAGCCTCTTGGGTTGGGTGAGGCCGTTGAAATGGTATATTTCTAGGAATTTACCTAGAAATAGCACCATCATGTGGCTGACACGACAGAATAGAAAACTACCATTTTCAGAAATATTACGGTGGTGCATATTTTGCTTCACTGTCAGGTGATAACAGCAACCTTAAGGTAAGGTTCAAACCCATCTCTATATTCATCCAGTCATTAGGGCATGTGAGGACACACATACACGCGATTGTCCCATCTTGTAAATTTTAAACAGTTATATAATATTAATTTTATTTTAATTCAGAAATCTTAAAATTTCCCTAGCCGTAAACAGTCAAGTGTGTGTTATGTAGTACAGATACATAAAAATATTGTCCATAATATTTTAGGGGTTTATTAGGTTATTAATTCTGTATATTATTTATTTATTTTATTTATATAATTCATGTTATTTATAAATCTGATGCAATACCAGAGAAAGTTCTGGAGGGTAATTAGCATAACTCTAGATCTAAGAAACAAAGAACGTAACTTACTTAATTTAAAATATTCTAAATTAATGGGTTTTAACAATCCTAAAATTTAATGGAAATTATATCTTTTGAATCTATTTCTAATACGGAAATAGAGTAGAACAATACTCTCCAGAACTTATCTTGTTTTCAGCGTTCAAGCATAACTTTGAACAAAAGGGTAAATGAAGTCATGCAGGGTAATGCATATCCGATCGCCTCAAGTGCCAACTTAAAAAAAACTTTCTAGAAAGATCGCTAGCATATAAATACAGCCAAATTTGAGATAAAAAAACTTTATTTTAAAAGAAGGGTTGCTAACTGAACCCATGTTACAATATGACTTCTGAGTAGATAGAAAAAATTCATGTTCCTAGTCTTTCCAAGATCGTCTCCATACCTCTAAGCTACCCTGCCATCCATACTTGAGAGCTGCCTTGATGAAACTATGAACTAATTTTTGAATGATACTAACCATTATGTCACCTGAACTCTTGTGTTGCTGACTGTGCTTTCCATGTTTTATTAATCATAAATATCAATCCGTATGTCCGTCAAACTCGTCACATCGTCGGCAGAAAATCCCGTCTATGCCGCTAAAGTGAACTATTAACCTCATTTAGCGATAATTTTGCTTTCAATTATAAAGTCTCTGCATAGCTAATAATTGGTGATACATGGCTAATTCTAATAATTATAGTTAAGCTTATGACTCTCTTTTTATGTAAAACATACGTGCACAACTTTATGAATCTCTAATCTATAACTATATCACTTTGGCTTCATGCTCCATTTACATCTTTATTGCGGCAGTGTGGCAAACTTAACTTTTATTTTATTTTAATTATGTATTTCAATTAAATGTGTTTTTGATATTCTAATGACTCAGCCGAGCGAAAGTGTATTATTTTACTCTTTGTCCTGATATTATGGGATACTTAAATCTTTCACTGTAAGATTTCTTATGAAAGGAAGGTTTGCTTGATTGAATAATCTTGTTAATGGTTACATGTGTTTCATGACAGACTATAATATTGTCATCCATGATGCCAATTTCTTCATGTTGATGCTATTGGTTGAGTTATATTTTATATTCTTTAAAATAGATTTAATGATTTCATGTTTTCTGTTTCATAATCAATCATTTATTTGCCACACCATCAAACATTATAATTTGGCTATATAATTGTTGTAACCGTTAAGCGTAGTCAAATTTGTTTAATGAAGTGAACAATATTTTTCACCCTTCTAGTTTTGACATTCTAACTATTATTCAAAGTCACACATATACCTTTAAGGATGGGTTACTTTCAATCATGTCATTATGCTAGATATTATTAATTTAGTAGGACTTTAGTTAATATGTCAGTGATATTAAAAACCTGAACCTTATTTTAGCATTGCTCACTCATGATAGCATTATGAAATTTCATATCACTGTTTTGTCATAACTAATCTCTGGAGGCCCCAGATTATTCTTCTTTTAACTTGTCCAATGGAGTTTGAAAGCACTGACCCAGGATAATATTAGGTTGTAGTGAAGCTCAACATGGCATAACTCAGAAACCGGACCACAGCATCCCCTACCAATTACTTCGCCAAATACTGCCCTGTCACATGCGCAGGCAGATGTTCGCCCTCATGAACAAATGATGAAGCTTCTTGGTCCCAAAAATAAATAAATAAATAAAATAAAAAACGTTTCTATTGCTATCATCTCTGTCAGAATGCAATTTCTTATTATTATTTTATATTTCCCATACTATATCTATAAGTCATAATGCTGTGATCTCAGTAAACCATTCTAGCTTTATTATTATTAATACCTCTTAGAAATACCATGGTAAAGCGTATTTAAGTAACCTGCCCTCTCATTTAAACAACCTTTAATACGCTAGTAAGTAAAAGACTGGTTATTTCTCTCAAGTCAAAGTTAGTCAATTAAATATGATAGTAAATGATTTTTCATCCAATAATAGAAATAAAACAAACTAACTCCTTTTTAAAACTTGTTTTTTATATGACTATTACATGAAAAAAAAAAATCCAACGTTTCGACTATTTTATATAGTCTTTTTCAAGGCACACTAAAATAAAATAATATATATATAACAAATAACACATATTCCATAAAAATATATAAATAAACAAAAAATTACAAAATATATTCATAACCAAAAATATACCTTATTTCACTCCCCTTTCCTATTACCAATAAACACAACTCAAAGAGAAACAATTTCCTTTTATTAAAAAAAAAAGTCTATATATATCCTTTAAAACATTTAATTAAAAATCTATTATTTTCTTTTCTGTTTATCTATTAACATCCCATTTAATTCTGGTTTTAGAAAATAATAGGTTTCTAATTAAATGTTTTAAAGGATATATATATAGATTTTTTATTTTAATAAAAGGAAATTGTTTCTCTTTGAGTTGTGTTTGTTGGTAATAGGAAAGGGGAGTGAGAAAAGGTATATTTTTGGTTATGAATATATTTTGTAATTTTTTGTTTATTTATTTATTTATTTTTATGGAATGTGTTATTTGTTATATATATATTATTTTATTTTAGAGTGCCTTGAAAAAGACTATATAAAATAGTCGAAACATTGGATTTTTTTTTTTCATGTAATAGTCAAATAAAAAACAAGTTTTAAAAAAAAGGAGTTAGTTTGTTTTATTTCTATTTTGGATATTTATGAACTATTTTAAAAAGAAGAACGCTGTGCTTGATATATTAAATTATTTCTTCCAATAAAGTTTGTAATAATTTTTTTTAAACACATCTTCACCATAATGATATTGTGAACTGTAATTAAAAATGATTTTGTGTATATGTATGGTTGTATTTTGTGTACAAAATGCTTCTTAAGGTTCATTAATTTCACATCTTATCTATCACAGCATTAACATTGTAAATCTAATGTAAATTTGATATCTTTTCTCAATTAACATATGAAACCACACTTTCGTGGTTATCCGTTATACCTTATGAATGTTAAATTTCTATTTGCGCACTCTTTGATACCATTGTAATCCAGGTTATGTTGGTGCATGTAAATGGGATTATTATTTGTGTTTATTAAAGGTTTGTAGGTGGTTACTTAAGGGTGAGTCTTCATTAATTCAATGAAATAGTATTATAAACATTCCACAACTGATTTTAATTTCAATAAGACTTTGGCTGTTGTTTAGCACGTAGATAGTTGCTATATATTATAATCATTGCTCTCTGTTATATCATGCTAGCCATCTGCACTTCACTACACTAATCTTGTCTTCAGTAAATATTATCATATGTAGGAAGCATTCCTCTCAAATGAAGGGTCATTAGTTACATAATTTATCATTTTCCCTGAAGATTTCTTGCCTATACACTGTGTCTCCAGAACTGGAATAAATGAAAATTCATCTGTTATCATCATGTATTTAGAGAATGGGCAAAAAGGGCAGAATACATGATTGTCCCTGACCTGTGTATCTCGGGCATGATTGGTTTAGAGTACTTTCACTCAGATTCTAACTCCTGTTGAATGAACATACATATCTAATCGGTACAGGGGTTTTTTTTCCAGGCTTGGTGCACATGGAGCTGCGATGTTATATAAACTCACACCACCCTGAATACTACATTACTTTAGAGATTTTTTTTTAAAAGAGAGAGAGAGAGAGAGAGAGAGAGAAAGAAAAAATTTTTTTTATAATTTAAGTTTTCTTATCAGTATTCATTATATTCATTGCATATTATACTAAAATTTCAAAATATAGATAGATTTTCTTTTTGTGATATTCCTTTAAAATAAAAGTTGGACCAAAATCAGATTATTTAATCATGTAGTAATGAATTATTTGAGCAAGCATGGACAACCCCAAATATGAAGTTATGAGTTGTTAACAAACCATGTTGGCATGGCGCCCTTGTATTTCATACAATTATAAATTCTGCTTACTGGTAAAATATGTGAGTAAAACAACACGATTTGTGTGTATGAGAATTTGAGCTTGAGTCAATTATAAAAATAGTAAGTCATCATATAGTGTTTACGTTTTGTTAGTATAAGCTAGTTAATAGAGAAATTATTAGTTATTTCAGGTGTGGGGGGACAAATGGAACATGTGGTGAAAAAAGGGAGGTACGGTAAATTTTTTTTTTCTTATTAATAGTTAATATTTTATATTATATCTACAATTTATATGGTATGTAGACGTAAATTTGTAAGCAATGAAACAAAGCAGAAATGACAGAATAGGTTGGTATCATAAAAGTAAAGCAGGACAGATATAGGAACATGGAGAAATGGTAAGGGGGTGTTAGCATAGGAGATGATTGAGGGAAGGCGGGAAGGTGAATAACCCATACTTAAATAAAGTTTTAAAAAAAACATTAGTGCAACTAGCAGGATGGATAACTAGGAAATAGACAGCGATGACATTGGGAAAAGTGATTCAGAGAATACTAGCCAAATAGGAAATGAGAATGAAAAGTAATGTGAAATTGGAGCAAGACATTCTAATAGACATTAATCCAACAGATACTTCAGGCCTGGAAATTACATTTATGGATCCAGAAAATTTAATGGATAACATGAGTCTAGAACCAGGAATGGTAGAGGGTAGCCACAGTCTGTTAATCATAATGCATAGTTTATTGGAGAAACAAAATGAATTAATATTGAAACAAGCTGAAGAATCCAGGGAATGAACTGAAGAATTAATATTGAAACAAGCTGAAGAATCCAAGGAACGAACTAAAGGATTAATATTGAAACAAGCTGAAGAATCTAGGGAACGAACTGAAGGATTAATATTGAAACAAGCAGAAGAATCTAGGAGACACTGCAAAGAAATACAAAGGAATACTCATGAAATTAAAGAAAGATTTCAGAGAATCGAGAAGGTGAAAAAATAAGTGAAACAGACCTTTGGGAAACAGCGCTTGCTACCCAAGAGGTGAAAGGATTGTCAATAGATTCGCGACAAAGTTCAAGGCTATGAATTTATATTGAAACAACATAATATAATGTCATAACACATAATGAATAATTAAGAAACCTCCAAGAAGCACAGAGTGAAATCAAGGAACAACTTTATAAGATGGGAGAATATTAAACATGAATAAGAAACATCTAAAAAAGAGACGCAAGGAATAAAGGATACATTTAAAGAAACTCAGGCAAAAATATAACTAGATTTTAAAGACACAGTCGAAGATCTTCATCGACGAACAAAATTAGAACAGATTAAATTAGTACCAAAAACCAGGTCTGAAGATCGAAAGGAGCCAGATCGGACTAGTATAATGAATACTGATTTGAAATATCATTATGCACCATCTTATAGAGAAAATGGAAGCCAACAAGATAAAGAACATAAAAACATAATAATGATTATGGAAGCAGTCACTACGGGAAAGATACAGGTCACCAAAAACCCAATCAATCAAGGAGTGAAATCCAACATGGCACAGTTCATTCAAATACAAACGTTCCAAGGATAACCCAAAGATAGCCCACAAGAACACTTAGGAAGTTTAAAGAAACTTCTTCTTTAACCCAGCAGGTCATGATGAACAGGTAGCCATCGCTAGCCATTATTTGAGAGAAACAGCAGGATTACAGAGCAGCTTTTGAGAGAAACAGCAGGATTACAGAGCAGCTTTCCTACAAAGTTATGAAATGAAGAGCACAGGGATATCCTCCTACACACTCTGTTCACAGAAAAACATAAACTCAGTCATAGGGAGATGTATATGCAGCTCTTTGTACATCACGTAGCATATTCTGATGCTAAAATTATCAGAACTATTCATCACAATATGCCCTCATGGGTACAGAAAATGATGCTAGGCAGCGAAATTACAGATGTTGAAAAGATGGCGCATTTCTTGACATCTATCGATTAGGGTCACCTTGCCCAGAAGCACTGCAGATGTAACAGAAGATTGAGAAATCGAGAGTTCAAACAATTAAGATGATTTGTCAGGATAAAAATTATGGACAGAGGACTGGATAGAACAGGACTGCAGTAAAAACGAAATACGTCAAAAAACTTTAGAGGGTCCCGCCAGGTAGCTCCTTCCTGCGGTGCCTGGGTGAAGAAAGGAACATATCAACTTGTAACATAAACTCTGTCACCATCCTTATCCATAAAATGGATAAACAGCTAATGAACAGAGTTCAAAACCTGTATCCGACCATTAAAGTAAGGGTTGGATCCCATAGTATACTTGCATTATTAGACTCTGGGAGTGCCAAATAAAAAATTTAACTTCTGACATGACCTATACATTTAATAATGGCCAACGGGAGTAAAGTGACTGTTGAAAATTGTCAAGTTTGGTATGAAGAACTAATAGAACACCCATTTTTAATTATGTCCAGAGTCATAACACAAAATGATCTTAGAATCTGATTTCTTAACTCAACACCAGTGCATCATAAATTACCTGTAAAGAATGTGTATGTTACAGAGACGACCCATAGAAATTCAATACCGGAGGGAATCACCGACGTTACAAATCGGATGTTTAATGCAGCTCATCGACCCAGGACTTATTATTGCTAAGGTTCAAGAATCCGCGCTAATAGAGCCAAAGGGATACAACCAACTTAAAAGGATTATAGAAAAAAATAACAAGCGTTTTCTAATACTCCGAGTGAAATAAAGGGCTATATACATAGGATCCAAGTTAAGGAAGAGTCCAATACACAGTCACGAACATATTTGATTCCATTCCAGTACAGTGACCAAATAGAAAAGCAAATTCATCATTTGATGGAGTAGGATATCATTGAAAGAGGTCCCTTCAACCTATAACAACCCGTTAGCAGTCATAAAAAAGAATGGTATTCTCTGACTATGCTTAGATGATGGGAAACTAAATAGCATAACTATTCCAGAACGTGATCTTTCCGCCAGCTACTGGAAAATGGTTTTAGACTTATGGGATTGCAAATATACCATGTTCCGCAATGGACACTCATGTTTTCAAAAGAGTACCATTTGGGCTCATAAACAGTGGTGCTAGACTGATAAAATACTAAGTAAAGTTCTGTCAGAAGATTTCCAGAAACACAGTGTCATATGTCAATGACATCATCATCACATCAAAAAATCCAGCTCAACATTTAAAATATTTGGGGAAGTATTTCCAAGACTGCGCTTGGGAAAACAACCATTAATCTAGAGAAAAGTGTGTTTGGTCTTAGGGAAATACCTTTCCTAGCTCATCTGATCAGAGAGCAGGGAATTAGAGCTCACCCTGACAAAATTGAAGCAAAACATATCAAGTCATTTTTAGGTTTGTATAATTTCTACCGAAAATTTTATCCTAGCTTCGCCCAGGAGACCTCTAACATGGTGGACCTACTACAGAAGGACCAAAGATGGAATTGGAATACAGTTCATGATGGAGAGTTCACAAATGTTAAGACTAAATTTCTTACTACCATTATGCTCCATCATCCCAATTTTAACCACCTATTCTATGTCCAGATGGGCAGCAGCAAGAAGGTATTAAGGTATGGGTTGTTCCAAATAGACGAGGGTGGAAAATACCATTGTGCTATATTTTATCAGCCAAACATTAATAAAGGGTCTGAAAGTAACTACACATCTGCTGGACAGGAGACCCTTGCCATCGTATGGGCCTGTCAGAAATTTCAGCAATTCCTCTTAGGGTGTGAAGTAATTGTAGCCACCGACAACAAACGTAGTCACTGACAACAAATGCCTGGAATTTATCAACAAGAGCTTTTTTACTAATGATAGACTCATAAGATGTAGCCTCACACTACAGAAATTCAGTTACAGTGTAATATACCGTCCAGGTACTGAAAATATAGTAGGAGATAAACTTTAAGTCAGAATCCTACATCATACATCAATGGTACTTCAGAATTCGGAACTCCCAGACCAAACTGGCAAAGTAATAGTTGCCACAAGGAGATATCTGTAGTCAGAAAGAAATATTTGATATTGGCAAGAAACGAGTCTCAGTACGGAATTATAATCCATGTGCTCCTAGGCAAAGAACAGAATACTTCTCCACACAATGCTATTAAAAAATGCCAATACAAAATTAAAGAAGGAATATTACATATCCGGACCAATAATTTAGAGAGCCCATGTAAGATAGTAGTGCCTGACAGAAAGAGAAGTAAAATAATCGAGTACATACACTGGAGTCAGAAGAAACAGTGAGGCGTTGATTTTATTGGCCGGAAATGTATGCCCAGATTTTAACCACATTGAGATGTATGTTATGTGCGCAGTCAAAGCACCCTACTAAAATCCTATGCAGGGGCAGCTATTCCTATTATTGCCATTAAACCCAATGAACTATTGGTTACAGACCATTATAGACCTCTGTCCTGGTACAAAGGCTTTCAATATTTACTAGTAACTTATAATAGTTTTTCTAAGTAGGCAAAAATAAACAATTCCCCGAAATAGGTAAACCCAAAATCATATTACCAAATCGCAGCTCAGCATTCATCTCTAGAGTGGAGAGCATGGATTTTGCAACAAGGACTTACCTAGCATCTTACATCGGTTAGAAACCCACTATCTAACTGATGCGAGCGAGTAATGAGGGTAATTAATAGATTATTCCGCACGTATACTTCTCAATGAACTATTGAGGATGGGTCAATCACATTAAAAGAATTATGGGGTTTCATCAACCAGTCGGTTAATGAATCTGCATGCTTCATGCTAAGGGGACTTCATTTCAGCAAACTATGCCCAAAATATTTACATCCTTGCCAAATGAGAGCATCTGCACCAATCAAAAGCTAGATCAAGAAACTGCACGATCAAGGTTGGACCATATACCAAAAAAACAGTTGTGAAAGGTGCATATCCCTTACCACCAATTTTGTGCAGGGGATCAAGTATGGCTCAAGCCCCCCCCCCCCCCAACATAGTACTGTTACATGTCAAGAATTTCACAAGTTCTTCCCCATATATAAAGGACCTTATATAATCCAGAAGAAATGCAGAGAGAATGCTTTCCTCTTAAGAGATCAAGGGATCATTAACTTTTCATAGTTCTATTCTGCAGTTTTGTGTGTTTTGGCCAATTCGCATGGTGATGAATTTTTCCATAAAGTATTATACGTTAAAATGCATGTGAAACGGTATATTTTATTATAAAAAATTTCGCTAAAAGAAATTACATAGAAGCAGAAAATTCAACATTCCCATTCTAACAATAACATAAGCCCTGCACTGACATGTTCAGCCATTGCCTGTTGACAAGGTTAAAAAACATTCAGCGTTTTACGACATTATAGTTCCAATGCCCCAAAAACATGTTCATTTGCGAATTTATTACGGTTTTAGATTTTTTTAAAAAAAATAATTTACACTAAATTTATTAGATATCAAAAAATATAAATTATTAAATACTTATTTTGACTTGAAATACTTTATTTTCAAAAATACGTTATATTAGCAGCTAATGCAAAATATGGCCTGAAGCAAATTACAAGATTAGCTTTACGTGAACAATCTAATTTATGTTTAAGAATAAAAAAATATCGCAATTTTGCAATAAATATTCAAAAAACTTAAACTTTTAAAGATAACTCACTACATATAGGAGAGATAAATAATTATTAGTTTCGATGCTTAAAAATAATCTGAATTAAGAAATATTTCGTTGATTTTATAAACTGAAAATAATCTTTCTAGAAACGATGACATGTAAAGTCTTTGTTTTGATTGCGATTTCATTTTTTTAATATTTACAGACACAAAATGTGAACATTTAACTACTTCAGCTTCAAGTCGCCATATTGAACTTTTTAAAATATTGGCCTGACAAACAATTTTCACAATAACTTCAGTTTTAATTATGTTAGAGCAAAAACAATTACATTGCTAGAAACTAGAAACATTAAGGAAAACAATAAACGTAAAATAAATAGTGATAACTATATAAAAAATAAGGAAAAAAGAAATTTTCACATCCGAAATAATTATTATTTTATTGTTTGTTCATAATTTGAAAAGTAACATTAAATAAAATTGAAAATACATCTTCAGTGATAATTTCTTTATATTCCTCACAAAATTATCTTTCTAAACATGTATAACATGTTTTACCTGAGTTAATCCACAGCTTCACAATCTCCAAAAGAATTCGGATATGACTTCTTCATTTTTATCTTGTACCCCAAATGTTCTAAATGTCAAAGGTGTCTACAAAGAAAAAGATTCATCCTAATAAAAGATACAAAAGAAATCATCATAGCAATTGGCTTCTTATCCATCTAAAACTAGAAATTGTAGGCTACTGTCTATATCACTGATAAAATGAGTTTCATCTCTTCATTTTATATTTTTTTGTGTACATCAGATCTTGTACCCCAAATGTTCTAAATGTCAAAGGCATCTATAAAGAAAAAGATTCATCCTAATAAAAGATACAAAAGAGATCATCATAGCTATTGGCTTCTTATCCATCTAAAACTAGAAATTGTAGGCTACTGTCTATATCACTGATAAAATGAGTTTCATCTCTTCATTTTATATTTTTTTGTGTACATCAGTGATGTTTATATTCTTTATGGACACCAGTGATGTTTATATTCTTTATTTACACACAAGTGATGTTTATATTCTTTATGCACAGAAGTGATACTATCTTATTATATTTATTGTACCACATAGATATAATTTATTTGCATATAGTGTATTTGTTAGCTATAGACTTGAAAATGTGTATGCAATGTTTGTATACATTTGATAGTTAGTTTTATAACAAATTACTTATAAACCATATTATATAAACATAATTAATGATTTTCGTAATAAATTATACTTTTTGAAAAACATTATTTTTATAATAGTGTAGGTAGAACATTAGAAAATTACATTAGATATGAATTCTATATGAGCATAAATAACTAACACACACTAATTACAAACTAAAATTAATAAAAAAGATAATTTTATGAAAAAAATATATATATAATTTTATGAAAAAAATTTAAAAATGTTACTTATGACCATTACGTTCAAGATCTATTGTAGGCCTTCTTTGTGAATAGCACCGGAGAAAATATCATTTGCAGCCCATAAATTATTTTTGCCTTTTATCGCTTCATGATAAGTAAAAAAATTATCAAAAAAAACAACAAAAAAATTAAATACTGTGGTCGATTAAAAAATTTTTAAAAAATCCAAATTTCAACCTATTTTTTTTAAATAAACATTTTCTGAAAGCCACGTGATTAAGCTATAGAACGCTATACTTTTTATGTCAGTAAAGAAAAAAAACAAAACATCACCTTAAAAATGTCAGCAGAGCACTCGCAGTAGTAAACAAAAATATCTATCACATGAAGTCAAATTTATTATTTTCTCACAAGTAATAATCATTTTATCATATATTTTACGTTGATGTGCGAGATTAAAAAAAGCACCAGAAAATGCTAAAATATTTAAGTCCATGCAGCACTAAGAAAGGGTTAATGGAACATACAATGCATGTCATTTAAAACCATATATTCTGCCCAATCTAGAAAAAGGATTAAAAGGGGGTGTCTACTAACAGAACGGACTAATTCGATAAAAGGGACCACAAAGTTTCTTTTAAAAAATGGAGGAGAGGAGGAAAAATAACCGTGTAGGAAAACCCCTTCCTATAGTAATGGTAACTGGTTTACCGCTGACCATCATTCATAAATCAGACATAAACTCATTACCTATTAAAGAATAAATAGGTAAGTACTTTTATTGTTGTAGTTAAATTTTTATTTTTTTTGAAATATGAGGCAATAAGCCATATGTTCTTTTCCCAACTGGAATGAAACTTACGAATCTGAAGTAGAAATAGATTTTTTTTTGTTCCTCTAATTAGGGAAATATGAAGCAGTGAAATGTGTGGTACATATTTTGCTTCGCTGTCTGGTGACAAGTTACCTTGGGGTAATGTTCAAACCCATCTCTGTATTTGTTCAGTCATCAGGGCATGTAAGTGTACTTAGACACGCACACGATTGTGCCCTCTTATAAACTTTAAAGTTATATTTAAACAATAGCTGCAGAAAGGAGTTTGCTATTAATTGAAAGGAGACCCTTTGATTCATCTTGGAGGTCTTAAAGAAACTGAGATGGGCAAATTCCTAATATCCACGGCATATGTTCTCGTCATTGCAGCTGTTATTACTATGTGATTTTTCATATAGTATGCAAACATGGTTGGGCTGCTCGCCAATACACATTAGGCAGGATGGAGAGTTTATTGGCTTTTTACCTCTGAGTTTAAGATCAAAAAACACCATGGTCAATCAAAAAACACCATGGTCTTTCTTCTCAGTTGCTTGATAAGGCAGAATGAATGTTTGTGTAAATGATAAACATTTTTCCAATAGTTATATACAATTATGACAGACAAAAGTAAATCATGACCCTTTATTCTCAGGAGGCTGTAAAGTCACCAACCAAGGCAGTGAGTGGTTGGTGACCAAAGGTGGAGGGTGCTAAGAATCCTCTGAATGCAGACCTAGGCTGCCTCTTGATGACGACTTTTTATTTAGATACATACAACTGCAGATCACTTTTAAGTGAAGGAAGATTGCAAGAATTGGAAGAACTGTCTTATATTACATGGGACATTATTGGACTTTGTGGAGTTAGAAGAAAAGGTGAAAAGACGATTTAAAAAAATGGGCATGTACTCTATTATAAAGGTTCAAATATTGGACATTCATTATAAATAAAAAGTGGAAGAACAACATTGTGGAGATGGTGTATCAGACAGAGTGGTAAGTTTAGTTATACAACTTAATAGCAGATACCAAATGCAGATAATTCCGGTTTATGCCCCCAATAAATTCTCATAATAGTAGAAGATTGTTATATGGATGTACAAATGGCTTTAAATCAGAGTAAACAACATTTTAAAATTGTTATGGGAGACTTTAATGCTAGAATTGGTAAACAAATGAAAGATGGAAGTGCTGTAGGTAATTTTGGTTATGAAAATAGAAATGAGAGAGGACATAGAAATTTGCAGAAAAAGAAAAACTTTATATTATGAATTCTTTTTTTGAGAAAAATGTTAAAAGAAAATGGACATAAAAGCATCCAAATGTGGTATATCAGAATTGGATTATATTTTGATGAACAGAAAATACATATTTCAAGATTGTAATATTCTTAATAAATTTAACACAGGAAGTGATCATCGATTAGTAAGATGTAAGATACATGTTAATGCAAAACTAGAGAGACAAAAATTATTAAGAAAAACAATGTTTACAGTTGATATTCCTAATCTTCAGAAACATTCTAATGAATTGAAATTAGAACTTACAAATCGGTTTCAAGTATTAGTAGATTTTGAACATGATTCAGATTTGAATGAAATTAATATGAAAATAACTGATACACTTTTAAAAACTGCAACAACGATAGCTGGTAAAAAAAAGCAGCAAGTGACCTATAAAGTTTTCTACTGAGACTAGAGAATTTATGAAGAAAAGAAGGAATATGAAGATTTATGAAGAAAAGAAGGAATATGAAGATATACAAAAATGATGCATTAAAAAAGGATTGAATATCTTGAATTTTGTAAAATGGTGCAGAAAAAAGTTGAATATGATATAAAAAAAGTATAACTGTTAACTAGGAAAAAAAGCTGTAGAAGAGAATAAAAGTCTCAATAACTGGTAGAAAAAAAGCAGCAATTGACCTATAAAATTTCTACTGAGACTAGAGAATTTATGGAAAAAAAGAAGGAATATGATGATATACAAAAATGATGCATTAAAAAGGATTGAATATCTTGAATTTTGTAAATTGGTGCAGAAAAGAGTTGAATATGATATAAGAAAGTATAACTGTGAACTAGGAAGAAAAGCTGTTGAAGAGAATAAAAGTCTCAAGAGTGTAAAACAACATTTTGGAATTAGTAGAAAATTTACATCTGAAATAAATAAAAAAAAAGTTGTAATTATTACTAAAAAAAGAGGTAACATCATGAAATGGGAAGACTTTTATCAAGAATTATATAGTGATAAAGAATAAATACCTCCTATAGCTATTACATCTTCCGAATTGCCCAGAATTTTAAATGAAGAAGTGAATCATGCAATTAAATGCATGAAGAAAGGAAAGGCTCAAGGTAATGATGGAATTATAACTGATATATTAAAAGAAGCAGGTGAAAAAATAGAAAAAAATTTAACAAAGTTATATACCAAATGTCTAAATGGTAAAGATATACCAGATGATTGGAAGAATGCAGTATTAATATTAATATTTAAAAAAGGTGATAAAGAAGATATTAGAAATTAGACCTATCAGCCTTTTATCAGTTTTATACAAAATTTTTACCAAGATAATTACAACTCGTCTACCGAGAACATTGGATTTCCACCAACTAAGACAAGCTGGATTTAAAAGTGGTTTTAATACAGTATATCATATCCAGGTATTGAGAGAAGTTATAGAAAAGACAAATGAATATGAGTTGCCATTATGCTTTGGATTTGTAGACTATGAAAAGGCATTTGATTCTGTAAACATTTCTTCAGTAATTAAAGCCATTGGATCATCAAGGTATAGATACAGGATATTGTCATATTTTAAAGAATATTTGTAAAAATGCATAATGATACTGGGAAAGTCAACATTGAGAAGGGTGTAAGACAGGGTGACTCCATATCTTCAAAACTTTTTACAGCAGTGCTGCAAGAAGTATTTTGTGGATTAAAATGGGAAGCTAAAGGAGTGAAAGTAAATGGAGATTATTTATAAGTCATTTAGATTTTGGAGATGATGTAGTTGTTTTTGCAAATAATGCTTTAGAGCTGCAGGAAATGTTGCAGGAGTTATCAGATGAAAATAGGAAAGTAGAACTAAAGATAAATGTTAAAAAGACTAAAGTAATGTTTAATGGATTTTCTCAAAATATGAAAATAAAGATCGATTATGATGAGTTAGAAAAAGTTAACAGTTACAAATACCTTGGTCAGATTATTAGTACAGATCATTCGTCATAGAATTAAATTCGGTTGCAGTGCTTTTGGTAGAAATAACTTGATACTAAAAGAAAATACGCCTATGTGTTTGAAAAGGAAGGTTTTTAATAAATGTATTTTTCCAGTTCTTACTTATGGATCTGAGACTTGGACACTTAATAGAAGTGCAATAAAGACTTCAGACCACTCAAAAAAAGTATAGAGAGATGCATGTTGGGAGTAACAAAAAGAGATCGAAAACGCAATATATGGGTAAGAGAACAAACAGGTGTTACTGACCACATTGACAAAATTAAAAGACTGAAGTGGAGTTGGGCTGGACATATTGCTAGAACAAATGATAAAATATGGAGAATTGAAATCTTAAACTGGATTCCAAGAGATTATAAAATACTCAAAAAAAAAGACCACGTGAGATGGATGGAAAGAAAATGTGCAGGGGAGATGTGGAGAAGAGAAGCTAAAGATCGGAAAAGATGGAATGCACTTGGAGAGACCCTCATGTGCAATGGATTGATAATGGTTGATGATGATGATTTAAACAGTTTTATAATATTAATTTAATTATATTTTAATTTGGAAAATAAAATTTCCTTCGTCCTAAACAGTCGTGTATGTGAGTGTGTGTAGTACAGTTACGTAAAAATATTTATAATATTTTAGGAGTTTATTAGGTTATCAATTCTGTATACTATTTATTTATTTTATCTATATAATTCGTGTTATTTATAAAGCTGATGCAATACGAAAGAAAGATCTCGAGGATAATTAGCATAACTCTAGATTTAAGAAACAAAGAGCATACCTTATTTAATTTAAAATGCCATTATTAAATTAGTAGGTTTTAGCAATCCTAAAATTTAATGGAAATTATATCTTTTGAATCTATTTCTAATATGGAAATATAGAACAATACTTTCCAGAACTTATCTTGTTTCATCGTTCAAGCATAACGCTGAACAAAAGGGTAAATGAAATCCCACACGATAATTCATATCTGAACGCCTCAAGCAGCACTTAAAAGAACTTTCTAGAAAGATCATCAGCATATAATACAGCCAAATTTGAGCTAAAAAAAATAACTTTATTTTAAGAAAAGTGTTACTAACTGGAACTTCTGAGTAGAGGCAAGAAATTCATGTTCCCAGTCTTTCGAAGATCATCTCCATACCTCTACGCTACCCTGCCGCCCGTATTTGAAAACTGCCTTGACGACACTATGAACTAATTTTTGAATGATGCTAACCATAATTTCACCTGAACTCTGTGTGCTGACCATACTTTCCATGTTTTATTAATCATATATATCAATCTGTACGGCCTTCAAGTTGTCGTATCATCGGCAGGCAATCCCGTCTATGCTGCTAAAGTGAACTATTAACCTCATTTCATTTAGCTATAATTGGTGATATATGTCTAATTCTATAAGCTTATGACCTCTCTTTATATAAGTGCACAACTTGGTGAATCTCTCATCTGTAATTATATCTGTTAGGTTTCACGCTCCATTTATGACTTCATTGGGTCAGTGGGGCAAACTTAATTTTTATTTTAATTATGTATTGAAATGAAATTTGGTTTTAATATGTTAATGACGCAGTCTAGCGAACCTGTATTATTTTATTTTTTGTCCCAATATTATGAGATAATTAAATCTTTCACTGTAGCTGCTTTATGAAATGAAGGTTCGCTCGATTAAATAATCTCATTAATGGTTATACGTGTTTCATGGCAGACTATAAAATTGTCATCCATGATGCCAATTTCTCAATGTTGATGCTACTGATTGAATTGTATTTTATATTCTTTTCAAATAAATTTAATGACCTCACCTTTTCTGTTTCATGATCAATCATTTATTTGTCACACCATCAAGCGTTATAATTTGGCTATATAATTATTGTAAACATTAAGTGTAGTTAGTTGGGTTCATTTAATGAAAAGAACAATATTTTTCATCCTTCTAGTTTTGACATTTCTAATCATTATTCAAGATCACACCCATACCTTTAAGGATGGGTTACTTCCCATCAAAGTCATTATGCTAGCTAATATTAATTTAATAGGGTTTTAGTTAACATGTCACTGTCATTAAGGAGCTGAACCTTATTTTAGCAATAGGGCTTTAGTTAACATGTCACTGTCATTAAGGAGCTGAATCTTATTTTAGCATTGCTCACTCATGATAGCATTATGAAATTTTGTATTACTGCTTTGTCATAACTAATCTCCGGAGGCCCCAGATTATTCTTTTAACTTGTCCGATGGGTTTGGAAGTACCGACCCCAGGACGATGTTAGGTTGTAGTGAAGCTCTGCATGGGATCACTCGAAAAACTTAGACCATGGCATCACTTACTAACCACTTCTCCAAATACCGCCCTGTCACATGTGTAGGCAGATGTTCACACTCATGAACAAATAATGGAGCTTCTTGCTCCCAAAAAAATAAATAAATAAAAAACGTTTCTATTGCTATTGTCTAAGATTATTTTATCCTTCCCATACTATAAGTCGTAATGCTGTGATCTTGGTGAACCATTCTAGCTTTATTATTATTAATACATATTAGTACTGTGATCTTGGTGAACCATTCTAGCTTTATTATTATTAATACATATTAGTAATGTCATGGTAAAGCGTATTTAAGTAACCCGCCCTCTCATTTAAACAACTTTAATATGCTAGTAAGTAACAGATTGGTTATTTCTGTCAAGTCAAAATTATTAAATTAAATACGACAGTAAATGATTTTTTTTTATGATAGATTTAAAGTATAATTGTTAATCTAATAAACTTTGTAATATTTTTTAAACACATCCTCACCGTAATGATATTGTGAACCTTAATTAAAAATGATTTTGTATATATATATAATGTTGTATTTTGTGTACACGTTTCTTAATGGTTATTAATTTCCCGCCTTCTCTATCACAGCGTTAACATTGTAAATCTAATGTAAATCTGATATGTTCTCTCAATTAGCATATTAAGCCACACTTTTGTGGTTATCCCTTATGTAAATGTTAAATTTCTATTTGCGCACTCTTTAATACCATCGTAATCCAGATTTTGTAATGCACAGTGGTAAATTTATAACTAGAGTGCGCAAACCATCACTATAGATTATGTGAAACCTATATTAACTTATGTTGGTGCATGTAAATGGGATTATTATTTGTGTTTATTAAATGTATATATGTAGTTACTTAAGTGTGAGTCCTCATTAATTAGATTAATAGTATTATAAACATTCCACAACTGATTCTAATTTCAATAATTTTTTGTCTGGGTGTTGTTTAGTACATGCACATCATGGATGGTTCCTCTATATTATAATCAATGCTCTCTGTTATATCATGCTAGCCGTCTGCCCTTCACTAATCTTGTCCTTAGTAAATGTTATCATCTGTGCATTTATAATAGATATTTAATTTTTATTTATAAAAATTTATTAAAACTTTTAAACTTAAATTTCATTCGTAATTTTTAACATTCGAACATGAAGTATATATATGTGTGCTAAAAAAAAACATTTAAAAAAGAAAAGATTTTACTTGATTAGTATAACTATAGTTCACACAAAAATTAATTGTACAAAAAAAAAAAATACATAATCTATAAAATTTTCAACCATGTACTTCTAATTCATTTAATTTTGGCATTTCCAGTTGAGTATCACTTGAATCTTATATTTCCTCAACTAATTGATCCTATCTAGTGATTCTTTCACTTGCTTTTCTCCTCTGATTTGATGGCATTTTATTAAACTGCTCTCCTATCTACTATAATACAAAGTAATTTAAAATATTTTCATAATCTCCTCAAATCTCTGATCCAGACCTATGTTTTTCCTCTCTGATTTGATGGCATTTTATTAAACTGCTCTGATTCTTATCTACTGTGATACCAAGTAATTTCAAATCTTTTCATAATCTCCTCAAATCTCTGATCCAGACCAATTTTAACCTCTATATAGTTTTGCTACATCTCCTTAACTTACTACTGTTCTTTCTGTCTCCTGATTCTGTAGACTATATAACTTCTTTTCAATATTTCCTATTCTGCTTTTTAAATCATCATGAAATCTTTTCTCCATAATCGCTACAACTTTATTTTGTACTTTCTGTATTACTTCTGCTTTCATTCTGCCTTTTCTAACATTCTCTTTCTGACTATCTATAATTTCACTTTCAATTTTTTTCTTCCTCTATACTCTTTTATAACTAAGTCATTTTTTGTGACTTCTATCCTATCACTCTTATAATCTTCTTTACTCTCACTAATATTTTCTTTTACTACTTTCACTTCTTTTATTATTTCAGTATTTTCTAATCATACCTCTTTTCTAACTTCATTAACATTTTCTTCCAATATCTTTTCCTCTTGATCTACTTCAATATTTTTACCTAGCTTTTTCTCCACTGCTTCTATTGCATTTTGCATCTGATCTGCCCTATCACTCATCTCTTGCTTCATTTCTTCCATCTTTTGATTCATTTCTTCCATATTTTTCTTTAGTTCCTGTTTCATTTCTCACATCATTTGAAGTTGGCTTTCTCTCATTTCTAGTACTATCTTTTCCATTAAATTCTCTTGATTTTTAATTACCATTTCTATCATTAGATTTATCATCTTTTCTTTCTATTTTAACTATTTCAGGTTTTTTTAATGAAACAGGGCTCTTCCCTCTCTGTTATCAAATCACAACTCTGTTCTTCCAATTCCATATTTATAATATATAAATCTACACTTCTCTAAATTCTAAGTTTGACTAAAATTCTGCTCTGTAAAATTTTATTAACAATAAAACTTTATTACCTATTAATTCTTTATTCTTATTAAATATCTACTCCATTCCGTCTTATTTTAGCTAATATATGCCAAATTCTCATCAAAGTCTTTCTCCTTTGCCATTATTTTTATATCCTAATTTTTAAACTTTTTAATGTCCACTTTGCAAAAAAAAATTTTTTATACATATAATACTGGATACATTTACTTTCTCGAAACCTGACCAACTTATAACACAAAAATCATCTTCATTATGCCCTGTGTATATTTATGTATGTTATTCTCATTATTTGCAATAACTTGTCACAAGTAAACTTTTTTTAAAATATATTTTTGCAATCAACATTTTATTTTTATTAATTTAAAACAAACTAAAACTATTTCAAAACATTCTCCCCCTTCTACAAAATTGTCAAATTTAATTAAAAACAAATGAACTTATTCTATTTAAACATTTTCTTTTTATCATAAAAAAATCTATGTGTATCTTAGGGATTCATGGATAATTCATCGCACCTCACATTTCAGACACTATATTATAAAAATATTATACATATCTCAGGGATATGTGGTTAAAGTATTGGTCCCACATTGTCGCACCACATTATAAATATATATATATTATAACGGGATGCAGGTTAACCTGGGCTGATGGCAAATCATCATCAATTCCAGTTACTACAAGTCAATGACTCTAAATTAAAGATTTAAAATATTAAATATAAAATTTAATCTAATATTTAATAAACATCACATGATCACTATTTCTTATGCCAGCACATAACAGGCAAAACTATCCATACAGTAATGCTACTCAGTGCCAACCCGAGTAATCAATGGATGCCAAAAGGCTTGTGCATAAAATCCCCATCTAGAGCCTACTCATCCAATATCATATTTAATAAAATTAGAAGCGTGTGTGGTGCTGGAAAGAAAAGCTATAACAATTATTCTTATAAGTTTATACAAAAGTTAATGGCTAAGCACTTTTATTATCGATAACAATGCAATCAATAGACATGACACATGCTTCGCTATCTCCAGAAAATGGACAAGTTAATTTACATATGCATTTACATATATTACGATTTATCAATATCACAACAACAATTTAAAATCTGTTTTGGCTATGATGGACAAAACCTCGAAAGCGCTTGGCCTACATTAATTTACTTTGTTTTCTTACTATTAACAGCTTCTTCACCCAGCATATTAAAGCCCTTGTATATACTATTACATTTATTGGAGCAGTATACTAAATTATTTTTAAAGACATGAATAATACTAAAAAAAAAAAAATACATTTTACATTTAGGAATATCTATTAGATTATTCCAACAGAGACCTGAGTTCTTATTAAGATGCAGAGATTTCCATATTTTTCCAAATTCCTGTAAACTAAAAACCAATAGATTAATACATAATCGAGACAAAATTACAAAGCAACTACAAATGCAGCTCCTCGCCTTTATTACTAAAGGGTGCAATGAAGAAAGAAAATAAAAGATGGCGGAAGATTACTGCAAATAAAATATTGCCCTGATGGATAATAAGAACACTCGACATCTCCAGCGAGAAATTTTGCTTGTAGGTTCGAGTGCAAAATTATTTTCTTAGTGGAAAAACAAAATATTGATATTTACACAGCTAAAGAAAACTACATCAACAGAGCAGCCGCTACTCCTCCAGCAGAAGTAAAAACAGTTTTGTCACTGGGTCCTAAATTTGTTGGAGGGCAATGGAGACTCCCAAAACTGAAATTACTCACAGACACAGAATCAAGACTTTTAAACAAACCTCAGAGAGACAACACTATCTCCAATATTGCTAAATTCCTACAACATAGACAAATGTATTGAGATTTGAATGGTGGAATACGAACATTAAAAAGAGCAAACATTTCCTAGAAACTAACAGCATTATATGTATCAAAGAAAACAAAGGCAACAGGTTCGTGCTCTTGGATTATAAAGAAAAAAATGACGACTCAAATCAAGAAATTAAAAAAAAAATTTAATTTAGTGGAAAATTTTAACAAGCTTAATAGAGAGAAATTTATCATGACAATTCTCAGAGCTTACAAAGACAAAGACAAACGCATATCTAAAGCGGAATATTACTGAATTTATCCATCTGCCACGAAGCCACCAAGGATGTTTGCTACCTCAAAGCTACATAAACGTGGCGAGCCTTTAAGACTAATGCTAAATTTTGGAGGCGTTCATTACTTCGAAACTGCTAAGCTGGTCAACCAAGGTTTGGTTGATAATGTAGGTTTTGGCGACTACACAATTAAGTCGTATTTCGATTTCATTAATACATTAATAGATAAAGATTTTGAAATTGATGCCATGGATGTGACAGAATTATATGGATCAATTAACAGGAAGTGGTCAATCAACATCGTTCACAAAGAATTAATAAGTAATCTTTGTCTAGCTGAATGCATGAACTTTATTCTAGCCTTCCTTAATTGGTTAGACAATCACATTTTTACAACTTTTGAGGTTAAATTGTATAATATAAAACATGGTGTTCATCCTTAAAGCGGGGTAATTCTAGCATATTTTTAAACTTCTACATGTTATGTTGAGGATGTGTTCATTGCAGGTCCAAGAGATATAATCACAAACATTCAAAATGAATTACAGCTGCAAATTAAATTAATCATGAACACCAACTGGAAGAATGAATTGCAGAAACTAAAATACTTAGATTTGGTAGTCCACAGAGAAGGCAGAGCTTTGCATTATTGCATGATTACCAAACCTCTTGAGGTCAGAGGATTCAACCCGAACTTCAATTCGTCTATATCGCATAAATTCTTAAGTCTAAATGCGTTTTTATTTAGGAACCAAAATTTATGTAAATTTGAGGCTGATAGAAAGGCTAATATTGCAAGCTACATAAGGGATTTATTAAGCATCGACTTCAGCTACAGATTAATTATTAAGAAAATAGATTAATTTTATAAAAAATCAATAGCTAACAACACTATTAAAGATAAACCTCAAATCACCCTCCCTTACATCCCCAAAGTATCTAAATAGCTTATAAAAACTTTAGCTAATGAATTTAAAATCAGCTTCTGCACCCCCATACTAACAGACTCATTAACAATGCGAAGGACAGAATCGATTCATCTCAAATCCCCCAAGTCATATATAGCATTTCATGCCCTCCGGCTGGATGCAGCACTATATACTATGGGGAGACCAAGGTTGCCATCTATAATAGAGCTGCTCATCATATGTATACATACAGAAGAGCAAAAAAAAATGATAACATCTCAATATTTTTTGAACATGAGAAGCAGGCCGGTCATATGTTTGAACTCTCCAACCCCAAAATAGTGTGCGCTGAGACTAACAATTGCAAAAGGAAGATAAAAGCATATTTTATCATCAACGATAACAATGCCATCAATAGACATGACACGTTTCACTATCTCCAGAAAATGGACGAGTTAATTTACATACGCATTTACATATATTACCATTTATCAATATCACAACAACGATTTAAAATCTGTTTTGGCTATGATTATGAAAGACAAAACCTCAAAAGCGCTTGGCCTATATTAATTTATATTGATTGTTTTCTTACCATTAACAGCTTCTTCACCCAGCATGTTAAAGCGCTTGTATATACTATATACTAATATATAAGTAAAGAGCATGAGAGATCACTCTAAGAGATCAGCAGCTAACTATCCTAAGTATAAGCATAATTAACTAAGTTCACCAGCATTAAAAATAAGTATAAGTAAAACTCATTCATCATCATGAAATGATCAACAATAAAATAAATCAACAATCTTGTGACTGGATTTGAAGTGGGTCTACTGTAAACCAGACTGTTTAGCCCATGCCAATTATTTAAACATAATTTGGATGCACAAACTAAGTGCTCATCCAACAGAATACATAATAATCAAAAACAATAATGCTGGGATATTAAAATATGCTGATCATCATCAATGCTCTGGCCATTTAATACCTTTGATATACTGGTGAACTATAAATTTAATGTCTAATAGAGACTAAAATAAAATGAAATGTAGTGCATAGACTTTAAAAAATATATTCTTCTTACCAATCCAGGATTCTTATCAACTGGATACCCATATACTAATATACTCCCCTTTTATACAATAATTGTTATGCATGAATCTAGCTCAAAGAACACAAGCACTATAACTATTATTATGAACAAGAGAGGATGAAACATATAATATTCTAAAGTATCTAGAATTAAGTCACTGGAATATTTTAACAATAGAATATATATTTATTAATAATTTAAAAAAATGGCATTAAGATCTGCAGAATATGTTATACACACATAAATTAAACCTTATGATTTTGATCAACATAAAAATAAAATTTAAGTTATCACCTTGTGATTTACAATATCTCTTTAGGGTTTATATAAAATGCACATATATATCTGCACAGACATGCAGTATCATATAAAATGAATATAATTGAATGGTCATTTAATAATTAAAAAAATGATTAAAATTTACATATATGTCTACATGATACACATTAATATATAACCACAGACATGTGGCATAATAATTTCTGATCACATTTGACTCGCCACAAACTATTAATAAAATTTTAAGTTATCACATTTTAATGACACAGATACTCCATACTAAATTTACATAAAACTATATATATAACATCGCGCAGATACACAGGATAATAATTGATTAACACATGAATGAAATTCATTTTCTTTCTTATAATAAATAATTAATGATAGATTTAATACATATGTGTGCACACATAGTAATGTATGAGCAAGCTGATGTTTATATCATACTTTAACAAAATAATAAAATTATTAATAATGTATTTTCAGAATCAATTTCATGTTGAATATACATAATATTCACAAATGCATGTATATATATAAAAAAAAAAGTAACATGAATCAGTTAATAAATTCTTTCATAATTCCTTGACAGTTCATAAAAGTTTTTTTAAACAGATTACTCTTACTTAATTATAAATGTCTTAAAAAAAATATTCCAGCAAATTTCTTTGCTTTCCAATTGAGAAATATTTTTGGAGACGAATCAAATCCTTACTTTAAAGATTTTTAATTCAGGCAAAAATTAATTTACTTGTACTTTAAGATGTCATTTTTAAGGAATTGCTTAAAACTATTTCTTTAAAAATATAAATCAATCACTTCATTCAAGCAAAACTTTACTTGTTTTCTTTTAAAATATATAAATTTTATATGTCATTTTCATTAAAGAAATTATTTAAAATTTTGTTCTCATTATATATAACATTACTCACCAGCTGTGCTTCATGTATATATGTTTATTTATGCTTTTCTCCATACAGATAAATCAGCATATATATAAATGAATTTTTCAGCAAGCTGAGGGATTCACTTGGTGAAATTGCCTAATAGTCATCATTGAGACAGATAAAATCAGGTAACTGTAGACATTTTATCAAAAATGTTATACAAGTTTTAATTTAAAAAAAGATTTCTAAAATGGATATGGGAATTTTTACAATTATTAGTAGATCGATTAATGTTATACGAGTTTTAATTTAAAAAAAGATTTCTAAAATGGATATTGGAATTTTTACAATTATCAGTAGATCGATTTTAATATAAAGCATGCTTGTTTTAATTTCAAATCAGAATTCAGTAAAAATATTAATTAGGCAATTTTTTTTGTTTAATTTGTAATAGAATTTTGTTTTAAACTTCAAAATTATTTCACCCTTCACTATTACTCCAGTGGAATATAGAAAATATCTATAAAAAAATGTGAGTGTTTATTTTCACTTTTCCTTTCAACTTCATAAATATTTGTGCACATACACTACTATGTTGTTACATGCCATAAAACTCATATGGTTATAATCTATATATATATATACTGTAAACACAATCCACATCAAATCACCCGAGGGCAATCCACATGTGTAATCATCATTCCCACATCACAGAATACCAACTATTTTTTTTACAGCCTGCTAAGATCAGGGAGAAACCAAGACTCTTAAACATATTATTATAGTTATTGACTTCTAATAAACAATACAAACTGCCAAAAATAATGAGACAACACTACTTATATATACAATAAAAAATGTACACTGGCATGATTTTAGTTAATTAACTTATGAATACATTTATGGCAAATAAAGCTTTCCAAATAAGTTTCTTAAGATTAATTTAATTTTAATTATGCACAGATATAAAATACAATATGCTTAAATGTTTGAACCAATTGATATTTGATAGTCAGTATTTTAGAATACTATTAATGTTAATTGTTTGAATGAATCCCAATCTTCTGCACATACTCCTAACTTCTCACCTATCATCACTGCTGTTCTAATGCTAATTAATACAAGCTTATAAATGAAGGTTGATCTTACTAATTAACTATTGTGATCAATTACAGGTTATTATATTAGTATGCAATAAGTAATAAAATATAATTGTAAAATGCAGGTGATCATATCTGCATTACAATAGTTATATAAAAATGCATACATGAAAAGATTATATGCCTATGGTAGGAATTAAACTTTTACATAATTTTCCATGACCGGTAGTCACAGACATATCCCTACATGACATATATGAAACATGGATGGCATATGGTAGGACTTGATCATCTACTGCACATCACTGTTTAAACAAAATAGTGATGTAAAGTATCAGCAGTCGCAAATGATGTTACAATCATTCAATAGTAACGCATTACATAAGAATGAGAATCAGATATAACTCGTAACTGGAATTGACAGCCGTACCTTCTTATCAATAATAATAAGTCAAATACAAGACTAGTTAGCTAAAACTGATATCTACTTAATAGAACCCTATGATACAGCAGGTTTGCCTCTCATTCATAATTTTTAAAATTCAACAGATTTAACATACTATTATTAACGAAATAAAGTGAAAATAACTGATTAACATACCAACATTTAGTAGCATGGCAAGAGATTGCAATTATAAGCTAATTGTCTTTATAAAATAATTTTCAGATATTTATTGCTGACTAGATTGTGGTGCAAAAAAAGAGCCAAACTATCATCTCTTGTTATACTTGCTTGTAAACAGACTAAAAATAAATCATTATTCATTAACATGTTTCATTAGATCAAAGATAATAATTAACGAAGTATTAGTTTATAAGTTATACTTATTCTTTCAGTTTCACAATTCACATTGTCTTTAGATATTTGCGCAGGTGATTCTTTACCATAGCTATGGTAGATAAAGGTTTAACTGACATTCAAACTTTATTAGAATATTTCAGCAGTGATTTTATCTTGGCTTAAGGGCTGGTTCTTCTGGTGATACTGGACATCAGATTTTTACTCATATCACGTGGATACATATTGGGCGCATGTTCAGATGGTTTTTCCCATTGTTGACAGTTTCTTTCTTGGGACTCATCGATGGGTTTTCAGCTTGCCCTCTGCCAGCATGACAGAGTAAAGCAGATAATAGCTTTTCTACTCTTGTATGGTAGACTTGCTGGAACTATCAGATAAGAATTAATCAAACAATAATAACATTAGCATGATAATCACTGGCAGGATCAAGATAAAATAATAATTTCAGAATAACGACAGAAAGATAAAAGATCAAAAGTTTTTTTTTTTTTCGAATGTAATTTCCATTACAATTTATATGATTTTGAGCTATCTTACCAGTAAAATTCAGATTCATCTCTTGTCGTTTGGATTCTCTGATTTATTAGTCATAGATAACTCCATTACTTTCACTGAAGTCTGAGTTTATTTGTCTAATACCTTATTTGCAAGCTCTTATTTCTGAGCAAGAATAGCAGCCTTTTTAATTAAATTATTTTAATTATTTATCTTCTTAAACTTAATCCAATAATCTGTTTACAAGCATTATAATTACTTTTTTTAGAGTCTTTTTCTTTTAAATTATTTTTAAAAAGCTAAATTTAGAATCAATTATCTTTTTAAATTTTAGAAAATATTTTGCATATAACACAAAATAATTTTATAATTAATTATACCATATATGCTTATCTGTGTATTTATAACAGATATTAATTTTTTATTAATAAATATTTATTAAAACTTTTAAACTTAAATTTTGTTTATAATTTTTAACATTTGAACATGAAGTTTATATATGTGTACAAATATATAGCTTCAATATACATGAACATATTTCACATATAAGCATCAGTTTCAAGGATATGTATTCTATTCTATCAAGAATATTTAAACATCCTTGTTTATTACTTTACATTAAGTGATAAATCAGAAAAATTAGTATCCCACTAGGATTCTTGAGGGACATCTCTAAAGAAAACCAAAAATCAGGATTATTGTAAAACTTTTGGAAGTCACCTTAGTAATAATTCTCTTCAAAACAATATCCAAGCAAAAATTTTAACAGCCTTGTTGGCAATAAAAAATTCCAAATTGTTTATTATCTATTTTCTTCAAGATATGATTTGTGAAGCTAGAGGTCAATGTCTAAAACAAAAGAAATCATCTCCAGTGAAGGAATGTTTAAAATAATTTAATAAATGTCATATAAATATAATAAATATTAAAAGATTCTTCCACATATTGACAGTTATACAAAGTATTTTATAGTGACATTCTTATACATCTATTGAAATTATTTTTTTTAGTTATTCAAGACATTTTTCTGAATATTTATCCTCATGAGTATAAATATAATTTTTCTAGTAAAAAGTATAGTGTTTCTTTGAGTGATACTAATTCATGTGTTTTTTTTTTGTTGTTTACGTCTTATCTATGAGATCCTCAGATATCATAGAAACTGTTCCAAATTACGTTTATCAATCTACACTTTTATTCTCAATAAAAAAATTATTTGGTAATCTCAGTATTCCCAGGTTTTAACTCATTACATTGTTCAAAGCTATACATATGTACAGAAACAGTATATTTACTACCTTCTCTATTAAAAGCATAGATAATACATTCAAAAAATCAGAAATTTCCTGCCTAAATCTTGAAGAATTGATTCATTATGTAAAATTAATTCTACTTGTAACAATAATATAGGCACTATTGCACCTGACCGCAACGCTATTTTATGCTTAAAACAAAATAAAATTAAACTATTCTGCGAGAGCTTTCAAGAGACGTGCTCTCATTATCAAAGCTCCAAGTGAATTAATGATATGCAAATTATGTTAAGTTTAAGATTAATTGCTCCATTTTCTTGAAATCGTGAAGCATGTGTCCTTGCGGTTGATGGTATCGCAATCCATCGCTATGTAGCAGGCCTCCTTCACTTTTCAAATCGTGCCTCTCTTTGCAGACCAGGCTGACATCTTGAGGTTCACACTGGTGTCCGGTTATTTTTTGATGAATTGCAAAAATTGAATAACGTGATGGATCTGATTGAGCTTTAATATATGCGTATTTATGTTGCTGTAATCTGTTTTCTATTGCTGCCTTGGTCTCCCCATAATATGAGGCTCTACAATTTGCATGAGTGCATGCAATATTATAAACAGCTTGAGATGTTTGAGACAGTGCTAATTTATCTTTAGTGTTGTTAAGAGCACGTCTCTTGAAAGCGCTCGCAGAATAGTTTAATTTTATTTTGTTTTAAGCATAAAATAGCTTTGCAGTCAAGTGCAATAGCACCTATATTATTGTTACAAGTAGATTTTTTGAATTATTTTTGAATTACAAAATTAATTCTTCAAACTAATCTGAACATAATTTGGAAAATGAAATAAAATAATTCTGAGAACACAAACAATAAAAAAATAATGAATTAAGATTAAAATTGCAATTTAAATAATAACAATGATCTTACCACATTGCACTCTTCACATAGGACTGTACTGATGAGCTGCCCACCAAAAACACTTTCCACAAATGTATGATTTGTTTGATGACCATACTCTAAAAAAAAAAAAAAAAATTTTAAAAAATTGGACAGATTTTGTATTCCAAAATAAATCTAATAACTTCTATGTGAATATTATTTTGATTTTCATAATAATTTCTGCATAAGGAATATTCTTAATTGCCCAAAAATCACTTTAAAAAAAGTTTAAATATTATTAATGAAATTCTATAAAATAATTAGAACTTCTTGAATAGGATTTATCAATCTTTCTAATTCATTATCAAATATTGTGATTCATTGTAAAATGTTTAATCCATTTTATATAATTCATAGCTTTTCTTCCTATTTCACAAAACATTGTGATCTCATTCATACATCCCACATGTGGTCTTTTTCTAGATCTTTTACAATCTTTTGAAATCCAATTTAAGATTTCAACCATTTATTTACTGTTTTCTCTTTGAGCAACATAACATATCCAGTCCAGTTCTGTTTCAACTTCTTAATTCTTTTATTGATATCAAAGATACTGCTATTCTTTTACCTTTGCATTTTACTTTCAATTCTATGTTTTACTCCATACATATATCTCCATATTTTTCTGTGCAATCTGAAATCTCTGGATTGCTCTAAAACATGTTTATTATAAATCCTTCTTATAATCCTTCTTATGTATTCTTAATTCAATCATTCTTAATACAAAATAACATTCAATTGCAAATATCTATATATCAGTGACGAAGCATGACTTTTTTTAGAACAGAAGCACACTTCTTTTTTTTAATAATATTTTTATTTCACTTGCCACAACAATTTTTACGTAATAGTGCCTAATATATATATATATATATTACACAAAAATCCGTTAGAATGCATTAGTCAAGTTCATTCTTTCGTTATATACAAAACGAATTCAACTGTTAGTAAAAAAATGTTGGTAGAATGCATTAGTCAAGTTCATTCTTTCGTTATTATAAAATGAATTCAACTGTTAGTAAAAAAAATTGTGTTATAATGCATTAGTCAAGTTCATTCTTTTGTTATATATAAAACGAATTCAACTATTAGTAAAAAAAATTGTATTAGAATGGATTATTAGTCAAGTTCATTCTTTCGTTATATATAAAACGAATTCAACTGTTAGTAAAAAAAATTGCATTAAAAAAAATTGCATTAGAATGCGTTAGTCAAGTTCATTCTTTCGTTATATATAAAAAGAATTCAACTATTAGTAAAAAAAATTACGTTAAAATGCGTTAGTCAGGTTCATTCTTTTGTTATATATAAAATGAATTCAACTGTTAGTAAAAAAAACTGTGTTAGGATGCATTAGTCAAGTTCATTCTTTTGTTATATATAAAACAATTCAACTGTTAGTAAAAAAAAAAAAAAATGAAAGTGAATTTTTTAAACTGAATTTTAATTAAAACTTTTGAAAGTTTTAGTGAATTTTTCTACGGAAGCACTCATTCCATTCAATACATGGACACTTCATCCCTGATATATATATATAACCAACAAATTTCTCAGATTAATCATAATTATCCAGTCTTAAGAAGAAATAGGATTTGAAATTTATAATTACATAATTTTCACAGCTTTAATATATTAGAATGTCAACATATACTAATTAAAGATGATTTAAAGATTAATTCATCATTTCAGCTGATGAAATCTTCATAAATTAACCCATTTTGCAAAAAATGTGTGTAATAACTAAACCTTACAGACATAAATTAAGATAGTATCTTGCTAATTAAGTTGTGACAGCAAAACACTACTATACATCTGATACATTGAACAGATTTAGTCAAACTTCTCTTATAATCCAAAGAAAGGAACTAGAATTTTTAAAATATGAATACTCCCAAAAATGTGTAAAGTGCTTAAAAGTAGTTTTAAATAACAACTTCAAAAATTATATCAAACATATCATATCAAATAAACCTAACAAAACCAACTTCTAATTTATCTTTTTTTATTTATACGAAACGATATCATTTTCCATAGAAGATAACATGAATAAAGAATTCTGACCACTTCATTTTCTCTCACATTTGCATGTTAAAAATCTAATATCCTACAATAAGTGGATATAATAATGACATATGTTTTCACTTAATTTCAATAATTTATTAACATGTAATTGACTCAATGATATTAAAAAACTGTTTTTATACAATACCAAAAGTCAAATGTTGCTGTTTAACTAGTTTTTCTTTTTACCAAACCTGTTAAGATTATTTCCATTATCCCACTACTTACAGGCATTTCTATGGATACATAATAGTCGTCAATTAAAGCAAAAATAAATGGGTAATTTAATTTACTATAAAACTCATTCTACCCTTGATATTACTTCTGCAACTTAGCATAAATAATTATAAAATTCTTTTTAACTTTTACATATTTTAACCAATCTGAATGGCCCAAACAGATTCTGTTAATGCGTAAAGAATATATTAGTTTACTTTTTCCATCACTAAAATACCTCTAACATATTTGAATATAATAATCACGTTAATATTACATGACATGCTTTATTCATTATCATATCAGTTATTAACAGTATTAAGCTATTACACATGCGCTTTGTAGATTTTTAACAATAAATGAATACTCCCACTTCAAACACAAGATAAGTCTTTGGAAAAGATAGAATGAATATTTATCTTTTCGAACCCAAATGCTTATGTATGGGCAAATCTTAAGTATTTGAAAGTGAGAGCATGAAGATATTAAACAATCACTTTAAATTACTTTTTACATGCTTGAATGAATGACGCTGTCGAAATTTACTAGAATTTATGATACGTCATTCTTATTTGAAATTAAATGGTATGTAAATAAACTATTTATTTTATATAGCGTGATGTTTATAAACTGTAATATTAATAATAGCATTAAGCTATTACACATGCGCTTTGTAGATTTTTAACAATGAATACTCCCATTTCAAACACAAGTCTTTGGAAAAGATAGAATGAATAGCTATCTTTTCGAACCCAAATGTTTATGTATGGGCAAATCTTAAGTATTTGAAAGTGAGAGCGTGAAGATATTAAAAAGTAATTTAAAGTGATTGTTTAATATCTTCACGCTCTCACTTTCAAATACTTAAGATTTGCCTATACATAAGCGTTTGGGTTCAAAAAGATAGATATTCATTCTATCTTTTCCAAAGACTTATCTTGTGTTTGAAGTGGGAGTATTCATTTATTGTTAAAAATCTACAAAGCGCACATGTAATAGCTTAATGCTGTTATTAATATTACAGTTTATAAACATCGTGCTATATAAAATAAATAGTTTATTTACATATCAGTTATTGTAAAAAAAATTTATTTGGAAAGTAAATACAAATGATAATTCTTTTTATTAATTAAACTTTTCTAAGAACTTATTTGAAACTGTCTATGTTTTAAACTTATATGCATTTGTTAGCATATATTTAGGTTGACATGAAAATTTTCATAGACAAATGTTTCATATTTAAAAAGAAAGGCAAAAGATAATTCATACGAAAAAAATATCATTATATTTTCTAAAAAAGGGCAAAAGATAATTCATACAAAAAAAATATCATTATGTGGATGGTCCTGAAATTATTTTAATTTCTACTATGCCCAAAATTTCCGATTTTCAATTACAACGTAGTTTTTTTGTCCTACAGAGAAGCAGTGACTAGATTTAGAAATCTGGATGAAATTCTTATAGTTAATATAAACTTACACCTAGACCTGTCATTTACAATTTATTCACTATTGCCCTGACAAAAAAATTAAAGTTACTGAAACAATAAAAATTAATTGTGAATACCATACATATCACAATGTATGGTTTCTTTATAGACCTGTGAGCCTATTGATCCTTCTCTACACACATTTGACACACACATATAAATAGAAAACATCCAATACATATTGCTAATTGGAAAAATATACAAAGACTTACTCATCCAGAATATCGATAACTATCCAATACAAATAAATAATACTCATTTGTAATTGCTTATCAATGAGGGACTATCTTTTTCTAGTCATTCTAAGCAATTAGAAAATAAATAGCATGTATTTGTAAATGAACATTATTACAGAAATTCTCTTATTCTTCTCCTTTACTTTTTTTGCATATCTTCATATATTCATATATATATATATATTTCTTATAATACTTCTTTTGTATACATTTCAATGCAAACAAATTTTCTTAAAAAACTTCTTTATTTCTGGACAGTTGAAACTGTAAAGAAAATAAAAAAGTTTTTTAAGAAAATTTGTTTGCATTGAAATGTATATAAAAGAAGTATTATAAGAAATACATATTACAGAAATTGTGGATAATTCTTTACATACTTAAATGAAGGGGGGGGGGGAGATAAAGACAATGATAATTACATATAATAACAACACAAACCTCTAATAACTTTTTTTGTATCTTCATCTACAGTCTTCGGATTGGTATTTTCTGGTACATGAAATGCTTTAAGAATACCAATCTTTAACCTCTACAAATATATACATATATTATAACAATATTAAAATTGCTTATCACTTTAAAAAATAATAAGATTCTTTTCCATCACCATATAAATCAGCAACAATCAATTTTTAAAAGATGATTCTGCACATGAAGTCAAAGCACTTTATTCAACCATTTTTATTACTTGCTCTGTCCACTAAAAAATTATTACTACTTCTTCCTTAAAAATATCTATCAAGTTTCCTTCTTTTATCTATTTTTCACCTTCATAATTTCTCCCCTCTTAAGTTCTTTTTTTTTTTTTTCATTTGTTCAAGAAAACTATTTTTCTGCTTAATCATTTCTAGATTTCTAACTTTATCTTTCCAACACACTGTTAACATAAGTATTGAAAAAACTCCAATTTTTCCTAATTGTCTGAATCTCTGACTATATAAAATAATATTCCAAATAAATTCTAGGAGTCTCTTTTTTAATTACAACTTCAAGGAACCACCGATTAACTCTTACTTTAAAAGAGATCCGTTTACTTTTCTCTTTTAATTTTTTTTTCACCAGTACTTGCTGAACAATTACCAATTTTAATATTTTATCTCTCTGCCTATTTTTATTAACTCTTAATTTCATTTATTTTTACTGCAAACTTATAACACTTCCTTTTATTATTCTATTGTTGATTTCCACTTTGTATAAATACTATCATGTCATCAGGAAATCGGATGTGGCTTAATCTTTTTCTCCCCATTGTTAATTCTATCCTTATTAAAGAACATTTTATCAATAACAACTCTAAATAAATATTAAACAAAATAGGAGAAAGACAATATTATAGTGTTACACTTTTTCATTATGCTAAATTTTTACATTCTTCAATATTATAAATAATAAATAGTTTTTCAAACTATTTTTTGTTGAAAAATAAAATTTTATTAGAGATCAGATAAGAATAAAGTGCTTGAATTTCAGTTATATTCTTGCTGATGAGATGGGCTATGTACATAATACTGATGTTACATTATTAACATTGTTCATTTATTATTATTAAAATTTTCTGAAATGGTATCAAAAAAAAACTTTTTTGTTCATTCACAAGATTCTAGTTTACTCAAGTTGCTGATTTCAATCGAATTCTGCATCAAGATTTTTATCTACTTGATTAGCTAATTTTAAAACAAGTATTCTAAAATATTTATTCTAATTTTTATTCTCATAACTCTTTATTTTTATTATGAGATCATTGATGTATGTGATTTATCTCAGTGATAGAATGGGAAATTCTTGAGCTAAAGATTTCTAAATTGATTTTCAGATAAAAAATTAAATTTTAAAAAAATCTTAATTTGATCACATGAATAGGACGATTAAGATTTTAAATAAATAATAATTTAGAACAATAATTCTATTTTTTCATTCTGCTTTTAATAAAAACTAAGATACTCTAGATGACCTAATTAGACAAATTCATGATAGCCTGTTGTGCAATATATATATATGTGGTAGTTGTGGAGAGACCATACTATCGCCGGCAGATAGCGCTGCACGGCCCGAAGCTTACAAGTGATAAATTTATTTCCGAAAGTGGCTGAAAGTTGCCAAATAATAATGCCTGAGGCAATGTATATCCAACAAATACATCGAAAGTACAAATTATAAAAAAAAAACAAGAAAATGCTATAAAATTCAAATTAAAGACGCCGTTTTCGCGCTAAAACACATAAAAATGCTGTTTCCGCGGCCAACACGTTCGAACCCGTGTTTTCTATAATACAACTTTTTTGTTGTGCTACAGAATGCAAGCCACTATGTCGCGTCGCAGTATAGCATGTATGTCGCATCGCAGAAAATACATTTTCCAAATTCGCAGAGTTTATAAAATAGTTACGGCTTGATGAGAGAGTGTGTATTTGAATTGAATGGAAATGTTGTTTTCATTGGATTCTTTTATTTATTTTAAAGTATTGAAATGTTCAGATTTTGTAAAGTAATAATTATAAGACTTTTTACAATGTACTGTATGAAGTTTTAATTGGGAAAATGTTGACAAGATCTATGTTTTTAGTGAGTTGCAATTAGGTAACGCGTCAAGTAACATACTGTTCGTAACATTCCATGAGACAAAGAAGATTCTACCGTGTGTATATTTTTGAAGTAAAAAAGAGCAGTAACAAAAAAATATCCAGTAAGAAAAGTACAAATATGCACGATTTTTTGTAAATTCCATAAAAAGCAAATATTATAAACATCGTTAATAAGTAAAGAATACATTTATATGTGTTTGTTGTTGTTTAAAAAAGTTTAAGTTTCTTTCTTTTGTCCGACTACGGTTACGATTTTGATATTTTTTATTTTAGCATTACAAACAACAGAACACTAACCCTAATCCTAAAACTAACCCTAACAACTTTTACTTTTTATTGTCATTCTATTTGAAGTAAAAAATAGCCGTAATATCTCTTTGTCTGTAAAAAAAAAAAAAAGTAAAATGAAGACTAAAAAAATAGACTAAGAAATTTTACTTTTTATTACGATTATTATTTTTTAAACAACAACAAAAAAAAGTCGGAACACAAGTTAAAAAATATCCGATAAAAAACTGATAAAAAAAAAGCCGTAACACAAGTAGAAAAATATCCGATAGAAAATTGATAAAAAAAAAGCCGTAACACAAGTAAAAAAATATACAATAGAAAATTGATTTTTCTAATAAAGCAAAATGAAAAACATGAATCAAATTGTAATTTGTTGACTTTATTTTACATTTATTATTATCATTTAAATTGTATACATTAATAAAAAACAATATTTAAAAAAGACGATTTTGTTTTGTTTTTATTTTCGCATTACAAAAAAGCACAGCAAAATTATTATAATCAACGGCCCGGGAATGGTCATATTTTATAGTTTTAGCGTGAAAATGGCGCCATCGAATGGCCTCTTTATCTATAAGACAAGCACCGGTCAAAATATGTAAAACCCACCCCCACAACTAGCTAATTTCATCAAATTCTTTGCTGAAATTGGCAATACAAATGCAATGAATCCATCAAAAATACAAATTACAAAAAAAAAAAAATCCTATAAAAATCAAATTAACAAAAACAGAAATTGGTGAAAATCCACAAACTAAGAACATGGTGGAGAGAGAACGGGAAATCCAAAAACATCAAATTATTTACCTTTCAACATTTGTAAATATGCAAATGATCAGATTTAAAAGCAACAGTTATATAAACTAAAAAGAATATTACACAAGGGAATCTATTTCTCAAATTAATTATTCATTGGTTTGAAATTATGGCATATCATCAAAAATAAGTCAAACATAAAACCTACTCCCCGCTCCCCCAATGAAGAATTTCTATCCAAAAATAACTGAAATGGACAAATTAAATCAAACAAATACTTCTAAAATACAAATTAAAAAAAAAACAACCCCAAAAACACTATGCATCAAGAATTCGATCGAAAATATTAAAATAAAAATACAGAATTTGTTGTATTACCAGTGTAAAATTATAACGAAATATGGCAACCACCGAGTAACTTTTCTAAAATGTACTAAATTTTATCAATATTTAAAAAGTAAAAGACTATTTAAGTAACAGATATAATAATAACTCACAACACAGATTAATATATAGTAAGTAATTAAATATAATTATAGCAAGTTTAAAAGAGAAAGTGGAAAAATTACCAACTTTTGTTCCATATTCGGTTCAAGGCCATTTGCACAATGATGAGTTGATCATCACAATGTCCTGCCTTTTTTACAATTCTTCTTTAACAATTTAATAGAAGACATCTACAAACACTAGCAGAGTTATTTAAAGAAAGTCACACACACACATATATAATATCCCAATGCAATTTAAAATAATAAATGATTGTTCAACATTTTTCCAAAGAGAAAATATTTTCTTTAAAATATACTTTAGTACCATATTCTGTGCACACTGTTAATTATATATAAGATGCATATTTCATTACGTTTTATTTATAAGAAGGTTGCAAATTGAAATGAAGCAATAGGGCCTATCTTACATTAAAAAAATATAGGTGCAAATAATTATTTAAAGAAGGTACTTCCACAAAATATAACACCCAATGTAATTCAAAATAATAAATGATTTTTCAGCATTTTGCCAAAGAGAAAATATTTTCTTAAAAATATATTTTAGTACTATATTCTGTGCATAGTAAATATATATAAGATTCATATTTAATTATGTTTTATTTAAACAAAGTTGCAAATGCATCTATATTTTTTAATGTGAGAGGTCTAAATACTAATGTATAATCCATCCCTCCACCCAAAATAGCGTTAATTGACAAATTAAGTCGATGGCGAAAATTTTCAAAAAATATACTAAATACTTAAAAAAGAAAAGACTTTCAACATTTAGCTTTAAAGTAATTAATTGTTCTCTGGCTTTGAAATTATGGCATATCTAAATTCATTAATAATATTTAATAATTAAAAAGAAATACACAAAAAATAATTACTGATGTCTTCCTTTATTTATAGTAGGCACTTGGATTTTTCCAGTTTTTTTGGTTCAAGAAATTGTTTTTCATGTGAAAATCACATTACATTTCATTTTGAAAATACAAAGTGTGACCTGCCATAGAAAAAGATTATTTGCAGCATAAAAATCCATTAGCTATCCCCCAAAATAAAATGAAAAATGGCACTGCAAAGAAAACATTTACTTTCACTCTAAATGAAATTTATTTTTAAAATTACCATTTAACATACTCGCAAAAGCTAGAAACGGGTTAATAGTATCCTAAACATTTCATCATATATATATGCTATATGAGATTCTTAGGAAAATACTGAATTAAATCCATACATTTATACCAATTAAATATAATCCCACCGCGATATATTAAATCACAGTTTGTACTTTCAAAATGAAATATGACGTAATAGACATTTTACATGAAGAATATAATTTCCAAAGTCAACAAATTTAATCAAAATGTAACTGAACCAGACTTTTGAAATACCTGCTTAGTTTTATTACGACGTGTTAATGATTTTGTACTGCTAGAAATATAAGTTATTGGGATTATTTTTATTTTTTGACAGGGTTAATATGGATTACTTTCTGATGGAGAAGAATACAACATTAAATATGCACAAACTTTCAGGCAACATTTCAAATATCAGTAGCAGCTGAAATTTAAGTAGCATCTTTTCCGTAATATTCAGTTTTTTTTTACTCAAAATGATGAAAGTTTGGGATCACCCAAAGACACCACCATTACTTAACCTTCTCTTACTATTTAACTGTGTTAAAATCTGTTCCAAAATGCTTCAAAATTCTGCCATCTTTGCTGTATTTTTTTAGACCAAATAACCATCGTTATTTAATCTTCTGTTACTATTCAAGTGTGTTAAAAGCTTTAAAATTCTGCTATCTTTGCTGTATTTTTTTAGACCAAATAATGATCGTTACTTAATCTTCTGTTACTATTCAAGTGTGTTAAAAGCTTCAAAATTCTGCCATCTTTGCTGTATTTTTTTAGACAAAATAACCATAGTTACTTAATCTTCTGTTACTATTTAAGTGTGTTAAAAGCTTCAAAATTCTGCCATCTTTGCTGTATTTTTTAGACCAAATAACCATCGTCACTTAATCTTCTGTTACTATTCAAGTGTGTTAAAAGCTTCAAAATTCTGATATCTTTGCTGTATGTTTTTAGACCAAATAACCACCGTTATTCTGCCATCTTTGCTGTATTTTTTTAGATCAAATAACCACCGTTACTCAATCTTCTGTTACTATTTAAAATGTGAACTCTAAATCAAAATAATATTCTTTTTAATGGATTTTTATGCTGAACACATTCAAGTGACTACTACAAATGACTGGAAGGACTTTGGTAATTATTTTTTGTGTATTGCTTTTTTACGTTGGTTGCTATTTTTTGTGTATTGCTTTTTAATTATTTAAATATTGATCAATTTAGATATGCCATAATTTGAAAGCCAGACAACAATTAATTGCTTTAAAGCTAAATAATTTGATATTGAAAGTCTTTTCTTTTTTAAGTATTTAGTATATTTTTTGAAAATCTACGCCATCGACTTAATTTGTCAATTTAAGCTAGTTTGGGGGGGAGGGATGGATTTTACGTTGGTAATTATTTTTTGTGTATTGCTTTTTAATTATTTAAATATTATTGCTGAATTTAGATATTCCATAATTTGAAAGCCAGAGAACAATTAATTGCTTTTGAATATGATCATAGATGCATATTTACAAATGTTGAAAGGTAAATAATTTAATGTTTTTGGATTTCCTACTCTCTCTCCGCCATGTTTCTTATTTTGTGGATTTTCACCGATTTCTGGTTTTTTTTTTAATTTGAATTTTATAGGATTTTCTTTGTTTTTTTTTTTTTTTTTGTAATTTGTATTTTCGATGGATTCCTTGCATTTGTATTGCCTCGGGCACTTTCACTTTTCAATTTCGGTATAGAATTTGATGAAATTAACTAGTTGTGGGGGGTAGGGTTGCGTATTTGGACCGAATTCTGTTTTTTTTTAATTTGAATTTTATAGGTTTTTCTTGGGTTTTTTTATAATTTGTACTATCGATGTATTTGTTGGATATACATTGCCTCAGGCATTTTTATTTCTCAATTTCCAGCCACTTTCGGATATAAATTTACCATTTGCAAGCTTTGGGCCGGTTGTTGATGGTGGCACAGCGCCATCTACTGGCAGTAATACGGTCCCTCCACAACTTCCATAATATATATAGAAATTCACTAAAACCTATATTAAGTGAAAATATCTTAATTAAATCCATTTATAATTATAATGTTTTGATGGGAAAAATATTTTTAATAAGAAACCGAGCACTGTGAGATCAGTCACCAATTTTTTTAGAACACATGCGCACATTTATTTTACTTATGTAATATTGTTCAAATAACCTTTCCAAAACAAATAATATTTATGTTTAAATTTCCATCAAATAAATAGATTTAACATCTTTACTAAAAAAAAGAAAAATTAGTCTGGAATTAAAATTATATATGTTTTCCTAATATATTATTTAAAAACAATATAAAAATCTCAAAAATCAGTTAAAAAAAATAAATCAAATTTTTCAAAAAAAATTAGCACAAGTTATACTTATGTGCTTTTTTTTTTTTACCTTTATTTCTTCAGCACGCATGCCATCTAGCAAATGGCGTAACAATTCATGGCTATCTTGTTGCTGAAAACCTTTAAATCTGGGTGCTCTTTATTACATGAAAATAAAAATAATAATAAAATTATAATTGTATGCAACTCTGAAAACAAATATACATATAATTATATATATTTTACATTAACCTTTATAAAATTATGCAAACGTTACAATTTAATATAAAAAATTATTATCTAATCCTACAAAAAGACCTCTTATGAATGCATTTGCGTGTGTGTGTATATACATATACATATTATAATAGTGCATATTTGATTGCAGTTTGAATTAATTGTGTTATAAAGCTGCATGATTGTGAAAGCTTAACAAATACTATAATAGATTGCAGTGTGTGTATGTGCGCATACTAGATATATTATATGTGTAACAAATATACCGGTTTAAGAAATTAAAGGGCAAGAGATCTATAGAGTTAACCATATTATTAAATATTTAATAAATGAAATGCATTATGTTATCAAATAATAAAATAATAATTCATATAATGTAAGGAAAGAGAGAAAAATAGTTTAAGTATGAACAAATAAATTTGATTTGTGTAGTTTAAGAAAAAATATATTTTGTGACCTTTTCAAATTTGCCTGCTAGATATAGTTTTAAAAAAATAATTTACCTTTTCTTACAGAAAATTGAATGGCAAATCTATAAGAAGTTATAGAACAATTTCCGAAAGTTGGTCATGATTTTTTTTCTTTCTTCCTATAGTTTACCACAAATAAATAAATAAAAACTATTTTTTTAATATCATTTATAAAATAATTTAATAAATAAAGAAAATATTTATTAAATAAATATATAAAAACAAGTCATTAAATGTGAATAGGCATTTTTTTAATAAACATCCTGAAATAAATAAATACAGACTTGATTATATGCTAGTTGTTAAAAAAAAAAAATGTTATGACAAGAAAAATGACAGCAGCCTAATCTATGTTTTGGCTCAAGAAGAAAGCAGTGCAGACTCTGTGACGATAAGAGAAATCACTAGTTAAAACAATTTTCCACAGAATAGTTTGGATAGCTTACCTTGCTGACTATTTTAAAATATTTTTCAATACTTCACCTCAACATGAGTGGCTAGAAAACTTTAATCATGCCAGACAAAAGTTCTGGAACTATGCAATTGGATCTCATTTCTTTTTCTAAACAGTAAAAAGATAGGATTTTTAAATGTGATGGTGCTTGAGTTACCATATGAGTTTAAGTGTGCACTTTAATAAGCAGAAAATAAATATAATAAAAAGATTAATTAATTATCATTAAGTTATTTCGAAATAAAATTATACGTAAACTGAATGACCTCTGCTCTGCAATGATTTATTTAAAGATTATTTTATCAAATGCTCTTATTATTTAGCATAGGAGTGTGAATGTATAAATCAGGGGTTAAGGATCCTGGATATATATGTTCAGCTGAAAAATTTTTAAATAAAAATCTCAGGACATTCAACTGATAAAATTGTTGTGTCCAGACTGTTACTTTAATGTTCAAATGTATTAATTTCCTAAAAAAACTGACTACACAATTATTTATTTATTATTTAATAAACCAATATAAAATATTATGACTTAAGTATCCTAATCCTCTGCCAAAAGACTAAAAATTCTCACAGTTAGTTTATAACTAACTATAGTTAACTTATAATTGATTTAATGTTAAATATATAACTATTTTTATATAAGCCTAATGATTTAAATTCAAAATCAATAGAGCAGGCATGGTGAACCTATGGTATATCTACCAGAAGAGTATGTAAAATAAATTGTACTAGTACGTAAACAATTTATAGATGTCATCATTTATATGTTTAAAAATTATTCAATTTTGTTTTATAATTGTTAAAATGTGTGCAAGTAAAATAAGTCATGCTTACAATTACCAAACTCATTGTATCTATAATTATACATATGTTTACTATGCATTCCACTCTGTACAGTGGCCAATAAGAAGAAACAAGCAGAGGCAAATATATTATTCATTGTGTATATAAATTGTGTTTTGTTTTTGCTTGAATTTTTGCTGTGTGTATGAATTAAAAGGATAATTTAATTTAGGCATGTAAGAAAATGTTGATTTTGATTTTTTTTTAATTATAAAAAAGTGCATTTAAATTTTATTTCTTAATAAATTTGCTACAGTTTTATTAAATACGGATAATTAAAATAAAAAACAAACAATCAAAATCAAATAAGAGAGAATTTCAAAGTTCATGGATTGCAGAGCATATTATGATTAATAAAGACAATAGAGCAGTATGCTTTTTATATTCTTGAAAAAGCAAGGATGAACAAAAAACCAATTTATTGCTTAGACAATTCAAAATTGAAATATTCATTATTCCTAATGAAATTTATCAGCAGTTGTTCAAATATAACTGCTGCTAGATTTTTTTTCTTCAAATATGATTGTTAAGCATGGGAATTCTTTTAATGATAGTGGATATATATATATAAAGACAATTAAAATGTACACCAATTCTCTTTGAAGATTTTGAAAGCAAGAAAAACATTTTTTTCAAAGAATAAAAAATATTCTCTTAGTTAGAAACACAAAAATATAACACAGCAGCAAAAAAAATAGATATATTTCTGGTTTAATTTTTCTTTGTCTTGATCAGTTGATTCAATAATTTTTATTTGTTATTGTGTTAAGAATAATATCAAAAAATATATCAGTTTAACTTAGCAACAACAACAAAAGGAATAGGTATTTGCAACACAAATGTAAATACACTTATTGAAAGAAAAATAGATCTTTCCAAAATTGTATTAGTAATTATATACTTGGTACATTGCAATATGACTGGAGAGGAAAATTATTTTTTGTCAATTTATTTACTGAACATATTGGACATTTAAATCTAAGTTTTCATTGCTTTAATCATCACCAAGCAGATTTTTACGAATAAAGGTCAGTTTCAAGTCACTGGAAGATAAATAACAAAATTAGTCAATTTTATATCTTTACACACTTTAAAAAATACAAATTTCTAGAATTATTAAATGATGTAAACTCAGTGTTCAATGGTTTATTTATGTACAATAACTTCTGATGGATAAGTTGAAGAAAAGTTTTTCAAAGATTCATTGAGTTTTAGATGAACTTAGATTTTTTTTTACATACTAAGAAAATCATTGAAAAAATAATTAATTAATGGTCACTGAATGGCTTTCCAAGTTTTACTAATTTGTGATTATCGTATGATCACCATTTCCTATGCTTACACAAACTGTCATTCTTTTAATTTGTGTTTATATATAATTAAATGAATGAATTGTTAAATTGCAAGGTGTTAACAAGACAGTTATTGTTACGTTTGATTTAATTAAAACATTTCAAACTATATTACAAATTTTCAATTGCAGCATTATTTCCAGCACATTCAAATATTTCCTAAATACAAAATAATTCTTTGCCGATCTAGAATCTCATGAAAAAGCAAAGGAGCAAGATTTCTTCTAGATTTACACAGTTCAGCCAATTTGCAAACACATCAAAGTTTATTTTACATCCAAATACAACATTATCATATAAATTCAATTTGAAGATTTTCAAGTGACTGAATGCAATTAAGCAATTTCCAATTTAGTTCTATATGGAAACAAAAATTTATTAATTTGAAAAATGAAAGGGAATTAATTAAAAATGATTGATTATTAGGAATAATTAAAATAAAATGCAGAAAAGAAACTTGAAGTGCCATTCCTGAAGCCTTTGGTTGTTTAAAAAACGAAAAGAGGGCCATATCAATTTTTTCATCTACATATTCTTGTCTTTATTTTCTGAAAAAAAAATTATAAAAGATATTTTAAGAAATAGAGTGAGTGAGGAATCAATGTGTATTAAAAAACAATGACAAAATAGGAATCCAAAAATAAAGCATCCAGCAGACGATATACAAGAACAAAAATCTCATAAATAAATAACTGATATTGATTTTTATAAGATAAAGTTTATGATAAATTATAAATTACCTTTAAAAAATTCTATGATAATTTTTTAATTTGTCTCAATAAAATTCTGCAATAATTTAGTTTTTCTTTTTTCCCAATTAAAAACTATTTAGCACATTAATACATTGTTTGTAAATTTTTCACATATGCATATAAAAAAGTTCACTATCAATTGCAAGAGAGCTAGAATTTTTCAAAGTATTAGTTTGAGATTAAGAGAAATAATGTCTACTGAATTAATACAGCTCTAATCAGTTTTTACTAACAACAGAAGATCAATCAGCCAAAAATTGATCAGAAGAATATATTTAATGGACAATGATTTGACTCAAGGGTTATATTTTGGCTTTTAGAGGAAGATCTCATCACTATCTAATACAGAAAAAATAGACAATTTTAGAAAGCATTATTATATTTAAAAAAAAATCCCAATGACTTACTTTTTACATACTTGACCAAATAAACTGCCAGGACTAAGTGTGCTATTCTTGCTAGCTGAATGCATATCTTGAAGAAATGAAAGTACTGAATTGCTCAAAGGTCCACCTTCTGAAAGAGCAATATCCAAGGGTTTCTGAAATATTAATATAATTAAGAAGAAATCAATACATTGTCATATTTTGTATAATAATTTAAAAAATTAGCCAAGAAATCTAATGATGAGCAAATAAAAAATAAATTAAAACTTTGAAAGTTATAAGTAATGATAAAAATTTAAATTAAATAAATAAGATCTATAAAAAAAAGTAATAATAAAATCTGATGTTTAAGATGATAATAATAATTTAATATTAAAATACTTCTTACCAATTTATTTCTATATTTATCATTGTTTTCGGACTCTACCAATTCTGATTCGCTTTCAGATCCAATATTTCCAGGAAGGGTTATAACAATGCCTTTTTTATTCTTTTCTGCAAGAATTGCTTCAAGACAATGTGTTTGACTAAGATTCTGAAATCAAATATTCAATGAAAATATTAATTATGTGAAAAAAACAATATATATTTTGAAATTATATATATATTAAACAAATCTGTAATATAAATATTTTAACAGTCACTTATTTATAACAATCACATTTCAAAAAACACACAACAGTGACTAATCATTCTTTATTAGGCTGGAAATTTCTAATTTTCATTTTATCTCAGTCTTTGTGCTTTAAATTCAATTCATCTAATTACCCACATTAACAAATAAATAAACGAATGTTATTCTTTAATTTTAGAAGCAGATGTGACTTTATAGTAATTTTAAAAAAAAGCTAACAGTGATATGAAATCCAAACATAATGGTAACAATTCAGAAAAATGATGATGACACTCTTATCTCCAATCTCATACTCTATCCGCTTACAAGCATGACATAATATGTGATAAAACAATTATAACAAATTATCAGACTACTATTTTAAAACAATATAATAATATAAGAGCAGATATTTCATTCTAGTACCAACTAATCAGTGATTGTGGTAGATACCACTATAGTGGAGCACTATTTTTGTATTATCTATATTAAGTTGACAGAAAAATAAGACACCTACAATTAATGAGAAACTAGTTTCAGATCTATAAAAGTGTCAAGTAAGTTGACTTGGATTCAAAATCTTAGCTTGATTTAAATTTCAAGTTTTTAACTTGGCTGGTAAAATAGAATTAAAGACATTTGCTGGATGTATATTAGTATTCCTTTAAATTTTGAATCTAAGACTTCATTGCTAAAAGCAAAAGTCAAAAATGGGTCAGAAGATAAGAATTTAAATACTAAGGATTGAGAGATATAAAATTCACTTGGGAATTAGTGATTACTTAAGCTTAAGCCAATAAACATCACATGACCACCAGTTCTTATACTTGTGTATAATTGTTGTTATAACAGACAAAACTCACTATAAGTATTGCCACACACAGCAAGCTAGAATAATCCCTGCCTACTCATCTAATATCCCCAGACTAGTTTCTGGCTTGTGGCCTTCGTCAGTGAGGAGTCTTGAATCTGAGAGCACTGCACCTAGCAGCCATCTTTTATCTCCACTTAACTACAAAACTATGAGTCTTAAACTGAAAACACCTTAATGTTTTCAATCCAAGCCCATTAGCTTATATAGTCATATGGGTCTGAACTCAGTTCAGTACCCATACATTGTGGTGTCTTTGCTTCTTCTAATAACCATAGCCACCACTATTCTATTAGGCAGGATTGGTTTTAAGCCAATAAACATCACATGACCACCACTTCTTATGCTTGTGTATAATTGTTGTTAAACAGGCAAAACTCACTATACATACTGCCACACACAGCAAACTAGTCTCGGGATATTGGATGAGTAGGCACTAGATGGGGATTTTATGCACAAGCCTTCTGGCATCCATTGATTACTCTAGCTAGTCTGGGGATATTGGATGAGTAGGCACTAGATGGGGATTTTATGCACAAGCCCCTGGCATCCATTGATTACTCTAGCTTGCTGTGTGTGGCAGTACGTATAGTGAGTCTTGCCTGTTTTAACAACAATTATACACAAGCATAAGAAGTGGTGGTCATGTAATGTTTAATGGCTTAAAACCAATCATGCCTAATAGGATAGTGCTGGCTATGGTTATTAAAGAACCAAGGACACCAAAATGTATGGGTACTGAACTGAGTTCAGACCCATATGACTATATAAGCTAATGGGCTTGGATTGAAAACCTTAAGGTGTTTTCAGTTTAAGATTCATAGTTTTGTAGTTAAGTGGAGATAAAAGGTGAGCTGGAGGGTTGCATTAGATCCTAAGATCTAGGTGCAGTGCTCTCAGTTCCAAGGCTACTCACTGATGAAGGCCACAAGCCAGAAACAAGTCTGGGGATATTGAATGAGTAGGCACTAGATGGGGATTTTATGCACAAGCCTTCTGGCAACCATAGGTTACTCTAGCTTGCTGCGTGTGGCAATATGTATAGTGAGTTTTGCCTGTTTTTACTTAAGCTTAAGCTAGATGACACTAGAATGGAAAATTGTTCTATTTGATAAAATCTATTTTTTCCATCTTAGATTATTTACATTAATATGCTCTAAAAATATATATAAGTTAAAGACAAAATAATTATTAATTTTAATAATACTCCAGTCCAAGGTAAAAGCTTATTCAACAACTTTCATAGAGAAAAATTGATGAAGATAGTATTCATTAGAATTGCCAGTTGACAGGTGCAAGGATTTGAGCATTTTCCACTGTTTTTTTTCCTAAGAATAGATATATGCCTATTTACCAATCATTAGACTGGCAATGAGTTTTGAGAGAAAAACCTAAAAATATCAATTTGAAACCAAAGTTCTAGGTTTAACAGATAAATGCAAGTCCTCTAACTGCTAGAAACTTAATAAGTATGCTTATTTTAGAATAAAATATAAAACTAATTTAATTTTTATAGTACAATGAATAAGCAAAACATATATTTATCATATAATCTATGTGAATCTGTTTTATGAGTAATTAGCAATTTTTTGCATTACTAGAAGTTAATTTAAAATTTGTTTTATTTAAAATACAAAGAAATAAAATGAAGATAAATCATTATATCATAAAATAAATATGTACGATATTAAAAGTTTGAATGTTAATGATCCTGTATAATGAACAAACACATATATATCTATGATGTAAAATGATTTTTTTTTCATGAAATCAGAAATTCCTGTGTATAATCTATATGCCCAGTCCATCAAATTAAGTATTTCCACCATTAAGAAACATTATATTACCCACAAAAACAAAACAAAAAAATCCATATATTTCTACTCTTTTCTCTCCTCTCCATTACTTCATTTCAATTTTCAATCATCAATCATCTTTTCAGCACTGATATATTTCTTTCTGTTCTATTCCATTTACTAAAAGCTGTTTTGTTAATTCCAACGTCCTGGTCTCATATTCTCTATTTTTGTCATAAAGATCTAAACAAAAAATCGTTATGACTTTCAGTTCTTTTACTTTATCTTTCTCCTTTACTTACATTTCTTCCTAAAATTCCTCTTTAATGATGTAATGTAAAATAGCTTTAATTTAAATGAAGTCAAAAAATTATCTTCATCGAAATTCTGTTAATCAAGTTATGCTCCAAAATCCTTCTATCCTATTTTAATAAAAGTTGTTTCAATAATATTACAACTCTGTCTTCATATTATATTAATTTTGTTATAAAAACCTAAACAAAAAAACAAAGTCTCTATCTCTTTCACTCTCTTTATCTTTAATGTTTTTTTTATATTCTCCATACAATTTATCCTGATCCTCTTTCAAAATCATACTTTTTAAAAATGTGTTCAATATTGTCTCTACCATATCCATGTAAACTATATTTTACTTCATGAACAAGAGCATTAGTTACGTTATTATGAAAATAAAATATAAAAATATATGATGAGAAATATCATCAAATTCAGAATTTACACAATTATTTGTAACGTTTCACAAATAATAAAAAATGAACCAATTATGTCATCATCATCAACCATTATCAATCCACTGCAGGATGAAGGTCTCTCCAAGTTCAATTCATCTTTTCCTATCTTTAGCTTCTCTTCTCCACATCACCCCTGCACACTTTCTTATTTCATCCATCCATCTCACATGTGGTCTCTTTCTGAGTCTTTTACACTCTCTTGGAATCCAATTTAAAATTTCAATTGTCCATCTGTTATCATCTCTTCTAACAATTTGTCCAGCTCAACTCCACTTCAGTCTTTTAATTTTTTCAATGAGGTCAGTAACACCTGTTTGTTCTCTTACCCATACATTGCTTTTTCGATCCCTTCTTGTTACTCCCAACATGCATCTCTCCATACTTCTTTGAGTGGTCTGAAGTCTCTGTATTGCTCTTCTATTAAGGGTCCAAGTCTCGGATCCATAAGTAAGAACTGGCAAAACACATTTATTAAAAACCTTCCTTTTCAAACACATAGGCATATTTCCTTTTAGTATCAAGTTATTTCTAACAAAAGCACTCCAACCAAGTTTAATTCTATGATTAATTTTATCCATTATATTCCCATCTGTATTAATAATCTGACCAAGGTATTTGTAACTGTTAACTTCTTCTAACTCATCATAATCAATCTTTATTTTCATATTTTGAGAAAATCTATTAAATATTACTTTAGTCTTTTTAACATTTATCTTTAGTCCTACTTTCATCTGATAACTCCTGCAACATTTCCTGTAGCTCTAAATTTGCAAAAACAACTACATCATCTGCAAAATCTCAATGACTTAAATAACCTCCATTTACTTTCACTCCTTTAGCTTCCCATTTTAATCCACAAAATACTTCTTGCAGCACTGCTGTAAAAAGTTTTGGAGATATGGAGTCACCCTGTCTTTTCAATGTTGATTTTCCTACTATCATTATGTAATCTAATTGTTGCTGTTGCATTTTTATAAATATTCTTTAAAATATGACAATATCCTGGATCTACACCTTGATGATCCAATGCTTTAATCACTGAAGAAATGTTTATAGAATCAAATGCCTTTTCATAGTCAACAAATCCTAAGCATAATGGCAACTCATATTCATTTATTCTTTCTATAATTTCTCTCAATACCTGGATATGATCTACTGTACTAAAACCACTTTTATATCCAGCTTGTTCTCTTGGTTGGTGGAAATCCAGTGTTTTCTGTAGACGAGTTGTAATTATCTTAGTAAAAATTTTGTATAAAACTGATAAAAGACTGATAGGTCTGTAATTTCTAATATCTTCTTTATCACCTTTTTTAAATATTAATATTAATACTGCATTCTTCCAATCATCTGGTACATCTTTATCATTTAGACATTTGGTATATAACTTTGCTAAAAAAAATTTCTATTTCTTCACCTGCTTCTTTTAATATATCAATTACAATTCCATCATTACCTGGAGCCTTTCCTTTCTTCATACTTTTAATTGCATGTCTCACTTCTTCATTTAAAATTCTGGGCAATTCAGAAGATATAATATGTATAGGAGGCACTTGTTCTTTATTACTATATAATTCTTGATAGAAGTCTTCCGTCATCTCTCTTTTTAGTAATAATGCCATCTTTTTTCCTTATTGCAGATATAAATTTCCTACCAATACCAAAATGTTGTTTTACACTCTTTAGACTTATTCTCTTCTACAGCTTTCCTTGCTAGTTCACAATTATACTTTCTTATATCATTTTCAACTCTTTTCCGCACCATTTTACAAAATTTGAGATATTCAATCTTTTTTAATGCATCATTGTTGTATATCCTCATATTCCTTCTTTTCTTCATAAATTCTCTAGAAATTTTATTGGTCAATTGCTGCTTTTTTCTACCAGCTATCTTTGTTGCAGTTTTTAAAAGTGTATCGCTTATTTTCCTATTAAGGTCATTCAAATCTGAATCATGTTCAAAATATACTAATACTTGAAACCGATTTGTAAGTTCTAATTTAAATTCATTAGAATGTTTCTGAAGATTAGAAATATCAACTGTAAATATTGTTTTTCTTAATAATTTTTGTCTCTCTAGTTTTGCATTAACATGTATCTTACATCTTACTAATCGGTGATCACTTCCTGTGTTAAATTTATTGAGATCATTACAATCTTGAAATATGTATTTTCGGTTAGTCAAAATATAATTCAATTCTGCTGTACCTTCATTTGGATGCTTCCATGTCAATTTCCTTTTAATATTTTTCTCAAAAAAAGAATTCATAATATAAAGTTTTTCTTTTTCTGCAAACTCCACAAGTCTATGTCCTCTCTCATTTCTATTTCCATAACCAAAACTACCTACAGCGTTTTCATCTTTCATTTGTTTACCAATTCTAGCATTAAAGTCTCCCATAACAATTTTAAAATGTTGTTTACTCTGATCAGAAGTCTTTTGTACATCCATATAAAAATCTTCTATAACTTCATCACTATGAGAACTTGTTGGGGCATAAACCTGAATTCTCTGCATTTGCTATTAAGTTGTAAAACTGATCTTGCCACTCTGTCTGATACACCATCAATCTCCACAATGTTATTCTTCCATTTTTTATTTATAATGAATCCTACTCCACTTGTATTTCCAATATTTGTGCCTTTATAGTAGAGTGCATGTCCACTTTTTAAATCAATTGTTTCTTCACCTTTTCTTCTAACTTCACAAAGTCCAATAATGTCCCATTTAATATAAGACAGTTCTTCTTCTAACTCTTGCAATCTTCCTTCAATTGAAAGTGATCTGCAGTTGTAAGTACCTAAATAAAAAGTTGTCATCAAATGGCAGCCTGAGTCCGCAAACAGGGGATTCTTAGCACCCTCCGCCCTCAGCCACCAACTGCTGCCTTGGTTGGTGACTTTACAGTCTCCTGGGAATAAAGGCCATGATTTATTTTTGTCTGTCATGATTGTATATATTGGAAAAAATATTCTTAAACTCGGAGGTAAAAAGCCAATAAACTCACCACGCTGGCTAATGTATGCTGGTGCGCAGCCCATCCATGTTCGTATACTATATGAATAATCATATAGTAATAACAGCTGCAAAGACAAGAGCATATGGAGTGGACATTAGGAATTTGCCCTGCTCGGTTCCTTTAAGGCCTCCAAGAGGAATCAAAGGGTCTCCTTTCAGTTAATAGCAAACTCCTTTCTGCAGCCAACCAATTATGTAGAGCATATTTTTTAGTGTTACATTACAAAGCTTTACAGAAGAAAAAAAAAAAAATCATAATATGCAACCATCCTCAAATTGAATCATCAATAACATAAAGCTAGTCAGCTAAATCATACGAAGAAACAATTCCTAGCAGTATTTTTACCCATAATTCAGTAAGATAGCAAAATAATGGCTAATGAAAATTAAAACATACAAGATTTATGAATAGTTGTTATATGATTTTATTAAATATTTAAAGACTAATATTTATTTTACTTATTAGTTTAGTCTGGATAATACAAATGCAATAAATTAGAAAGGCACTACTTATGTTTTTTTTTTTTTAAATATTAAAAAATACATACACATAATATAAATACATATATAACTGATTTTTGCAAAAAGACTCAAATTTTTAACATATATATATTGTTCATTAGTGTTGCAGCTAATAGTTGAGATAAAACATGAGAATGATAAAACATGAGAATTTTCCAGTAGCTTGGTAGTGGAGTTGTAAATATAAATAAAAACTTTGTTATAATTTGCCAAAACTCTTTAAAACTGAATAGTTATAAAATCTGATACAAGACTGTCAACTAAGAGTTTGATACTATTAAAATATATTCTATATCATAAAGTTGTCATTTTGGTGGTAAAATTTATCATTATCAGCAGATATCTCATCAGGAATAAGTCTTATATAAGCATTTTAGTCGATCTTTTCTAAGCCACATTATTTCTAGTCATTTCTTTAAATTATCCATTATTTTTCTTAAAATCATTTATTAACTTTCTTCTTTTATACTTTATAACTCTGTATACACAATCTATTACAACTCAAAGACATATTTAATTGAATTCCTATTTTAAATTTTCTTAACAAAAATTCCTTTTGTAATAATTCTTTTTAAGACAGTTGTCCTAACTTTTTTCCACTTTTCTCCAAATCTTTTCTTCCCCCCGATACTATCTTAGGATTTTTCTTTTTTCTTAATAATTTGTACTCCATATAAAATTATGCTTTAATGTTTATATCTATTAAATTATAAGTGTTATTTTATCTATATTTTTATATAATTGTGGGTTTATTTGTTGTTTTGTGACTTTATAACTCAGCAAATATTGCGCCAATCTTGAAAAATTTTACATGATTTTCTATCTTTTTTTTTATACAAAATTTTACTAGCATACAGAATTTTGTTTTATTTTAAAAAAAAAAATTAAAAAAATGCATGGAAAACCTATATCATAACTGTTTTAAATGACATCATGAAAACCCATAATGAGAGCAGTTCAGATTAAAAAATTGCAGAGTTAGACAATTTTATAAATGAAAAGTATAGTTTTTGATAAAGCAAGATAAATTTATTTTAAGTTAATTAAATTGCGTTTGTACCATGTATTTAATTTCTCATTTGAATAATGACAATTTATATCAGTTATAATAATATATTTAACACATATAAAAGTAAAATTTAAAATGACATGTATACAGCAAGAGAAATACTACTGAATTTGATAAACTTTTACTATAAAAGTGATAAACTTTTAGAGCTGTCAATTTAAACATATTTAAGAACTTAAAAAGTAAATTTTAAAATGTCTCAGTATTCTCACATGATAAAATAAGTTTTAAATATATTTAATTAATATGTGAGAAAGTAAATTTTAAAATGGTATGGGTATTTGCCTGATTTTAAAGAAATTAATTTCAATTAATTAACTAAAATACTAGTATAGATATGATAATAAAAATATAGACTAAATATAAGAAATAAAAAAAAATAAATGTGAAAGGCAGACTCCTATTATTTAATCTTCTTAAAAATGCTCACTTACAATAAATAAATAAAAATTACCTTTTTTACAATGTTGAAAAAATATTATTTTTTCTCTATTCTTTATCTATTATCTACCTATCTTTTATATATATTGTGACAGTCAGTTTTAAATGACTGCCACAAAGTTGACTGCAAGCATTAGTTGCAGTCCAAACAAATGTACGTATTATAATAAAAGGAGTGGTCTGTGCAGGTATATTTCTCTGTTGCTTACACACACACTATATTTAAAATAAATAGGATGAATAGTGATAATACGCCTATAAATAAACAAATGCAGACACCACATATAAATATGTATTTTGCTGTTAATAAATGCTATATGTTTTTTATTTATGATATGAATAAATATAGCAGAGGGTTAAAGAAATTCTTATGGGAAACTGAAATGTATTTGCAAATAACCCAACAGTAAACATATTTTATTTTGATTTGATTTTATTTTAGATTCTCAAATGTTGTATTTTTTTTTCTGTTGCTTGTTGAATATTCTTTTTGGAAAACTCAAAAACAATTTTTATGTGACAACAAGTATACAGTTTTATAATTTTTTTTTTACAACTTAATGTTCATGACCGCAGGCAAGCCAGTGATCTCTTTCTTTTATCGTATAATGTTTTTGGAAAACAAGTGTAGAAATTGTATCAGTGGTTATTCGGCTTGACACCTATTCAACATTATTTAATTAGATAAATGTAATTTTACTTTATTGTTTAAAGAAATCAAGGGATTGGAATTTAAATGGTTTGTGAAATTCTGAAATTAATTAAAAGATAGCTAAAATTAAATCCATTGTTTGGAATTGTTTAATTAAAAACAGAAATGTAAAAGTAATAACTTGTGGAGGGGAAGAGAGAATACACCCTGTAATGGGGGGGATATATAAAGGCTGGTCAGGTGAAATTTAATTAGTGAGCTGGGTTACATTGGTTGATACTCGCACGGGCACTCTTACCCGTTAGCAGTATAGTTTCCGGAGTGTACAGACAAAAAGAAAAGAAAAAGAATTATGAGTGTAAAAACTATTTATTCGGAATGCTGAACGTATTTTAAAAGGTGCAGACCAAGAAATATGATATTCATTGACTGAAAAAGAAAAATACAATTGAAATTTAAGCTAATGTTTTATATCGCTAAGGAAATGGAATCAAGATTTATTCATGATTCAGCAATGGATATGGAGTAGAAACCAAGTTCGGTACATTCGCACAGCTCGGAGTCCTACATAGCCATCCAGTGATGTGACTTTCCATTTCTGAAAGTGTAGCTGCTACGGACAATTTGCCAACCTCCATATAGACCCTGTGAAGTAATCACCTGCACAGCAGATATATATCGCCCTCAAAATCATAGCCCGGAGAAGAACGAAGACTTCGGGAAGTATTATTTATGTTTTTTTATATTTTGTTTTTTATGTCTTATTATGAGTAATTCGTCATTTGACTTAAATTGCTATTATTAAATGAGCCAATGAATTGCGTAATTCAGTCATAAATATTTTGTTTGTAATTTTAACGTAAAGCTTCACGTAATTCATTGGAGTATCTAAATAAATTATAAAAGAATCGATAAAGTAAATATGAAATATTTAAAAATAGTTAAATAGAAATAATTGGGTGGTTTGGTCATTGGATGTATGTGTTTCGCTTTGAAATAATAGAAAATTTATTCCATCCGCTAAGTGCAGGATTGTTTTATAAGGAATAAAAGTATATAAGACAGCGTTCCAAATAATTATTATTGTCCGCTACTGGCAGGACTCATATTATGGAACTTTTAAGATTAAAATTGTAGTTTAGCATGAGTTTGTTCCCCGAGTAAATTTATTCCATCCGCTAAGTGCAGGATTGTTTTCATAAGGAATAAAAGTGTGTACGAAAGTGTTCCAAATAATTATTATTGTCCGCCATGTGCAGGACTCAGATATTGGAACACTTAAGATTCTACTATCATTAACTCGTGGCTAACTCTTTTTTTTTTTAGTATTATGAAACACGTACATACCATGGCCAATACACATTGTTTTATAAGAAATTTTGTTTTGAGTTTAAAGTGTAAGCAGGGGAGAATTTCAGAACATTCCTTTCCCATTCATGAAACTTTAAAATTTATTATACACTTGAATTTTAATTACTATCATTTATGTGTGTGTTTATTATTTTGTAAATATTTATATAATCATAGAAGGCTTAATAAATTTAATATCCAATTTTAAAGTACGGAGTTGTGCTGTGTATTTGATAATGATATTAGTGTTTGACCTTGTCTGTTAACGAAGCAACAAACCACCATCCCGAGATCATGAGTTGATTGAGCTAGTCAGGGATTAAACTTACCGGGATCGGGAATCATTCGTTAGGCATTCACTTTCTATTGATTTTTTATAAGAGATTATAGCTCTTTATTTGTTACATGATCATATCCCTTAGGCAGAGGAGCAATCTCTTTCTTAAGGTGGCGCGTAAAGGTTGCAGTAAACGAACCTTTCAAAGGTATGATTATAGTAATGTATATTTTGGATGCCTTTGAATATTTCTTAATTGCTGCTCAATCTCAGAAAACGCATGTCATGCTCAATGTGGTATAGAGGGAGACAGCGACCATTACAATATATATATATAGGCTATGAATTTTTGCATTATAATACTTAACTCAATTTAAACAACAAACATAAAAATAAAGGTGAGCAGTAATCTCACATTCTTTATATTTGAAAAAAAGGTTAAGTTACAATAATTAAAAAAAGATGACTTTTCTTCAGTGCTTTATAAATTACTTGAAACAATATTAAAAATGATCAAATACAATAAATTATTTACTTTAAAAATAATACCAGCGCATACTAAATTAACAATCTTTTATTAAGTGTTTTATAAATTATATACTTTAAATAATATTAAAAATTATCCAATATACTATTTTAAAAAATCCTTAAACTATATTTTTATTATCTTTTATATATACAATACATATTAATATCATACAATTTTTGTGGTAAATAGATAAGTATGTTATTACACAATGCATGCATTGATTCAGATATGACATTTCAAGCAGCTTGGAGAAAGTTCCAGACTCTTTTTTACTTGGTCCCACATATTACAATTACAGCCATTATCAATAATATTTGTTAATGAATTTCATTAAACAAACCATACGGAAGCATGAAAATGAATAATTAGTTAGATATTTATGCCAAATGCATAAAGAAAACCAATTGTCTGATAAATTTACAGTATTTTAGCCATGAACAAGGATATCATCAGGTGACCGTGGAGATTAAACTAGTCTTATCTTCACATGATCACCATTTCTTATGCTTGCTTATAATTGTTATTAAAACAGGCAAAACTGTATAGAGTGTTTTGCCTGTTTTAGTCTTATCTTCCCTCCTCATATGTTGTCATGATGATATTTAGTAATTAAATTAGAAATGCACGATTCTATCCAAGAGAAATAGATAAATATATATATTAGAAATGCATTATTCTGATCAATAGAATAAAATTTAATAATAATATAACTTTTGAAAAAAACTGTATATTTTAATATATATAACTTCTAAATAGCATGCCAGAGATAAATTCCATGGAACTAATTATTATTTACAAATTATTATGATTTGTAATTAATCAACTTTTTTATGTTTTGCTTTTTGAAAGGTATTTAATATATTATATATATATCAGAGTGTATGGTTAATAATTAATAATACTAATTAATTTGTCACTTTAGAAATATATTTAAAATAAAAGACTGCAAGTTGATTATTCAGTAGTATAATTAATTGTAAAAAGTTAAATTTTTTACAATATTGCTGTTGATAATGCATGTAAAGCCACAGGTATAGCTAGTCTTATATAATTTAGATAATAATGCAACTAACAAAAAAAACTATTACCATTATAAGTGTCAAATATTAAATTTCATATATTTTGAAATATAAAGTTTAAAATAATTTTAAAAATTAAGTATATCAATATTCTATTCATACCAATTTGTAACTGCACTCATTAACTTCTTTTTAAATATAGGAATATATAACATTAGCATTAAATTAAAACTTCACTACTTTTTATTTGAAAGTAACCTTTTTCAAAAACAGTAGAAAATGAAAAACTACTCCCATGATGCTTCATAATTAATTCAACTTTCAATCCATAAAAAAGTAAAAGTAACCATTCTACATTCTAACATATGTATTAAACTTACTGCATTTAACTGAAATCTCATACTTTTCCCAAGTTTTTCTGTTTCTATTTCAACTATAACATTTATAAATGTATTTATTTTTATAATTAACATTATTATCTCTATTCTATAAACTATTTATATAATCTTCTTATCTTTTTAATGTTATCTATTTTCTTTACTATTAAGCTTCCATTCTTTATTTCTATAATTAATCATTTTTTATTTCATTGTCTATGACTTTATCAAACATTTTTATCTAGCTCTTAAAAATGTATTTTTGTTATTGGTATTTGTTATATTCACAATGCAATGCTGCATGCTACTTTGAATATAAAATTTTAGTTCTGATTTGCTTTTATTGTAAGCTTTCAAGCTTCATATTTATAAGTGAAAAATTATATAATGGAGAAATATCTCCCTTTTTATAACACAATAATAAGTCAATATTTTTTTCAAAATAGCATCATTCTAATTAAAAGAGTATCCAATTATTGGCCTATAATTTACTTTTCTTCTTTAACAATTCCAGATAAATATTAAAGTTAAATTGTATTATGCTGCTCTCTAGCAAATTTTATTATATCACAATTTGATTGAAAATTTAAGAATTCTCCATTCATTTTAATACTCTTTTTATTCCCATTAACTTTTAAAAAAACTTTATAAGTTGTTATTATTATGAAAAGCTTATAAGAAATTCTATCTCCTGTTTTAGCCACATTTTTATTAAAAATTAATTAAGAAATCCAGCATGACAATCAATGGATATTAGATAGTAATGCTAATATATCCACAGCTCCCAACAAATTTCTGGTTCATGGTCTTTATCCTTAAGAACTTTGGATTTAAAACTGAAATTAATACATTTATATATACAGAAGCTACTGTTACTCTGTCATACTGTCAAATCCTGAAATAAAAAAAAACAAACAATACAACTTTCGAACACATTGTGTTATGAGGTTTTGTTAATAAGGATTTTTTCTGCCAGTACTGTTCTGTATTTTTAGATTTTATGTACTATTATGTATAATCCAAAACCATAAGTAACAATACATTTAGAACAATTTCTTTCATATATATAAATTTAAAATGATAAAAAATAAAAAAAGCAATGTTAAATTAAAAAATTTTAAATCAACATTTAAGTTTTTTTGTTGGGAAATGCTAACATAATTAATTTTTAACTATTTTCATCACCTAATTAAACTGTTAAATGTTTTTTTATAAAAATGAAACTTTATACTTCTCCAAATACATTCAATTGTTAATAATAATATACAGGTTAATACAGAACACAAGTTTTCAAGGGGCATTATTCTCTAATAAAAATAAACAATAATAACATTTTATTCAAAGTATTTTACACAATGCAAATGCAAAACATTATCATTTCACACATTCAAAATAAATGACTTTCAACTTTCAATAATCTGTCTTCTTGAAGTATTTCTGGCCTGACTAATGCCAGTTCAGCCATGAGAATTGATCATTGATCTTTCAATTTCAAAATACTGAATTTAAGGTGAGATTGTAACCAATTAGTCTATTCTGCTAAAGCAAGGCAGTAAAACATTTATAAATATCTAAGTGGAGACTTCTGATTTTTTTCATTTTTCCTTTTAATGGGAAAATTAATAATAAATTGTTTCTACATATTATGAATTATCACATTAAGATAACTTATGGTATTATTTGTCATTGTTAAGTAAACAATTTATTTAAATTTTCTTGTTTTATTTTTTTCCTCTGCCCAATATTTTTGTCTTACTCCAATTCAATATGTCCATTGCTATATATAGTATCCGTTACTCTAGATATACTTTTTATTTTCACACTAATCATTACTTTATGCTCTTCTAATTACTTTCTGGTAAAGCAAGTAGTTTCATCACTATATTCTTCTACATTCTCGAAGTATTGCATAGATGTAATTCTTGAATTTTCACTATTTCATGTTTAGATTTTGTAGAAATTAGGATTGATTATAGATTGTCTTTAGTTTGTTTGACATCTATGATACATATGGATACACTACTATATATGCCATTGTTTTTTTCTTTTGATGTTCTTTTTGTTGTTTATCAAAACTTTTTATAATTGATGGACATCCATTCTCCATAGATTTTGTTCTATGTTGAACTTTTTTCGAAGTCACTGGCTTCTGAACAATCTTCATTTATTTTGTTCCATAATGATAATATAATTGCAATATTTATTGTTTCTAACATGATTGGATGTAAAAGTTAAATATTTTCCTGTGTATATATAGTGTCTGCGAATATTAGTTATGAGTCTTGTCACAGGAACATCTCCAAATGTTTATTCTTATTTTAATTATATTGTGAATTTACTTGAAAGAGATAATCAATTAAAATTAGAACAAAAATTGGCATTCTTATATGTTCTTGTGACAAACTATCTAATGGTAAAATCAAAATTATATTTAGCACATGCATCAAATAATTATAGAAACACAAGAAGTATAGTTATACCATTATAATGAAACAGAATAGAAACAATTTATTCAGAAGCTAGACTTAGATTTGATAAGCCTGATATAAATATTAAACTCTCATGAAAAATGATTATTCATCAGCTAGCATTAAAAAGAATAAAGAATAAGTATAGTAATATATCCATACTTAAGAGAGATAGCAAGTCAAATTTAAAAAATCAGTATATCAGAAGTTTTCTAAAGATAGCACAAAAATGAGAAATCTTGATCTCTAAACCTGAAATGCTAAAAAACAAAAATTGCATCTATACAGAATGAAATATCATATGAATGTAGAACATATATCAAAGCAACTAGCCATTCAAACGAAAAATGATTAAAAAAATATAAAGCAATGATTAGACATGAAAAAGCAGATATGAATAATATAACAGATCTTGTCTCTATCAATAATGAAGCGATAAATCTGTGATCCAGATTTAAGCTTCACTATCCAACCACATTACTAATCACCAAGTAGGGTTCAAACCCATCCATCCACATGCCTGGGTAATTTAGTGAGTCAAAACGCACAAATACACGCAACTCTTCCTGGCCTTAAATAATAAATTTGAATATGTATTTTAATTATTAAATTTATAGAATTAATTGTAGATTAATATTCCTAAATAATCAAGTCGTGTATGTGTGTTTTCATATATATAGTGGATACTTATGTATTATGTAAATATTAATAGTATATTTGTTTTAATACCTTATTTATTTTTTAATATTATTTAATATAAAATGGTCATAGAAGCTGATGCAACATTTGAGAAGATTCTAGAAGACAATTAGAGTAATGTAATTTTTGTGAATAATAGAGCAACTCATTAGCAAAATTTAATAAAATCGCTCTATTCAATTAATTTTAGTTACAAATAATTAAATGGAAATTATATTCATTCAAATCTGTTTCTAAACTAAAAATAGATTTGAATAATACCTTCAAGAATTCATCAATAAATTGTATATTCTACTATGTAAAGACAAAAGCATATTTCCTGCTGATAGAAATCACAAGAGGTAAGTTGGTATTCGCATTGCCTCAGGTGATTTTCTAAAAGCATTCCTAACATAATGTAATAGTATAAATAGGGCTAAATTCAACACAGGGAATGATTATGGTTCTTTTCTAAGTACAGCAGTTAACTGAATCCATGTCACTCGAAATTTTAACATTATGACCATTAAGTAGTGGGACCAAATTCACCTTTTCCCCATTTTTCCAAAATTATCTCTGTGCTACAATGCCATTCCCTAGCCATGAACTGCCTAATGAGATATGGAAAGTAATTTATAAAGAGAATGCTACCTGCTATCTAATAAAATGAGTGCTACCTGTGTTTGAATATGAACTGCCTCGCAAGATTACGGATACACCCAACTGGCAAGCCCGGAGGTCGGGAAGTAACTATTCAATGCTGCCTTAAAGACCTTACATATTCTATTCCAATTATATATATATTCTATTTTAACATTGTAAATGTAATTCTTTGTCTATCAACAAGTGCCAGTTATATATCTCTGTCTTAATTTCTCATTGTACGACACTCTATAACCCTACAAAAATTAATCTGTAATATCTTTCATCCATTTCACGCTTTACTTTCTTACTGTATTTTAGTGTGGTAAATTTCCTTAAATATTATTGTTTTATATTTATGTACTTTATTTGAACTTAAATTAATATGCCAATCTAACCCAACCTCGCGAATATGTCTATCAGTATAATAACCCCCAGCTTTTGGGGAGAGGTTTAAATGATTATACTAATTTCATTATAAAAACACTCGCTTGCTAGGTTGAGTAAGGATTAAATAATTTTATATGTTGAATAGCAGGTGGCTATTAAGACTGATCTATTTTGTCAATAATATATATTTATTGTTAGTTATTAACACTATCAATTGAATCATACTTTTAAATATTCTACAGTAATTTTGATGATCGTCATTCCCATGATTATAATAAAATCACCATTTACTTGTAACGGCTGTCGAGCGTACTTTTATTGTAATATTTTACTGCTTATCTCAAACGCATATGGGACCTGTTTAACAAAGAGACAATACACTCTTCTTATTACTATGACATTCAAGTAGTTTATTTAAATAATAGTTAGTACTATAATATGGTTTATTATCGGTAAATGCCATTACGCTTGATATTACATTTATATAAGGCTTTAATTCAGATCAACGTCGTTAGAGATGTATTTACTTATCTCAGCATTGCTAGCAGATGCCAGTCTTATTTTGTGTTTATAATTGCTTTGTCATTTGGGATTATTGGAAACTCTGAACCCACCTTGTTGTCATATTTGTCCTAGTCGTGGGATATACATCTACTCTGCTCTGTGTGGGATGATCCCGGGATAGCCAGCCCATCGCATCTTCCTACCGACCCCCATCTTGAGATATGGTTCCACCAGAAGCACGGACATACTCCTTTTCTTTAATAAAATGATGAAGCATCTCGTTGCCGGAAATGGACCAAATCTTCTATGGCCGCCATCTATGCTAGTACCGCCACATCTTAATATTTTAGATTCATGCTATTTAATATCTATAAGTCATAATGCTGTGATAATAATAAAACCATTCACTCTTCATTTATTTATTTGTATTTAGAATGTTGCAATCAAGCTTACATTAAGCTATCTACTCTTCAAATGAATGATTAACCGAGGCGTTACTAAGTCATTATTTCTTATTCGATGTTGTTAAGCTCCATAAAAGTTATGGATGAATAAAAGCTTGTTCTGTGAAATATGCATGTGGCAGCGTATTCATATCATGTTTATTATATTACCATCTCTTGTGATATGCATGTGTTTCACGTATTATAGAAGTGGCATCGATCATATCATGATTATATATATATATAGATTAATTTGATTATAACTGTAAACAACAAAGTGTTTAATTATTTAGGTACATTTCTAGATGGTCATTAATTACTTATTTGTCTCAATTCTAAGATAGCATGAATATTGTTAAATTATTATGTGAAAGTTTGTTTAATTAATATTGGCACATTAAAAACTGCACTATATTAATTGTACATTTACATACATATCAGTTACGACACTAACCTTGTCTCATTATCATACACCCCCCCCTTAACGATAAATTATATAACCGTAAATAAGCAATTGAACATATTTTGCATGAATCTGTAAATATCATATAGATGTAAAGATGATTATGACATTGTGCAGTTATTAAAGTTTATATATTAAATTATTCAATTGTTTGAATCATTATTTAAGTTATCCCTAGTTTTGTTTATGATATTTCATGTATTAGGAATTCATTATGCCTGGGTTACCTAAGATCATGTTAACCATATGTACCTCTATCCTACGATATATTGTCTGCTTGTTTATCTCACTTTAGCCATCCCTCAATTATTCTATTACTTGATTTGCCCATTCTTAGGTATTATTCAACTATTAGTCTGTATCATTCTTTTATTATCTAGCTAGTTAATCATCAATAGTCCTTAAGATATCATATCTCTCTGCTGTGTCTTCGAGACTGAAATGAATTAAATTCATCTGTATCACCAGAGATGTTGTTCATAGTGTTATAAATTTGGGGCATGGGCAAATAGGTTAGATTTCATGATTGCTCCTGACCTGTGTATCTCGGCATGACTGGATTTGAGGTACTTTTGCTCAATTCTGAGTCTTGTTAAATGAACATACAAATCCGACCAGTACAATAAATGTAATGAGATGTGATATTACATTCCTCCAAAACCATTAAAAGTACCCATACCTAATTCAAACCCAAAACTCATAATGACAACATTCTCTACCTTTAACAGAAAGCAAACTATATGTACAATGAGAATGCAAATCAAATAAAACTTATCAAAAGATTAAAGTAGTCACAAGCACTGTAGCTGAGAAACAATTAATTGTTTCCATAATTAAATGTTTAATTTATTTTTATAATTAAACATATAATAAATATATGATAAATACGCTATCTAACTGAACTATAAAATGTAGTAGACGCTAATAATTATCTTTGTTAAAAACTTCTTGTTAACTGTTGTTTAATTCACACATTACAACAATACAAGTAAAGGTGATGAAGTTTAAACACAAGAAAATAAAAAAATACTTAAATGAAAGAAATAACAAACAAATTTTTTATTGTTATTAATCTATCCAATATATATATGAACTATAACAAATAAAGTAAATAATTAATCAAATGCATGCACATAATCCTACTGTTTGAAAACATCAAATTCACATCCAAATCAAACAACCTCACTTTGGTGAAGAGTAAAAGATATAAACAAATGATCATTTTCTCAAAAATCAGATCAAAAGCTCTCATCGCCTTAACCAAGATGTACAATCTTTGAGCAGAAAAATCGAATTTGCAGTTCGATCAGAAAAGTCTACTGCCATTAAAGTAAAAGCAATAAATGAAAATAACTCTTAGGATACTGATTAAAGCTAAATTAAAAACACAAATTCAAACCCAGACAACTAAGGGCTTTTAAATTAAAATCTCAAAAACAGCTTTAAATTATTTGACTTTTCCAGAGTATTTTCAAGTTTAAGCCAGAGAGTAAATCAGTTCAGCAAAATATCTTGCTTTTCAATCAACTTGATAACTTTTATTAACTACATTGATAGAAACACATATAACTATGAATTGCTAAATGTGAAGTTACATTAGGAAAATAAATTCATCACCCATGGAGTTGTAATCACCAAAACTAATTTTAATTCAATACAGCATCTATTCATCTACTGTGAACACCACCAACTTTACTACTTAGATGTGAAGCTGCAACTCAATATCTCAAAGCAGGCCATACAGAGAAATGCTGATCATCATCATATGTGTTCTAAAACATTCAAACCCCACCCACTGAAATATGATCTGCATCAAAGAGGATATTTATAATCTGTTAGAACATTTTCCTTATGAACTCTCAATCGATCTTTAGGTTGATGTCATATTTTTTTATCTTATATATAAATTTTTTTTTTATTTCTTTCTATTAATATAGATTGAAGGGGGTGTAAACTATTAATATGTCAAAGAAGGGAAAAGCTTTATTAGCTTTATTGTAAATTAAAATAAAATATAAGTCCAGGTGTGATCTTGTTTGCAGATAAACTAACTCATCACCTGGGAGAGATAAGACTTTACTCTACTATACATTAAATCTCAACACTTGTACAGTGACATTGTTATTTGTGTTTTGCTTGTTATTACTAATCATTTCATCATTTATTTATTTATTTTCGGTATATATGATTAATAATCTCAAGTGTGGATGATCTTTCCTATCTTTGTAGAGACAAGCCATAATAGAATGGAGGAAGGGACATCCCATACCACAATGTTATTGATATAAACTCATCAATAAATTGACTGGAGATAAGGAATTATGATTCTGATGAAATCTAAATTAGCGAGCAAGTGTAACCATAAATATCAATAAATTATAATTTTTTTTTGTGTTAGTATTGATATTGAATAAATATTCTTTGAAGGGAAACATAAGTGGATAACTGTAACAATCAAAGAATATTTATCAATATCTAAACAAATTATTTATAACCTCATTGCCTAAATTATGTTAATTGTAAATAAATTTGTTAAACGTATAATTTTAAATTAAAGATTGTCATTTGTATTTTTTCTATATTTCAGTTCTCAATTGGTCAAGTATTCACACATTATAAATAGTGATATTGATATGCTCTGAAGTAGAAAATATTCTCCCTGAGTTCGAACTCCAGGATTATTGGAAGTTAAAGGTAGAGCAAAAGAGATGAGTATACAAGTAGATTTTTTGACATATATTTATGTGTTAATACATCATCTCAAAGAAATGAGATCAGAGTGAACATGAATCTATATATTTAGATATCCTAAATAAGCTTCCTCACCCACCCCAACGACCTATCAAGTCTACTGTCATGTAAGGTCGGAACCCATTCCGTTACAGTATATTCCATTGACATAACATAAGAATATTGAGAATAGAGATAATGCTCAGCAAATAAACCCATAAACCAACTAGTCTGATAATTCACAATGTATGAAACCATTCATTAATTTAATGCTTAAAATTAGAATAAAATTGAAAAAATCAGAAAGATCTCATAGGGTTACCTTTGGCAAATTAGCTTAGCGAGTTAAAGTGTTATTTTTAAATTCAATATTCATGAATCTAAAGATCACTGGCTCAATTCCTGTAGCATCAAAGTTAATGATCAGGACAGAGATGATGTGTTTTGCATTAACTTGTGTAATATCATTAATAGTTGAATGTATTTGGAAAAAAAAAAATAAAGGTAGAATTTTTCTAAAAACATAAAACAATTCAACTAGATGATAAAAATAATCCACAAATAGTTACAAGTAAAATGCTATCATCACAAATCTTCAGACAAATAAATAAAATTAGTAACTATAAGAAATAATTATAATTCCATTTACCTGCATAACTGCATTAAAAAAACAGGTGTTACCTAGATTACTCAAACCCTTTAAAATATATATATATATGAATTAACATTTCATATTAAACCAAGTCATACATGCTACTTTACTAAAAATAAAAATCTTCTATACACAATTTACTACTGATAACAATAATAATAATAAAAAATTCTAGTATATTAATCAAAAAAAAAAAAAAAAAACTGGCAACCCAAAGCAAACATTTTAAAATTATTTTCTCCTTTCTCTATACTAGCAATATCTGTGTAAGATAGAATAATTAATGTTTATCAAATGATAGTGCAATTTAATCCTCATTTTTAAATCAGCTTCTAGCTTTATCAATCAAGATATGAAATTCAAAGTTGGAATTTGAGAAATTATATTTTTGGAAGTTGCCTTTAATTCCTTTTTTATTATTTATTAAACTAATAGTCTAAAATTGCACTACCATGGCAATCACTAATTATTCAAGTCTACAATCACTGGATTAGAAAAAGAAGAAAATGTTTTTGTTTACTGTAGCAAATTGAAAGAAGCAAGTGAGGTTGTGTTGCTATAGTAATAATATTCAAGTACTATGGAAGTATTATAATGAAATATTGTAAGGTGTTCTACATAAAACAATTTGAATTGATTTAGATCTATATATTTAGTAACTCTAAAAGAATAATTAAATATTGTATTTGAAAATCATTTAATTTCTTTCAATGATTTTTATTATTATAAAAGAAAAATATGTATAATTAAAGATTGTTATATTTTGTTTTGCTTTTTTTTCATAGAAACTATTATATATTATTTGAGTCATAGATTAAACAATATTGATAAAAAATATATATTATTATTTCACTAAAAATTAACATTAAAAAAAAGACTGAGAGATTACCTTAACTTTTTGAAAAATTGGCAAGGAAGCAGATTTACTTTTGTTATGTCTACTCTTATCATCATTAACATCTGAAGGATTACTTTCTGGACAAGATAAATTGTGATTTTTACCTATAAAAAACTCATTCTAATGAGAAAAATTTTCATATCGATATAAAATTCATCCAACCTTATATTAAAACAAAGATAATTTTTCCAGAACAAAAACCAAATATACATATACAAATAATCTCATTCATTCAATGTAAATGCATAGCAACATGGCTGAGATTTTGTAAAGTACATGATAAATATTTGCAAGATTACAAAAGTTTAAGCTCAAAAAAAAAAAAAGCTGATATAAATGATTCAAGAATATATTATTTTCTAAGATAGAGTGATAACTTAATAAATTATTAACAGCTATGTAAGTAAAAATTTTATAGTATACATATAACATTTAAAAAAAATCAGTTTAATAATGTTCCAATAAACCAATGTTTCAAATGAGACATTAATTTTTTATTTTCGAAATCTAAAAAGTACTTTTCTTTTAACATAACTTTTAATTATTTTTTTAAACTACAGTATATATAGCAAAGCAAAACTCCATATAGTAGTGCCACCTGTGCTAAAAAGAGTAATCAATGGATGCCAGAAGGCTTGTGCATAAAATCCCTATCTAGTGCATACTCATCCAATATCCCCAGACTAGTTTCTGGCTTGTGGCCTTCGTCAGTGAGGAACTAGTCTGGGGATATTGGATGAGTAGGCATTAGATAGGGATTTTATACAAAAGCCTTCTGGCATCCATTGATTACTCTGTTTAGCACAGATGGCACTACTATATGGAGTTTTGCTTTGCTTTGTTTATAAAAAATTATGTGCTAGTATTGGAGATGTGATCATGTGACGCTTGCTGGTTTAACACCAATCCTGCCTAATAGGGTAGGGGTGTCTATGGTTGTAAAAGAGCCAAAGACATCAAAATGTATGGGTGCTGAACTGAGTTCAGACCCATATAACTATATAATCTATTGAGCTTAGATTGAAAATATTTTTTGTGTTTTCAATTTCATGCTCATAGTTTTGTAGTTAAGTAGAGAAAAAAGGTGGTTGCTAGAGGATTGCATTAGATCCTAAGATCTAGATGCAGTGCTCTCAGATCCAAAGCTCCTCACTGACGAAGACCACAAGCCAGAAACTAGTCTGGGAATATTGGATGAGTAGGCATTAGATAGGGATTTTATGCACAAGCCTTCTGGCATCCATTGATTACTCTGTTTAGCACAGGTGGCACTACTATATGGAGTTTTGCTTTGCTTTGTTTATAAAAAATTATGTGCTAGTATTGGAGATGTGATCAGGTGACGCTTGCTGGTTTTACAGTATATATATATAGAGCTGAACCAGTTTAATAATCAATTGTCAGTATAATACCAATCTAAGCACAGCATTTATTCATATCTAAATATACAAACTGGCAAATAACTAAATAGAATTAAAATTAATTATATATTGCTGATTTGCAAATGTGTGTTTTTGGATATAATATTAAGGATGCAGAATCTTTATTTCAATTAAAATTGTAAAGTTTATAAATAAATTAATTTTCATAATATAAATAAACATTCAAAGAAGTTATTTCATAACATCGAAATAAAATGTTAAAATACTAGTTATTAAATAATCAGTAAATAGTTTATAAAAGAATTAAAATAATACTTTTTATACGAATATGAAGAAAAAAACATGTAATTTGTTTCTAACAAAATGTAAAAATTATTAATTTAAATATTTACTCAGCTAAAATTAATATAAAAATTGTATCAATTACTTTAAAGTAAAAAAAAAATTACATAAAAATGAATATAAAACAGTTACTAAATGAAGGGAGGGGTCCCTTATTTATAATGATAATTTAATCCCCTTAAAAAATTAAGCTGCTTCTAGAAATAAGACTTAATTTGTTTATCCAAGAACAGAGATGACAGTGATCAATTAGGAGGTTATATAAAAAAGGCATCCATTTTATCTTAACTCAGCTGTTTGTTTAGTTAAATGCTTACATCTACTATTTCTTGTGTATCTATTATAGATTGTCATCAAGCTAATATAATACAATTACCAACAAACCAAGCATTTATCAATGGGGGAATACCATAGAAAAAAAACAAACAGTTAACAGCATATTAGTATTTGCATATGATTTCCCAAACTACAGATCATGATAAATCTAGAAGTCTAATTCTTATGGAATGCCTTTCTAAGTTTCCTATCTGAACTGTGCATTTATCAACTAACCTGTAATAATATAAAAACTTCCTCTGGAGCATTCTGCACCTAGAAAGATGTTTGTTCTACAGTAAAATGATATGTCCCAAAGAAAAAAAAATAACTGACTTTCAAATTAGCATATTGGTGAACTATAAATATAAAACAAGAAAGATCATATCAGTCAAGCCTTTGAAGTCAGAGAACTCACTGACAAAGTGACCATACCAAGTAGTATAATCAAGGAATCTCACAGTATAAAAAAACATTGACATTAGAATTCAACATCAATAAAAATAGATAGCTATATACGCACGTGTACATGCATTACATTTAAAATTTGAGATGAGTTTATTTTGATATTATTTTTTTAAAATATATTTTTGTTTAAAAGCCTAAAAAATATATTTTAATATAATTTTGAAATTTTAAAATTCATATCACATTTTATTAAACATATAAATTTTTCAAATTTCTTTTCCTTTTTATGTAACCACTCAATTTTTTTTTTTTTAGACACTTTCTAAATACCATAGAAAATACCATTGGTATAGCTTGATTGGAAACATGACAATGATCCATGAAATAGGAATGACTATTGAACTTCTACTATCGTTGAAAAACTACTTATGACAGATTTTCAGAGTATATGTGGATATATATCTTCAAAACCAACTAATTAATAAAACATAATTTGTTTGCTGCTAACTATGAAAATATATCATAAAGCCAAGAAAAAGTCTGTGAAGTTGACAACATCCAGCCACATGTCTTAAATCACTGTAGAAACTCTATACTGAATGTATATACTATTAAACACACACTTACATTAATCAAAGATTTTATTAAAAATAGTAATCATCAAAAATATTAAAGAGAAATAAGAAAATAGACAAGTAAAAAAGTACAAAAAACAAAAACAGAGCCAATAAGATTTGTTAGATGAGAATATTTTATTCTGAGATATATGAAAAAGAATAATTAGGAAGAATCATTACTTTCTATATATAAAAAATGAAAAATAACAGACAAACATTAAAAATAATTACAACGAGATAATAAAAATGATAAAAAGTAGGTTGCAAAGGATGATCAATTTTATTCCATTTCAAATGAGATAGATAGAGGAAAGACTTGGTCTCATATCAATCATAAGTATAATACAAATCTAGACAGACCTATAATTAAAACAAGCATTTATTCTTGTCAGAACATAATGAGTAAAAAGAATTAAGAATAACTATATACCATTAATTTACATAAGTGTTCCAATAAAATTATAGTTTATAAATTATTTAATTTACATTTATGGAAAGGAGGAGATAGGAAATAAAGTCAATAAGTTATTCCATAACATCAAAATAAAGAGTTAAAATATTAATTTATTATATATAAATTCATAAGAATCTGTAATTTAAGATAATTTTATTTGTAATAAACTGTAAAAAATTATTAAATTAAAGTTAATATAAAAATATTAATCAGTTATTTAAAATAAAAATAAATGTTTATATAAAAATAGACAGAAATTAAAATAAAAAGAATCATTAAATGAAGAAAACTCTTTATTTATAAAATAACAATTAAATGAGCTTAAAAGATTATGTTATTGTTGGAGTAACAAGGAATGAGATCTAATTAGCTCATGTCAAGGACAGAGATGATACAAACCAATTTACAGATATATAAAGATCAATAAATCTGCGCTAACATGTTTAGGAACTTCAAAAGCGCTTAACACAGATAAACAGATAATTTTTACAATATTAAACTTCTCTAACCTAGTGCAGAATTATTGATATTATATAATTTACGAGAAGTCAATAAATTATTTATTACAGATATATAAAGAGAGATTTCCATTTTATTTTATTTTTAGTAACATGCTTATTTGATTATATCTATCAGTCCATTATACTCGTAGAGATTTTCATCAAGTTGGGAAATCCATTAGCAATAATATAAGAAATCAAATGTGATTAATATAAGAAAGCAATAGTAGTTAAGAGCATCAAAATACTATTATACAATCTTCAAGCTACAGAACATGATAAATTGAGGATTCTGTAATTCTCATGAGTTTCCATCTAGGCTGGGCATTTACTAACTAATATATAGTCTAAAATAATGTAAAAATCTTCTCTAGAGTCTCTTGTGATTAGAAAGATGGTTGTCCAATTGTGAAGCTGATATATCCCAAAGAAAAAAAAAACTAACCATTAAATCAGCATAATGTCAACTATCGATGTGAAACAAGAAAAGATCACTGGTTAAGTTTTTGTAGTTGGAAAAATCCATCAAAAACCAACCATACCAAATATATGCAAGAAATTCCAAAGCACAAAAAAAATATATAGTAATTCAGTATTAATAATGAATAGCTATATACACATGAATACATATACATTTAAAATTTAATGTGAAAATTTAGTTTATTATTATTATTATTATTTTGATATATTTTTGTTTAAAAGGCTAAAAAATATTTTTTCAAATAATTTTGAACTACACATTTCATTAATGCATTTTATTTTCACATGAATTTTATAATTTTTTTTTTCTTTTCTTTACTCAATTTTATTGCATGTCACTTTATCAGTTATTTAGATAAGACATCACATTTTTATGTATATAATTGAAATGCATCAAATAAATATATCAAACCAGCACACCATAGTAGCTTGCTGAAAATAAATATAAAAGTTAAATTATAATATTTCTGTTTTTGATTTTGAATAAACAATGTCTGGAAGGATATACATTGCTAAATTTTGTTATATTATATATATATATAGGTAAGATTGTATTTATAGTATAAATAATTATATTGTTAATTTTTTATGCTATTAATTAATTAATTATTAGCAACTCTCTTCATACCATAGGGCCACTGAATGCAAGCCATAATAATCAATGGAGATTTGTGCATCAAAATCCCTATCTAGTGCTTACTCATCCAATATCCTCAGATTAGTTTCCAGCTTGTGGCATTCATTAGTGAGGAGCTTTGGATCTGAGATCACTACATCTAGATCTTTGGATCTAAATCAACCCTCCAGCAGCTACCTATTATCTTTTTAGCTAACTATAAAACTATTAATCCAAAATGAAAACACAATAATGTTTTCAATCCAAGCTCATTCGCTTGTATAGTCATACAGATCTGAACCCAATTCATTATTTATACATTTTGATGTTTTTTAATAACCATAGTCACCATCATCCTTTGGCAGACATCATATGATTATCATTTCTTATACATACACAAGCTGTTAAAACAGTGGCAACACTCTCCATACACTAGTAAGCACAAATCTTCTAGTATCCATTGATTACTATAGTTTTTGTACTGGGTGGCATTACTGCAGCTTGTTTAAGAATAAGAAATGGTAATAATGTGATGTTTTATTGGTTTAATTAAATATTATTATTACTATTGTTAAATTAATTTGTCTGGTGATTCTCTGTACTCAGTAGTGTTTATATCCTATGCATGTGTTAAATACCCTGGCTGTAAACTATATAGGGTTACATTATAAGAATTGAATATTATGTGAAACCAGTCTATCTGGGATAATATAAGGTAGTACTTTCATATGGTCGTGTTTTAATTACCAAAATGTGGCTTAAGATTGTACTCATTTCTCTTTTCTGTTATATAAATTATTGATCTAAGCATAATGCCTAATATGAAATATTACAGAACTTAAACCTTCTTAACTATCTGCTACATGAACTGGCAGTCCAATATTGGAGCATAGGTCAGGAAGTTGCTTTATCAACACCTCATCTTTTCATCACAAGGCATATACTATATAATATGTAAATATATATACACTTTACATTTTTAAAAAAGGTCTTATTATTAAAATTATTCAAACAGTAATTTTGCACTGTTGATAATGAATTCATTTAACAGAATATTTTTCAGAAATCAATTAAACATAATGAATAAGGATTCTGTTACATATATATATATATAATGTTCTAAAAAGTTATTTCAAGTCATTTGAAATTAAACAACTAAATAAAAATTAATAAGTATTTGATAAAAATATAGTTGTTTAATTTCAATTAAGTTGAAATAATGTTTTAATAATTTTGAAATAATGTTAAAACAGGCAAAACTCTCCATACAGTAATGCCACTCAGTGCAAGCCAGAGTAATCAATGGATGCCAGACGGCTTGTGCATAAAATCCCTATCTAATGCCTACTCATCCAATATCCCCTGACTAGTTTTTAGCTTGTGGGCTTTCAACCGTGAGGAGCCTTGGATTTGAGAGCACTGTGACAATAATATTTTCAATCCAAGCTCATTAGCGTATATAATTATATAAGAAATGGTGATCATGTGATGCTTAGAGGTTGGAAACAACATTATGGATAAATTTATTAATTAATTAATATGTTTGACCATTATTAAAAATATAATGTTTTAATATATGAGAATTGTGAAAATTAATTTAAAAATTTATACACATGTTATTAATGGTTTCATAATTATTCTTGTTATGATTTTGTTTTCAGAAATTTTTCTTTTGCAATTACTTCATCAACTCCCCAATCTCCTTGTGATCTTAATTAATTTAACAAACTACAATCTTTTTCTTTCCTTCTTTCTTTCTTTTTTTTTTGCACCTTTTTTTGCATATATGTCTTTCTTTATTCAAATGATATATCAAAACATTTGTCTACTTTATGATTTGTTATTATTTATAATACTTATTTGGGCTTCTGCTAATTAAAGCTAAAGTTTTGGTTAATGATAAATAAATCCCTATAATTGGGTCCATCTTTCTTTTCAATTTCAGCCATAGTATCACATTATTAAATAAATAGAATGTCCTCAATTGGAAGCATTTTTAGTCATAGTGATTTTATTTATTTATCAATCATGTTCTGAAGTAATTAGGAATTGACAGATGGAGATGCATGATGCAATCATCTATTATAATCTGCAGACTGTAAACTCCAACTTAAATATCACATAATTTCTCTAACATTTAATTTATGTTAGTTAAAATGATCACTAGATAGTGCAAACAAACTCTTACAATCAGTTTCTGATAACTGAAATTATTTTATTTTGTAACCATCTAGTGGCACTCTTTTCCACTTAGTATTATTCAGAATAATGTCATGTTTTTCTTTTCTTTTATTTCATTAGTACAATCTGGAATCCTAATTCTTTTCAGTCTCTAAAATATCCTGGAAAAAAAAAAAACTATCTTGTAACAATATCTAACATTATGGGATGATTTGTTATAAGATTACAAAATTCAATAAAATGACTTAAAAAAAAAAAAAAAAAAAGATTTGAGAATCAGTTTTTAATGAATTTAGTGATAATGAAAACTTCATCATAAAATATTTTAATTTACAGATTATTCATGTCACTGTAAGTATTACTTATTTTAGTTAATCTACAATTTAATTCTTAATCAATTTAGTTAAATTAATGAAGGTTTTAATAAACTTTTTTATATTTTTAGCTAGCAAAGTCAAGAAGTCTTATTTTACTATTCACATCATATGTCTCACATATGGGTAGAAATCTGAACATTTAAAAAAATCACAAACGTAAGCTATGAGTAGAACAAAGTGGTAAGAGAAAAAGCATATCTAATATAAATAAGCGATATGATCAATAAGAAAGAAATTAGATCAAAAGTGAAAAACGTCTCACTGAGAGTGAAGAACCTGAAGAGAAGATGGGTATGGTATATAATAAAAATCAATGATAATAAATAGTCTATGCTGACCATAAAATAATTATATAAAAAAAAAAAAAATTGAGGTAGACCAATAAGATATTGACATGATGAACTGATTAGTTTTGAAAAAATTCCATGGTTAAGATTAGTAAATGATAAATTATGAAAAATGCTGGAGGAATGAATGCCTTAGTTCAGCAATGGGATATTTTAGGCTAACAACAATAATCAAGTTCTTCAACAAATACAATTTAATGTTATAATCCTTGATATCATTTTTATTTTTTTGTATACCTTCTTGGTTAAATTCTGAAATATTACTACAATTTGCATATATCCCACTCACAATCAGAAAGCATTTGTGTCTTTTTGGTACTATCTTGTCTTGAAATCTATTATAACAAGTATTTAATAGCATATTCTGCTTTCTCATTTCTCAACTAGATTTTAATAAGTCAGAAAATATACAAAGTTTACATTAATTTAAATTATTATTAAATTTATATTGTCTCGTTATTTTAATTAAAAAATTTTAAATTTTAAAAAAGATAAAAATTGTTTTCGAATTTCAGAAGCAGAATTCCTACATGTGATATAATTCCATTACTAATGATAAAAGAAATCACTTATATGAAATAACTATCAAAAATGTATTAACATATCCAGTATATAAATTTTAAAAATAATACAAAACAAATGTGTGTCATATATAAATATAGATACATATAAAATAAATAATATAAATTCCATAATTAAACTGTAATAAATTTGTGTGATACTAGAAATGTTTCTCACTTAGAGTAAAACTAATAATATTCATCATTCACAGCCTTTAATTCATTTTCACTGCACATCATCCTCTTCAAAAGGAAAATCTTAGACTGTTAAATGTTTAATCCATCAAGAATGCATTAAAGATTTGAGTGGTAAATATTATTGGAGTTTTTGCTCAGTGTGAAAAGCATTTCTATTAATGCACAAATTATAAAAAAGTATTCTTACATGGTGTCATAGATTCCGACTTGAAATTTATTGCATGCCTCCGAATGAACTCCACACATTCTAATAATTTTTTACTATTTTCCACAGCTACATCATCATCACAAAGATAACACCTATAATTTAAAAAAACAGACACACACAAAATTGGCATTTAAATGCATTATAATTTATGAAATAAAAGTGAAATTTTTATCTGCTTAAAATATATTTTAATAGGACAATTGACACTTTTATTAAATTAGCTTTACTGTCTTATGTGACACCAATCATGTCTTTCAAGAAAGTTAGTGGCCATGTTACTAAGTTAAATTATGAAATGCTGATGAAAATTCTTTCATTTAGAAACATTCTTTTCATTTTTTTATATGATTTACTGATAGTCTACTGTGATTTTAAAAATTTATTTTTTGCTGACTGATAACGATTATTCTGAGATTCATAGTTATTATCAGCCTCTTGTAAGGGAGTAAGCCCATTCTAACTTCTGGATAAAAAAAAAAAAATAGGAAAAAAGGACAAAAAATGCATACAGATAATTGGAAAAAAAAGGAAAAATTTAAGTCATAATTGCTACATATGTAACTAAATGATGGAAATATGGTTTTATAAATATAATCCCCATTATCACAGTTAGTTCACAATGATGAGTAATGACATAAAGAAGTTTATAACATGCCCCATATTAACCTAAATGATTAAAAATAGTAATAGAAAAAAAAAGCAAACAAAAGAAACAGAAAAGACTATAAGTATAGGAAATGATACTTAGTCTTTGACAATTATATTCTTATTCCATAAAGCAACAGAAGATACTTTTGTTTCAGGCATTATTTAATCAATATTTGGCTATCTCTTATAACTAATACTCATTCTACAAGCCAATATCTATGCACTCCATTGCTAGCCTGAATTCAGTATCGAATAAAGAATTTATTGCTGCCAGAATTGGTATATGAGTAACTAAAGGATGAAAATATGATTTAAAAAACACACAATTCCATTGTCACAGATAGTGCAAAAAAATTACTAATAACATAAAAGATTCCCATCAGATTCCATACTGATCTAAATGATTTTAGAACAACAAAAAAAGAACAAGGAAAAGAAACAGAAAAGGTCATGTGTATAGGAAATAATATCTAGTCCTGATTGGATCCAAAATTTTATTCCATAAAGCTACAGTATATATTCTTGGCTGGGCATTGCTTAGTGAATATTCAGTTAATCCCCTTATATTTATCTGACAAGCACTTCACAATTCAATATCTAAACTATACTGTCAGAATGATGAATTTATATACAATATATATAGTTTATAAAGTAAGAAGTAAATTTTAAACAAAAAAAAAAAGTCAATATTAATAGAGAATCGCTAGCCCGGGAATGTTATATTAATGTGTTTTTGGTTAGCATCAACACCATCAAGCGGCTGACACGATAGATCAGAACACAACCAAAAATATTTATTATTTCACATTCATTGATTATTTATTATTTGACATTTATTGATTGTTTTTCAAGTGTTGACTAAATGAATGTTGGACTAATCATAAGAAAAATTAGGATCATTTCAGAAGTTTATCTTTAGCCATCCAACTAGACATCATTGTGAATACAGATTATTAATTAGAGGGTAACTGCCAAAATAAAAAAATAAGATTGTAAGACAATGCTGTCTTCTCCACTAAAAAAAAGTATCATACTTGTATGGTGCTAAGCCTACACTTTCTCTTTACACCCTAGTTTTATCATCTAGGTAAAAATAAATACTAATATATATATATTGTACCGGTCGGATTTGTATGTTCACGTAACAAGATCTAGCATCTAGGCAAAAATACCTCGAATCCAATCGTGCGCAAGATACACAGGTCAGGAACACTCATGAACTCTGCCCTATTTGCCTATTCCCCAGATCTATAACATTATGAACAACAATCCCGATGATATCGATTTAATTTACTTCTCACCGCCGGCATCGCTCATCGGAGACACAAAAAGACACTAGGCTAAATTTAATGATAAACAAACTTAAAAACGAACTATATTTTACGAGCAATGAAGGCTCATGACCTAGCATATTAATTATGAATTTAGCGGAGATCATCTAGTCATCTGGAGCATAAATAATAAATGGATATTAAATTAAATAAAAGAAAGCAATGATTCAAGTTGATGTATATAGTTTAAGATTTATTAGATTAATAACAAAAATTATGTCGGGTTATTTATCCGACATTAGCCTCATAAGTATTTTATATATATATATTTGATTCATATTTTACAATAACTTGATATTTGCGGCTATGCCAATAATATATGTGTGTGACTTAAGGAATTAGCGCTATTGGAATGTATTAAAAATACTATTACACCCCCAGAGAGACGAAAAGAGCATTTACTTGATTTAAAAAGGAAATAATTTTACAAGTAAATATTACATTTTGTTTTATTCAATATTATTATTAATTTGAGTTGTAAATAATTAATGTGCGGGATGGATAATGAATAAATGAGAATAAATTTATCACATTGATACGCATAGTAAACTAATGGAAATATGTCTGTTTAGAGAAATCATCGCATTACGACTTATGGCTATTTCTGGGTGACTAATAATACACTGAAAGGCGGTGCATGCATGGCGGCAGATTGAGGTGGTCCAATTATGGATCCAGGAGTGTGCTTCATGAATTTGATTAACGAAATTTACCGATTTCCTCTGCAAACGTAGGCAGGATCGGTGTTGAGACGAAGGGCGGTCGGCAATGTCTTTATTGGGCTGGATTTTCCAGAGCAATTCCCATATAAAGCATGTACGTACGACCAAGTATGTCCCCAGGGTGTTTTTACAGCCTGGTTAAAGGACATTGAGAAATGATGATGGGGCTCGACTTAGCGAATACCTCCATGTGAGAGAGAAGCACGAATATATATGACGAAGTGGCCTATATGCACGCAACGCTTAATAATACAATATAAATATAACTTTAAAGATTATCTAAACTTATTTACTGCCCATAAATTGTGAAATACTCAGCGTAATGGTATGGTTTCTTCGTTAAACAAACATGGATAATTTTAATTAAATATAAAGCTAAGATCTGAAGACCCCCCCCCCTTACATTATGTTACTTAAGATTATTCATAACTTCCCACACATTTAATAAATCTCAATCTCGGTTAATAAATGCCCTTATGAAAATATATAAATTAATACAAAATAAATGGGTGATGGTAATGGCTATGATGGGTTTTACCTATATAATATAAATTAATAACAGATAGCGCATTATTTAGAATGGAAAATATTTATGAAACAGATGTCAATCTGTTTTTCTACAGTAAACATAAAAAATAATTAGTTTGTTTATCTAAAATCGCTAGCACCTGGGCAAGTCGAATAAGACTTGTTATGATTAAGTTATAAGTTAATTACCTGATAAATGATGGGTGGGGAAAATGAAAATAATTATATGCTGGCGATTTTAGCATTATTGGCATTTCTTTTTAAAATATAAATACATAAATCTAAACTAGAATTATTTGCCACTTGGAAATAAAAGAAAAGAAAACATTTTATAAGAGGCTTAATAGTGATTAGTTATACAGAGTTATAAGAATTACATACTTCGAAGACATTATATATATATAGTTGAAAAATATATTAAATATTACAGAGAAGACAGGATTTGAGAATTACGAGTGGCCAAAGTTCTTTTTACCTTGCTATCTGGAAGAGCGATTTTAATACGAGTCAGTCCATCGGTATTGGTTCACTAGATCTAGGGTAGCATTATTATATGATAATTAGCATTTCACTTTTACTGGAACAATATATATATAAAGTTCATCAGTACGGGATGCAGAGTTTCGCTTATGGAAAAAGCATATCAGAATGAAGGGGTGGAAATTAAAACAGACGTGGATTATGTATAGCAACATCATAATTTTATGATCTCCTCTTCTTTGGATTCAAATCCAGCAGTATTTATACTTTTATTTTGATGATGTAACTTAGCAACTACTGCTGGACCTGAGGTGGTTTAAGCACTTACTGTACATCTGGAATAATTTACCCGATATTTTCTTATCTGGTAAGACTTTTGAAACAATGCAATTCTGTTATCAGTTTCTCGAACGATTGTTTTAAAATAAATCTTATGATTTTAAAACAAGCTAGCATGGACAAAATTTCCACTAATGGGTTTATTTTATTATTACAAAATCGTAATCTTTTACTTTTATCTAAGGGGATCTTCCGGGTAATTGTTTTCGAGAGACTTTTTAATAAGATTGCACCATTTCTGGCTACTAAATTACATATGAAAAAATTAATAAGTTTCATGTATGATACTTTATATATAACATAACTTTACTAATTTGTTCGCAATCTCCTACACTGAAATATATATAGATTTATTACTTACGCCCGTATACACATGAGAATATTAAATAAATAAAAATATCTTTAGATTAAAATACATAAGTGTTTACGTGATTTATGTTAAAATACTAAGCAAAAGAAATATACGTATTATTAGATATGTATATATGTACGTGAAGGTGGGTTTGAATATACTTAGATGGTAGGAGATTGGATGTGGGCTGTGAAGTAGGATCTGAGCATCAGATCTGCTTCAATATATATATATGTGGTTAACTATTATATATACAAAGTTAAATCCACAGCCAGGAGTATTGATTTGCAGCAACCAATCAGATGTGGTTCTGCAGGCAGAATGAAAACAATAGCAAATTTATTCAAGCTACCACTAATCAAAGATAGCCTCTTTTAGTCTGTAATTCATCTTGTTATATATGAGCTAGTAGCTGAACATTGTAGCTACAAGAGCTGAGATACAATGTATGGCAACATTTCTAATTAGTAAATGGGATGACTGTCATATAGATGAAATTAAATCCACAACCATGGTGTATTGATGTGCAACAACTAATAAGATGTGGTTCTGCAGGATGAATGAAAACATCTTTTGATTAATAATAGCTTGGACAGATTTGCTAAGTGTGCAAAACTGCATCTGATTGGTTGCTGCATATCAATACACTTTGTCTGTGGATTTAACTTCGTATGTAATGGTTATCCTATTTACCAATTAGTGTACATCTATATTAACTGTTAAAAATATTAAATTTAAATACATATATATTTAAACCTATTTGTAATTATAAATTTTATTTCTAAATGCACATTGATTATGTAAGCAATATTTACTAAGGCTGTAACCTCAAGAATGTGCTTGTAAAAGTGTGATAGTAGGGACCTCTACAGGTCTTAACCACAAGCTTGGGTTTTGTGGTTAAGACCTGTAGAGGTTCCTACTATCGCATTTTTATGCGCACATTCTCGAGGTTACAGCCTTAGTAAATATTAAACCTATTTGCTAACATTTAGTCTGAATATTTGTTCATATTATATTACCTAATGAAATTAGAATTTCAAATGAAAAAAAAAAACATGTTTTACTACCTTTAAGCATTGATTACTTCATTTTAAAATATATTTGCTTGATCAAATTTCAGTTCATAAAGAGTTGAATCATATCCATCAATGAAATATTCGGTTGTCATCTGATCCTTCGTGTCAACCGCTAGAGGTATGATTTCTAACTAAAACCACATTAATATAACGTTCCCGGGCTAGCGATTCTCTATTAATATTGACTTTTTTTTTTTTTTTGGTTTGTTTACAAAGTTTACTTTCTTTCGTTTCTGAATTATTTTTCCCAAATAATATTTTTGACGATGGGATAATAATTGTTTTTTTGTTTAATTTTTTTTTTTTACCAAAGGGTCTTTTTTGGTGTGTGTTATAGTAATTTGTGTTTTTTTTTTAAAATAATATTACTGTTTTTGTAAAATTGGATTGACAAAATTCAAGAGAGAACGGGTTTTTTTCATGGATCTTTAAATAATAATTTATGTTACTTTGATAGGTTTACATTTGATTGCCGACAAAAATTATTGGGAGAAGTGTTGTTGTTTTTTTTCCGCACGTGTGTGTGTATGTTTAAATAAAAATTAAAACCTTTACTTTTATCGGTTTACATTTGATTGACGACCGATTGGACTTCCTTTCGTTTATAAATTATGGTTTTGGTTCTACAAATAAATATTTTTGTCAATGGGACAATAATAGTTGTTGTTTGTTTAATTTTTATTGACAAGAGCAGGTGTTTTTTTGGTGTAGATTCAAATAGTAATTGGGTTACGTTTAAATAATAAGTTGCGGTCTTACTTTGATTGGTTTACATTTGATTGCCGACACTAATTATTGGGAGGGGTGTTTTTTTGTGTGTACGATTGTAGACAACAATTATTGGGAGAAGGGGTGTAACCGTTTAGTTTAAGTTACTTTTAGTAGTGGTGTACATTTGATTGCTGACAATAATTAGTGAGAGGGGTGGGTGTTTTTGGGTGATGATTAAATACTAATTTACCTTCCTTTTATTTTACATTTGAATGCTGACAACAATTATTGGGAACTAAAGAGGTTGTTTTTTTGTGTATGTTTAAATCAAAATTGAAGTTATTTTATCGGTTATATTTGATTGACAATGGCTTTGACTTTCTTTTCTTTTTTTCGTTTATAAATTATGGTTTTGGTTTGCCCAAAACCTAATATTTTTGACAATGGGATAATAATAGTTGTTGTGGTTTTCTTTCATTTTTATTGACAAGAGCAGGTCTTTTTTCGGTGTATGTTCAAATAGTAATTTGGGTTACGTTTAAAAAATAATCGGTTTACCTTATTTTTAGTGCTTTACATTTGATTGCCGACGACAATTAGTGGGAGGGGTGTTTTTGTTTACGATTAAAGAATAATTGTACATTCCTTTTATTTTTTACATTTGATTGCCGACAACAATTATTGGGAGAAAGGGTTTTGTGTTTTGTTTTTGTGTGTGTATGTTTAAATCAAAATTTAAGTTACTTTTATCGGTTACCATTTGATTGAAAACCGATTTGACTTTCTTTTCTTTTTATTCGTTTATAAATTATTTGGGTTTTCCCAAATAATATTCGATTTGACAATGGGACAATAATAGTCTAGATTTCTTTAATTTTGATTGACAAGAGCGGGTCTTTTTCGGTGTACGTTCAAATAGTAATTTGGGTTATGTTTAACTAATAATTTACTGTCTTACTTTGATTGGTTTACATTTGATTGCCGACGACAATTAGTGGAAGGGTTGTTTGTTTTTTTCTATACGATTAAAGAATAATTGACATTCCTTTTATTTGACCATTTGATTGTGGACGACAACAATTATCGGGAGAAGAAGGAATGTACATTTAAATAAAAATTGAAGTTACTTCTTTTATTTTTGACATTTGACGAAGGCTATTTAGAATCCCTCAAACAAGCTTGCCTTTACGAAGTGAACATTTCCTTCGGCAGATGTTTTTGGACCTCAAATCTGCATATATTTGCCGCACAATCCAATCTTTTCTTTCAGCAGCAAGATGTTTTTCTCTTTTTTTCTGCTGTAGAAATATTCCAGCGCTGGCTTCTGTTGTCTGGCAATTCCCATCTTTCCAAGTTTTCTGTTGTTTAGCCATACTTTTTGTCTCGGAAAATTTCTCGCTAAAACGTGACTCAAAGCGTGATTTTTTAATTTTTACGCTATTCCACCCTAATCGAAAATTTAAGAGGAATACAAATTTATGAGGAACAATCACGATACTGTTAAAATTGATAAAATGTAACAGTACATCAATTGGCCTTATAAAAAAAAGACACCGATGAAAATTTAAATAATTTTGACACGATCAAATTAATACACCCTCGTACGATATTGTCACATCAAATACATAACGCAGCATTACGATATAGTGCATGACACAAACAACTACGGCATTTTCCTCTGCTTTTAGCATTGGAAAAAGCCACACCGTTAGCCGCTAAGCCGAGTTAACACTCTTTCTAGATTTTATCGTAGAAAGGAGACTTAACTTCCGAGTTAACACTCTACCTTTTAGCATAGAAAGTAGACTTAACTCCGAGTTAACAATCTTTCTAGGATTTATTTTAGAAAGAATGCTTAAAGGCTTGGGTGCGGCTGCGGAAACAACATATTTCTAGAAATTTAGCTAGAATCGCGCCTCTAGCGGCTGACACGAAGGATCAGATGACAATCAAAAAAATGAAATATTCTCACTAACTTAGATAAAATGAAAAACAAGAAGTTAATAGATCTCTTTAAATTGAGTTAATTTTCACATTCTCATTTCTATATTCCTGAGCTTGATCTATGTAATTGTTTGTTGTTTTTTTTAATTCTTTTTAAAACATATAATAAAGATAAAGAATTCATGTTTAAAAAAAAACCTATGACAACAAATATCTTTATTTAGAAAATTGTTCTTTATAATATCGAATTTCACAATCAATGTTGTTAATAAATAGTATGTAGCAAAATATGCATTAACGAGAACAAAATAGTTAATTTTAATACAAGATATTTTATTAATTAAAAAAAAAGGAATTTGAGTATTTAAGCCAAACAATGTCTTTAGTTTTTAAAATGAATTCTATTATGTTAAAGTGATTGTATGGAATGCAACCAAGTTTAGATCAATCTTAGGAAGTAAAAAAAAAATTAAATGATTTGTTGCTTAGAAATTATATCAAGTTCAAGTGCCAGCTGTGATATTGAGTTTCAATTTAGAAAATTTTAGCTACTTGAGTCTATCACACTAATTGTGTTAAATTGCACATGGTAAAAATAATTAAATAGTTAATCAGATAATTATATAATATTTAAACATCACAACTGATTTACTGAGCTTTAAATTCACAAAGCTGTAGGTATCAAATTCATCAGCCTACCATTACACTAAACTGCACAAGGCAGATCAACCTTCATATTGTTTTATGCCATGGTTATTTTCATAAGAAAAGAAGTTTATTTATCTAATTTTTCTCAAAATTGAGATTTTCAGAAATTTGTCTAAATCAGCATTTCTCAAACTCATTGATATAAAGACTCCCCTAGAATATATAGAAACATTTGTAGTCTCTGAAAAAAAAAATTCTTAATAGAGGCATATGCTATTATTATATAATTTTACTGTATTTATATTTAGTTTATTTAAATAATTTTATTATTTACACTTTCATTGGAATACAAAATACTTGAAGAATTACAAATATTACAAAGTTCATGAAAAATGAAATATAAAACTCATTAATAATAATTAGAACAAAAATTTAATATTACAGCAAGATATTTTAATAACAATTTAATATGGTTATGTTTGAGTATTGCCCGCAAAAATTCAATATCTGATTAGATATTTGATACAGTAATTCTTAGATTTTCTTCTGGTATTTCCAATGATAAATAAGATCTATGCTTATTTTTAATTAGTAATCGTGATGAAAATGCAGTTTTACAAAAATATGCAGCTGGAACCAGAATATTCAAAGCTGTGTTTAAACAATGAAGGATATTCTTTTTGTTGCTAAATCCAAAATTCTGACAAATCCTTTAATACAACCTGGGCTATGTGTTTTCCTAAAGGTTTGTGATGATGGTGTTCTAATTGTATTTTTATATTGGACTATTTCCATTATCTAATAATATATGTACTGAATGACTTTAGAAAAATTTAACTTTACTTAAATATTCCAAATACATTCAACTGTTAATAATAGTATATGCACAACATTTCTAGAGGTATTAGTCTCCCTTCTTATACAGGTGTTGCTGGCCTGACCAGCTACAGTACTACAACCTGGGTCCTTAGATTCTTAATTTTTGAATGTTAAGGTAATGCTCTAATCAACTGACCCATCCTGTCAATGGCAACAGTCTGTAGTAATTTCAAAAGCGCTTGCAAAAACACAGACTGATGATTAGAAGAAAGAAAACAGATTGTGTCTAAGGTAGCAGAACATGTATGTGTCAATGAACATATGTTCAATTGGGAAAATACAAAAATTTTGGATAGAGAAAAAAAGGTATAAAGAAGAAAATTTAAAGCTGCTCACATGACAATGGCAAAAAATACCATAAGCCAACCCAATGTGACTATACATAATGTATGGAAACCACTAATCAACTTTGATCTTAGGAAAAAGTGGAGAAATCAAGAGGAACCTCATAGATAAGTATATGAAATTACTACAGCCTGTTGACTTTGGCAAGATGGCCAGTTAGTTAGTGTTACCTTAAAATTCAAAAATCTAAAGACCCAGGTTTGAATCCCATGCTAGTAATGTCACTGGTCAGGCCAGCAACATCTGAACAAGAGAGGAGACTAATACCTCTCGAAACATTGTGCATACGCTAACCTGTTTGATGTGCTATTATTAGCAGTTGAATGTATTTGGAATATGTAAATAGTCCAATATAAAAATATAACCTGGGCTATGCTGTTAGTTGGCAGAAGGATAATTATAATTTTTATACACAAGAGAAAACAACCAAAGTTTAAATAAATTTCAAGAATTTACTTACTCTGAATAATAATAATAATAATAATAATAATAATAATAATAATAATAATAATAATAATAATAATAATAATTCAATTCAATTCAATTCATTTATTTACCGTACAAAACTACAGCATAAAGCCAATTACAGTATTGCACCATAACAAATATATAAATACATAAATGAGTTTAAATGACAAATTATTAATATAATTATGTGCCATATTTCAATAAAAGATAATTAACACATTTAAAAATCTAAAGTAAAATTAAATATCAGCATATAAACAATTATTATTAAAACATTAATAATAACAAATAAATAAAAGGGATAAATATAAAGCGCGTAACAAAATAATAATAATAATAATAAAACAATTTAACATATATATATATAAACAAAATCAAGTTAAACCAATCAAATATGACATTTAAATTTAATAACATAACAAAATTGATTATAATCTAAATTGAAGTAATTATTATTACTACAAATCTGATTATATAAATATGGCAGTCTAAATAAAGGAGAAAATCTAAGAACATTGGAATGACAAGTTTTAATGTAACAAACAGAAGCAGACCGAGTATCATGCACATGAGATCTAATTATAACAGTAGAAATTGTGTTAGATAAAAGAACTATTCTATTAATAAGTTTATAAAGATATTTAAGATCTCTATATAATAATAATAATAATAATAATAATAATAATAATAATAATAATAATAATAATAATAATAATAATAATAATAATAATAATAATAATAATAATAATAATAATAATAATAATAATAATAATAATAATAATAATAATAATAATAATAATAATAATAATAATAATAATAATAATAATAATAATAATAATAATAATAATAATAATAATAATAATAATAATAATAATAATAATAAATAATAATAATAATAATAATAATAATAATAATAATAATAATAATAATAATAATAATAATAATAATAATAATAATAATAATAATAATAATAATAATAATAATAATAATAATAATAATAATAATAATAATAATAATAATAATAATAATAATAATAATAATAATAATAATAATAATAATAATAATAATAATAATAATAATAATAATAATAATAATAATAATAATAATAATAATAATAATAATAATAATAATAATAATAATAATAATAATAATAATAATAATAATAATAATAATAATAATAATAATAATAATAATAATAATAATAATAATAATTATTTATTTATTTATTTATTTATTTATTTATTCATCATGAAGCAAACAATAAATGTATAATACAGTGAGATAAATTCCATACAAGAAAAATCTTGTGTGAGGAATTTAAATGTAACAACTAAAAACACTAATAAAATACAAAAAAAAAAAAGTATAAATATAACAAAATATTAAAATCACACAGATATTGCATTTGGCAATTCAATCACAGTAATAAATAATTACATCATAACATAAAACTAATGCTTAGCATAATATAACCAGTGCCATAAATGCTTTTTAAAAATCAAATAAGATAGTATTCATTAAATTCACAGAACAATCTCTTATAAATACATATTAAATAATTTAGGACCATTATAACTAAATTGCTTCCTACTGGATGTTTTAAGAAAATTATGTAAAGCTAACTGATATTTAGTAGATAAACGAGTATTTACTAAAAAAACACTAATAAAATACAAAAAAAAATATAACATCATCATCATCATCATCATCATCATCATAATAATAATAATAATAATAATTCAATTCAATTCTTATTTATTACGTGCATTTCAACACTTTCGCTTTAAAAGAAATACACAAGATTACAAATAAATATACAAAACAAACAAAACATTATTCAATATAGTAACATTAATAAAAATATACAATAAGGAAAATTACAATTCATAATTAAAATATATATAAACACATGTTATCTACAATAGATTCAATTTCTTTTTAACATTATTTATAAAATAATCACAAAAAACATCAATGTCATTAAATTTTTGATTATATAACTTTTGTAATCTGTTAATGACAGATTTATTTATAAAAGAGTTTTTAGTTTTATTAATATTAAAAGTGTACACTTCCCTTAGTGAATGAGAAGGAACTCTTAATTCAATTTTGGATATACAATCGTTTACATCAATTTTTCCATCAATCAACTTTTTTAAAAATACCATATCTTTAGTTAGTCTTCTTTCAGTTAATATTGTTTTAAGATTTAAATTTTCCCCCTTTATTAGTTTAATAAATCTTTTCTCTACATTAGAAATTTTAGACTCGATGTAAGCCAAATCCAAATTCCATATAGAAGATCCATACTCCAATAAAGGTACAACAAGAGAACAGAATAACATGTACTTTATACAAGGAGATAAGTCTCTGCCAAATCTCAAAATACATCCCATCCGTCTATATGCTTTACTTATAATATATTTTACATGCTCATTAAAATTAAAATTCTTACAAAATATAAGTCCAAGATCAGAAACAACTTCTTTGTATATAATAACATCTTCATCAATCATGTAATGATAAACAGATCTATCTGTTTTATTGGTATAAGAAACAATACATGTTTTACTTATGTTTATTTTTATATTACTAAATTTACACCATTCTTTAAAATAAATAATATCTTTTTGAAGATCAATATGATCATCATATGTACTAATTCTTTTAAATAATTTACAATCATCTGCATAGGTAAGTATCATACTTTTTTTAATATTTTGATCAAGATCAAACATAAAAACATTAAAAAGTAAAGGTGCTAATATTCCACCCTGAGGTACCCCAATTTTATTTTTGAATAACTTAGAGTTAACTTTATCCATATAAATGTAGGAGAATCTATTTTCCAAATAATTAATAAACCATGCAATCAAATGAGAACTAATTCCCATTAACTTAAGTTTATATATTAGATGATTATGTGCCACATTATCAAATGCTTGTGACATATCAAAATAAATAACATCATCATCATCATCATCAATAATAATAATAATAATAATAATAATAATAATAATAATAATAATAATTTATTTATTTATTTATTTATTCATTATGAAGCAAACAATAAATGTATAATACAGTGAGATAAATTCCATACAAGAAAAATCTTGTGTGAGGAATTTAAATGTAACAACTAAAAACACTAATAAAATACAAAAAAAAAAAAAAAAGTATAAATATAACATAAAATATTAAAATCACACAGATATTGCATTTGGCAATTCAATCACAGTAGTAAATAATTACATCATAACATATAATATAAACAAAAAATAAAATAAAATAAAACTAATGCTTAGCATAATATAACCAGTGCCATAAATGCTTTTTAAAAATCAAATAAGATAGTGTTCATTAAATTCACAGAACAATCTCTTATAAATAAATATTAAATAATTTAGGACCATTATAACTAAATTGCTTCCTACTGGATGTTTTAAGAAAATTAGGTAAAGCTAACTAATATTTAGTAGATAAACGAGTATTTACTAAAAAACACTAATAAAATACATATATATATATATATAACATAAAATATTAAAATTATACAGATATTACATTTGGAAATTCAATAACAGTAGTAAATAATTACAACATAACATACAGTATAAACAAAAATATAATAAAATAAACAAAATAAAACTAATGCTTAGCATAATATAACCAGTGCCATAAATGCTTTTTAAAAATAAAATAACTAGTGCTCATTAAATTCACAGAACAATCTCTTATAAACATATTAAATAATTTAGGACCATTATAACTAAATTGCTTCCTACTAGATGTTTTAAGAAAATTAGGTAAAGCTAGCTGATATTTAGTAGATAAACGAGTATTTACAACAGAAGATTTAGTATCCAAATGAAGTTTCCTACAATAAATATCAAGAATCACTCTATATTTATACAAATGGAAAACATCTAGTATATTAAAAGTGGCATAAATATCTTTAACAGATGTGGCACGTGATCTACCAAAAATGATACGCATTGTATAATTCTGTAAAACAGACAATGTAGTCATTGCAAAAGTAGAACAGTTCCCCCAAACTGATATATTATAACATAATAAGCTTTGATAAGAAGAAATATATAAAGTAATCAAAGCTGACCGAGGAAAAAATTTAGATAAGTAGAAAAACATATAATTTAATTTACGTAAACGAGAACAAAGGAAGTCAATATGGTTTGACCAAGATAGTCTGGAGTCAATAAAAACACCTAGATAGCAAATATTATCAACAAAAGAAATGTTAGCACAAGTACAAGTGCTATTACAATGCCAAAAATACTTATTACAAATAGTAATGTTAAGCGAATGAATATTTGACCTATAAGAAAAATTAATAGCTTTTGTTTTACTCAGATTAATTGATAAATTATTAAATGCTAACCATTTACTAATTAGGATTAAATCATCATTAATTATTTTTTCAACAAAATTATATGAAACTGCAGCATAAGATAAAGCAATATCATCTGCAAAACCATAAATCTTAGATTCTAAAGGTAAAGAAAATAAATCATTTATATAAATTATAAATAAAATGGGACCCAAAACTGAACCTTGTGGTACACCATGGTTAACTGTTATAAAAGAGCTTACAACACCAGAAATATTTGTTGCTTGTTTTCTATCCTTTAAGTAACTCGCAAACCATGAAATAAATCCACCACGAAAACCATATGAATATAAACGCTTAAGTAAAATTTTGTGAGATACAGAGTCAAATGCCTTAGACAAGTCTAAATAAATAGCAACAGTTTTAAAATCCTTATCTAGTGAAGTTGTCAAATTGTTTACATGACTATAGAAAGTGTCCAAGGTACTTCTACCAGAAATAAATCCATATTGATGTTCAGATAAAATATTATTTTTAGATAAAAATGACATCATTTTCTCTTTAACCACCATCTCTAACAATTTGGATATTACAGATATAATAGATATTGGTCTATAATTGTCAAGCTGTACAGGATCACCCTTTTTAAAAACAGGTGTAATAAAACCAACCTTCAAACAAGTAGGAAACAAACCAACATTTAAGGAAAGATTAAACAAATAAACAAGAACAGGTATGAAAGCTGACTTATTTTCCTTAAGAATCTTTGGTGTTAACTTATCTAGACCAGCTGAATGAACATTCTTTAAGAGATCAATTTTACCAGACAAATCCAAATCAGTAACATCTGTACACAAAAAAGAATTTACACAAGAATCAGCAAAAGACAATTCTTGTACTGGTGTTCTATCTATTGATAGATCTGAAAAAAAATTATTAAACAAGTCAGCAACACATTTTTCATTATTTTCTACTTCAATCAAATTATCATTGTGTTTTATAAATTTAAGTTGATTTGACAAAGGTTTCTTTACAAGAGAATTTATCAACTTCCATTTCAAAGAAATATTTTTATCATTAAAATATTTTTGATAATATTGAAATTTTAATTTCCGAATATCAGATTTAATCTCAGTATTCAATTTCCTCAAAGTCAACAAATCTCCACCCAAACATTTTAAATGATTTCTTTGATTAATTTTTCCAATCAAATCATTCGTTATCCAGGCTGAGCGCTTGCGGTTTTTGCTAGTCAATTTAAAACTAACCATAGATTTTGCAATTAAAGATTTACAAATATCTTGAAATTTTAAAAATGCTGAATCAACATCATGCAGAGCAAAAACATAATCCCAATTCTGATCAGATAATAACATTTTTAGTTTATTATGTGATAACTTATTAATATATAAATGAGTATTTACATGTGGTCTACAATTTAATAACCTCAACACAGTTGCAAAATGATCCGAAATAAAAATATTTTGTACAGACGATTCATAACTTTGATTCTGGTTTAATCTGACAAATATATGATCCAAAATTGATTGACAAGATTTCGTAATACGAGTAGGTGAAAAAATAGCTTGATTAAAACCATAACTATAAAGCAAATTCAAATATCGTACGGTAGGCCCATGTAGATTATTACATAAATCTATATTTAAATCTCCCATAAGAATTACTGAAGTAGTATGTAAATCAGACAATAACACATCAAGTTCAGCTATAAAATCCAAAATGATACTTGTGCACGATCTATATAAAGCAACAATAGTTAACACAAAACAAGGTAAATTCAGATGAATCAAAACACATTCTGCAGAGGCAAGAAATGGATTATGATACGTAAATTTAATGTTTTCTTTCACAAAAACTAATACACCACCTGAACGTGAAGACGCACGAGGAGAAAGAATATTTGAATAGCCATCCAGAACATATAAATGCTGTTCTTCAATGGAAATCCAAGATTCAGTTAAAACTATCACATCATAAAAACCGGCAGGAAAATCATTTAAATACACAACAAATTCATCGAAATTAGATCTAACACTTCGTATATTCATATGAAAAACATTTAAATTAGACAAAGTTTCATCATGAGAATAAAATGCATCAAGCTTCACTTTAGGAAATAAATTTCAAAACGCTGACAACTCAGATTCATTTTTAATTAAAACACACGGAGAATTTAAATCATTTCTAATATAAACCAATCCATTACGTATAAAAGCCATACCTTTACGTTCACGCATTTTTTGCTTAGCCTTCCATAACAGCTGTCTAATATGTGGAGTTATACGTTGATTAATATATACGCGCTGACTAGATTCCGTTAACAAAAAATCAGAAACCGATTTAATAACATTTCTCTTCAATAAAAATGATTTAGCTAAATTTCGCGAAGCAAAACGAGTAACAATAAAACCTGCTATATTATTAGATTTAGATTTTGTCCGATAAACATTCTCAATACAATTAGTAGTAAAGTTTTCAATTTCAAGTTTTTCCGCCAACTTCGTTACAATTAAAGATAAATTTTCATTTTCACAAAAGGGAACACCTTGTATTTCAATTTCACAATCCAACCGTAAACGTTCCATAGAGTCAATTTTTTCCTTTAACAAAGTGATTTCGTTTTCACAAGAATCATACATATTTGACAATCGTAGTAAATTATCATTATTTTTATCAACTTTACCCCGCAAAAAATCCACGTCAACCTGAAGCTTCGCAACCGTAATCGTAAGCTCTGAAATTGCCGTATGTATAACCGGAAGTAATTTTAATTTTTCCAAAATATCACTTAAAATCAAGTTCGAAGAATCACTATTATTTACCATAACAGAACCATCATTATCAGGTGGAATTCTACAAACATTACATCTCCATTCCTGCTTTTTTTAAAAGACATTCGTCTATAAGTAGCCTCTCCTAACGTTGAGCACGTGTAATGAAAACTGGTGCTACAGCCCATACACGAAACAAAATTTCCATTTTTTGGTAGTAAATCATGACAAATCTTGCAGAAAGACATTTTATAAGCAAATCCAATTAAATCCTATTTTACTGAACACAATAAAAATTAATATTTATAAATAAAAATACAGTAAAACAAAACAAAAGCAAGAGAGAAAAAATTGAACACGTCTTTAATCTAGAACACCGGAAGTAGTAGTAGTAGTAGTAGTAGTAGTAGTAGTAGTAGTAGTAGTAGTAGTAGTAGTAGTAGTAGTAGTAGTAGTAGTAGTAGTAGTAGTAGTAGTAGTAGTAGTAGTAGTAGTAGTAGTAGTAGTAGTAGTAGTAGTAGTAGTAGTAGTAGTAGTAGTAGTAGTAGTAGTAGTAGTAGTAGTAGTAGTAGTAGTAGTAGTAGTAGCTAGTAGTAGTAGTAGTAGTAGTAGTAGTAGTAGTAGTAGTAGTAGTAGTAGTAGTAGTTAGTAGTAGTAGTAGCTAGTAGTAGTAGTAGTAGCTAGTAGTAGTAGCTAGTAGTAGTAGTAGTAGTAGCTAGTAGTAGTAGCTAGTAGTAGTAGTAGTAGTAGTAGTAGTAGTAGTAGTAGTAGTAGTAGTTGTAGCTGTTAGTTGTATGCTGCTGGTAGCTGCTGTTGTTGTTGTTGTTGCTGTTGCTGTTGCTGTTGCTGTTGCTGTTGCTGCTGCTGCTGTTGCTGCTGCTGCTGTTGCTGCTGTTGCTGTTGTTGCTGTTGCTGCTGCTGCTGCTGCTGCTGTTGCTGCTGCTGCTGCTGTTGCTGCTGTTGCTGCTGCTGTTGTTGCTGCTGTTGCTGTTGTTGGTGTTGCTGTTGTTGCTGCTGTTGTTGCTGTTGCTGTTGTTGCTGCTGTTGCTGCTGCTGCTGTCGTGTTGCTGCTGTTGCTGTTGCTGCTGTTGCTGCTGCTGTTGCTGTTGCTGTTGCTGTTGCTGCTGCTGCGTTGCTGTTGTTGCTAGTGGTGCTGTTGCTGCTGCTGCTGTTGCTGGTTGTTGCTGTTGCTGTCGTGCTGCTGCTGTTGCTGCTAGTGCTGCTGTTGCTGTTGTTGTTGTGGTGTTGTTGCTGCTGTTGTTGCTGTGTGTTGCTGCTGCTGGTTGTTGCTGCTGCTGCTGTTGCTGTTGCTGTTGCTGCTGTTGCTGCTGCTGCTGCTGTTGCTGTGGTGCTGCTGTTGGTGGTTGTTGCTGCTGCTAGTTGTGGCTGCTGCTGTTGTTGCTGTTGCTGTTGCTGGTGCTGCGTAGCTGTTGCTGCTAGCTGCTGCGTTGTGGTGCGTAGTGTTGCGTTGTTGCGTCGTTGCTGCTGCTGCTGCTGCTGCGTAGCTGTTGTTGCTAGTCGCTAGCTGGTAGTTGCTGCTGCTAGTAGCAGCAGCTAGCTGCTGCCGCTGCAGCTGCTGCCGCTAGCAGGTAGCAGTGCGTTGCTAGTTGGTGCGCATTGGCAGTATTACTATTGCTATTACTATAGCAGTGGCGATGCATTAGGACATTAGCATTAGCGCATTGCATGGCACGTTAGCATTAGGAGCTATGCATATGGCATTAGGGTATCGACGTATGAGTATGATGAGGAGTAGGATGTAGGATGAGTAGGATGATGATGAGGATGAGGAGGAGGAGGAGTGAGGAGGAGGAGGAGGAGGGAGGAGGAGGAGGAGGGAGGAGGAGGAGGAGGAGGAGGAGGAGGAGGAGGAGGAGGAGGAGGAGGAGGAGGAGGAGGAGGAGGAGGAGGAGGAGGAGGAGGAGGAGGAGGAGGAGGAGGAGGAGGAGGAGGAGGGAGGAGGAGGAGGAGGAGGAGGAGGAGGAGGAGAGTGAGTGAGGATGAGTGAGGAGGAGTGAGTGAGGAGTGAGTGAGGAGGAGGAGTGAGTAGTAGTAGTAGTAGTAGTAGTAGTAGTAGTAGTAGTAGTAGTAGTAGTAGTAGTAGTAGTAGTAGTAGTAGTAGTAGTAGTAGTAGTAGTAGTAGTAGTAGTAGTAGTAGTAGTAGTAGTAGTAGTAGTAGTAGTAGTAGTAGTAGTAGTAGTAGTAGTAGTAGTAGTAGTAGTAGTAGTAGTAGTAGTAGTAGTAGTAGTAGTAGTAGTAGTAGTAGTAGTAGTAGTAGTAGTAGTAGTAGTAGTAGTAGTAGTAGTAGTAGTAGTAGTAGTAGTAGTAGTAGTAGTAGTAGTAGTAGTAGTAGTAGTAGTAGTAGTAGTAGTAGTAGTAGTAGTAGTAGTAGTAGTAGTAGTAGTAGTAGTAGTAGTAGTAGTAGTAGTAGTAGTAGTAGTAGTAGTAGTAGTAGTAGTAGTAGTAGTAGTAGTAGTAGTAGTAGTAGTAGTAGTCAATTCAATTCAATTCATAATAATAATAATAATAATAATAATAATAATAACACCACCGTCAAATCGTATGCCACGGTCGCAAAAACTAACATGCAAGCAACAAGTTCAAAGAATTTCGCGACTACAATAAATAATAAAATAATTCCGAGATTTAGAAAAACAAATCCGAACGATATAAAACAGTTAGATTTAAAGATACAGGTAAACCAAGACCCTCCCCTTGCACACTGGACCGATAATATGCTAGAAAGAATTAATGAACACTTTAACAACACGATTCCACGGGGACTCTATACATCGTTCAAAAGATTTTTTTCACCAAACTCAATAGTAATATCTGCCACAGACGCAAATATATCGCTGTATCGGTTTCCACGCACGTTATTATATCAAGCAATAACTGAAAACGAACTGTGGGAAACGATCGTAAGAATCGCAGATCATCCAAATCCCAGATACCTCGCAATTGAATTTCTTGACAGTAGTCAAAAGAACCGATTTCTAAACCAAATTAAAACATTAGACAATTACGCGATTGTTATAGTCGATCAAGATCGACTATAATCAAATTACAGGAATAATAAAAAATACATATTTTGGATACACGAAACAAGACTTTCAAAAAATGATGGATCCATTTGGCAAAGTTATAGCATTTCAACCAATATACCTCAAAGACACACCAATACCAATATACAGCAATAGCTATGATTTTAAGTTAAAATTACACAAAGACATTGACCCAGAATCTATACCAACACAAATTGCAGACCAGGAAGCTATGCTGAGCCTATATATAAGAGGTTTAAAACCACAATGCTATGCCTGTGGCAAGCGTGGTCACCTAGCCACACAGTGCATGGATAGCCAACTCATACAGGGCCAGACACCAAATAATCAGCACATCCAATCCCAACATGAAGAGAGCAACAGTACACAAGATAACACCAGTAACTCAAACAGTCAATATGAAAACAATTACAGTACAAATGAAGCTACTAAAAACAAACATGCAGAAGAAAACACAAATATACTTGAAACTACAACAGATAGCTCGAATAAATTAAATGAAAGCACTGATCAAATGGAACAAAATCAAGCACAAAACATACCTGAAGTATCACAAACACCAGGAATATCAATCAGTAACACGGCAGACTCAAATCCAGACATATCAAATGATACATACAACTCCCCAAAAACAAGCATGCCGCATATAATTATAAACAAAACATCTACAGATATTCTAGACTCACTAACCCCATGCCTCCCTCCCATAGAAACAACACCAACAGAAGTCCAAAAATCTGGTCGGCCAAGGAGAAATAAATCAAAAAGAGCCAAAACAGATGAAAACAATACTCTAACAGAAATGATTGAACACTTGGCAGAAAACTTAATACCTATGGAGCTGGATAGTAATCAAACCACTAATAACTGCTCACAAAACACTAGAGAATATGCAAAAGCTTCACGCAAACTTCAACACACTGTGAAACCAACTCGCAGCCAATCACGATAATGAAGCTAAAAATAACAGCATTTAATATCAGAGGGCTCAACTCAGTCAACAAAATACATCAGCTACAACAATGGATAAAGATTACACAACCTCATATACTAGGACTTCTAGAAACTAAAATATATAGTGGCTCACAAATTGACCCCACAGTACATCTAAGCAGAGAAGGCTACTGTGCATGCTCTAGAGACACATCATCTCCCTCAGGGGGTACTGGACTGCTCATAACACAAAGTTGTCCATTTGACTCATTCAAAATCATATATATAGATGCAAATTTACTAATAGTAACTTTTAGTCATCAAATCATCACACTAAACATTATATTTGTGTATATTCCACCGAGCCCTACAATTGTCTCAAATATTATATTAAACATAAACTCCTTACTTGGCTCTAATTCACATCCAACCATACTAATTGGGGATTTCAACATGAAATATCAAGAGTTCATTTTAAAGTGGCTGCATCAAATATCAATTCCACTTATGAGTGCAGAAGGTTTTCTGTCAAATGAAGCAGTTACCTTTCACAATGGACGTCATACATCAAGAATTGATCTGTGCTTTTATTCACCTATGTTACACCATCAAATCAGCCTAAACATCAACCCATCTCCCTTCTCTGATCACTCTGCACAAACCATACTAATTAATCTGACAGGAATTCAAACAACTGCACTTACACATGGTAAAACAATCAGAATTCTACTTCCAACTTCTACCCCAGAATTTATTTTTTCAGAAACATATATAATGCTTCACAAGATCAAAAATATGCAACTTGACCCCATTCAAAGATACTTAGCATTCATAAACATTTTATCATTTAATATAGATCACATTACACGCAAATCCCCCCCCACCCTCAAGACTGCTAGCACTGGCTGATGAAATACATAAACGGATTACAATGATAAACCCAACACACACCAGTCAACAACATATACGCAGACTTACACAAACATATAATAGCATCTGTAACCACCTGAAAAACTACCTAGCAATAAAAAAGAGTAAAGTCTGCCTCGGCCAACAACACACATGGACAAGAAAATACATTCGCTGGGCCTTGGGCTACCCATCCACTGTCAGAGTGCCAATGGCACTCACAGAGCAGGGGCACACATACGCAGGAAATAATATGTTAAAACCGATATATCAGCATTTCAAACAAAAGCTGCAAGCATACCACCCAGTCAAATATAATCCTAATGTCTTTGGAAAACCAGAAACAAATACCCCACATAACATCACAGAATTTGCTACTAAACTGGCAACAGTACCTAATGCATGTCACCCAGGAGCACATGGAATCCCCAAATTTGTCCTTGCACATCTCAGTCAGTTCACTAGCCAATATTTATGTGACCTTGCAAATCATCTATCACAGAAGTTGCATGACATTCAAGGCTTATATCCAATAGCAATAGTCCCCTTCAACAAGAAAAAAGTCCACGTATCAACACTATCTAACCTAAGACCAATCTCAATGGGGCCACTTACAATTAAAATAATTGAAAAAGTACTCAAAGACAGCCTAGAGCCACATATTCTACCACTAATTTCACACAGCCAGTTTGCAAGGAAGCAATCATCAACTGCACAGGCTGCAATGATATTCAAAACCGTTATAAACTCAGTACGGGACAGGAAGAAGTATGCACCAATTGCAGTTCAACTTGATATAGAAGCGGCTTTTGATTCGGTTGACATCAATACATTAATCAATATGCTAGCTGACACCACAATTCCATGAACTCATCTGTACCTGCTCACAAACCTACTACTTAGCAGAGAAATTCATATCACACTCAATGGCAAAAATTCCCCATCATTCATTCCCACACAATCCATATCCCAAGGCTCACCACTAAGCTCACTGCTATTTACTTTTTACATCAACCCACTTATACTCAAAATTCAACAGAGTATCAAAGGCATACAGATACCAGGCACATCACAACATATAGCCTGCATTGCATATATGGATGACATCACAGTCTTCCTACCATCAAGAAAACAGATACCAATACTACAGAAAATACTGCAAGACTTTCAAGCAACACACCATCTAAAATTTAATCAAAACAAGACTGCTGCTTGGTCTCTATACACCAGTAAGCCATGCACGCAAATTTTCCAAGGCAAACCGTCTCCTTTCCTCGGCTTTCCTTTCTACATGGGAACAAACACAATGAGGCAAAAAATCCAGAACAAGTTAAAAGATGAAGCAGAACAGATCACTGCTTCACTATCAAAAGCATACCTCTCAATATATGCAAAAGTACAATTGTTCAATCAGCTGGTAATCACCAAGATTATCTATTATTCTCCCATAATTCAATTCTCAAAAGCCTTTACATCAAAAATCTCTTCATATTGCAATAAACTTCTATGGAATAGAAAGACAGTGTCAATATCTGCAAAACATCTTAGTCGACCAGCAATACACAATGGTTTGGGGCTACAAAACATAGATATTTTTCGAATACAAAAGACTGCAAACCTGATAATAGCCAGCCTCAGACATTTCCCAGAACTCCAGTATCTAATACAAATAATACCCACAGACAAACCTCCACCTTCACATTGCTATCTATCATCAGTTATAAACCAATTCAGAATCACACATACTCAAATATCACTGCAAACAACTACAAAATATTCATATTGGCAGATATATGCAATGATCTACCCGGGATATACATCAGATATTTCAACACAGATGCTCGGAATAAACAACCGGCAGCTGCTTAAAAAATTTAAAAAATGGTCCATGGAGCCCAAATTCTTTGATTTCCTCCTGAAACTAAATCTATATGCTTTGCCAACATCATATTTCTTAAGATACAGACGATTATATACAAAAATAGACCCCTTCTGCACGCTATGCCACCAAGCAGAAGAAACTCAACAACATCTGTTTTACAACTGCCCAGCATTAAACAATATTCGGCATGAAATAACAAATATATACAGAAAACCAAACATCTCCCTGCAAGATATTATCAGTCCATTCAGCAGAACATCCACCCCAACAATCCGAGCAGCAACCTTCGTACTTTATGCATTTTGGTGCACACGATGCACATTTGCTTTTGGCAACAATACAAGGCGGCATCCATCAACTTTTCACAACAAGTTAGCACAATTAAAAACCAGAGACAATAAAATAGCACACCCAGACATTTTCGCGGCTACTTGGTCACTTGTAAAACAACGGTCAAATCTCTAATAGTTCTGCCTTTCCTCAATAATAGACTTAAAAAGAAAACAAGAAAATGGACAGCAAAAAATCCATGAATCAATAAATGATAACTTAGGATAAACAATCCATCACTCACCCGGTATATATATGTAAGAACTTGGAAAGAACTCAATATATATAATCCTCGGAAATATCAGTGTAAATGCATGTATATAAAAATTATTAATGTAACCTGTTTTCTAGATTGAATAAAGTTCCCCTTTTTGAAACATCATCATCATCATCATCATATAATAATATATATATCATCATATCATATCATCATCATATATATCATATATATATATATAATAATAATAATAATAATAATAATAATAATAATAATAATAATAATAATAATAATAATAATAATAATAATAATAATAATAATAATAATAATAATAATAATAATAATATATAATTCTATCTAAATATAATAATAATAATAATAATAATAATAATAATAATAGCAATCGTTAAGTTCTCCGATGTAAGTATTTATTTTTTACTTTTGTTCCAACTTGTTATGCGAAAAACAAACATAATACAGGAAAAATCGAATTATATAATAGATTAATAGTGTTTTTTGAAAAATATCGGTGTGTTTTAATATCTTTTTTAAAAAAAAATACTGACTTGAGTCAGAATAAATCATGGCTACTGCCCAGTCAAGCGTGAGCGAATTAAGCACCAATACAAAATTAACAACATCGTTAGTTTCAACATCGCCTATTTCGTATGCAAAAGTACTTAAAAGTAATAGCAATACTACAGCACCAACTCAAATACCGCGCTTCCGTAGAACAAACACAAATGATATTAAAAATCTTGATCTAAACACTCGAGAGGAAAATCAACCCCCAGCCGCAATCTGGACAAAAGAAACGCTTGAAAATGTGACGGACCGTTTCAGTAATACGGTGCCTCGGACGTTATTTGAAACATTTCGCAGGTTTTTTTCACCAACTTCGTTAGTACTCGCAGTAACCGATAATCAATGCTCATTATATCGTTTCCCAAAAGCTTTATTATATGAAGCAATCACGCAAAATGCACTATGGGAAACAATCTCTTGTATCGCCGACCATCCAAATTCTCGATATATAACCATTGATTTTTATACTCAGCAGCAAAAAGAACGGTTTCAATCCACTATTTTAGCACTTGATAATTACGCACTCGTAATTATAGATGAAAACCGGAAAAATATAATTACTGGAGTGCTTAAAAATACTTATCTTAAATACAACGTACAAGATTTTCAAAAAATGATAAACCCGTTTGGAAAAGTAATTGCCCTACAGCCTATATATTTAAAAGACACACCTATACCGATATGTAGTAATCGTTTTGAATTTAAAATAAAACTACATAAAAACGTAGACGCCTCAACGATTCCAACACAGATTACAGATCAAGAAGCGACACTCTCTCTTCACATAAGAGGTCTAAAGCCACTTTGTTTTGGCTGTGGACAGAGAGGACACCTAGCAACTCAGTGCGATAACACAAAAAGCAATCACTGTGAACAAACTAAAATCCTCTCCCCAGAACAACCCAGTGATGAAAATAAAATTTATAATAACACTACATCCATTGGCAACCCAATAATAGAAACCGGAAAAAAACAGGTTCAAACACCCACAAACAAAAATAATAATGGATCAGAATTGCCTATCCCAAAGACCAACCAAAAAAATAATAACACAAAAACTAACACAGAAATCCAAGATTCAAACGAAAATAATTCTCAAGAAACCACAACACAAAATACAGCAATTACATCACAGGATCAGCATCTCAATAAAACAAAATGTGTACCAAGTAAAAATCAACAAACAGAAAGTAAACACACACAGTTATATAATGAAAATATAAATCCAGATAATATAAAGATACCAATAATAAAAAAAACTACAATTATAAACAAAACTGCATCAAACATAATGGATGCAATAGAAGCCCCTCTTCCACCTATTCAAGAGAATACACCAGAGGGAAAAAAGAAAGCCAGGTAGACCACCTAAAAATCATGAATCCAAAAAGGCAAAAAAAACAGACCAAAAGCACAACTCATCAGACATATACAATTTAGAAAATGATGAAATAGAAATGGATGTAAGCCAACAACAAATGGACACCTGTTCGGTTTCATCACAAATTGCCTGTATAGAGTCTGAAGCAATATTAAATGAAAGAAAAACTGATAATAAACCCAACAATGTCTTAAATATGTATCAGCATCCATCTACTGCAATATAAACAAAAATTTAGTATTAAAAATAAAATAAAAATCAATACCCTGTTAAAAAATTATTTAAAACATGAAGATAAAAATTGGATCTCTCAACATTAGAGGCTTAAATGCCACCAAAAAACTTTTTGATCTCAAAAAATGGTTACATACAACACAACCACACATACTGGGGCTTTTGGAAACAAAAATATACAGCAGCTCTCAAATTGATCCATCAAAATATTTAGTCAGCCAAGGTTTTTGTGCCTGCTCAAGGCAATCATCATCACCATCAGGTGGCACAGGCATAATTATTTCCCACAACTGCCCTTTTGATTCTTTTAAAATTATATATATTGACTCTAATCTTATCATATTAACACTCCATCATAAAAATATCACACTTAACCTAGTATTTGTATATATACCACCAGGCCCCGTCATCATCTCCAGAATAATAGCAACAATAAATTCAATGCTTACAGCAACACCAAATCCCATAATACTCCTGGGAGATTTCAACATGACCTACCAAACTTTTGTCACCAAATGGATCCATCAAATAACAATCCCACTTATGAGTGCTGAGGGTTTTCTCCCATCAAACTCAATATCTTTTAATAACAATAGATATAAGTCACTTATTGATTTGTGTTTCTACTCACCAATGTTACATCATTATTTTAATCTTGAACTCTGTCCATCTATAATCTCAGATCATGCTGCTCAGTTCATCACCCTCGACCTAACAAAAATACAGAATACAACAATAGCCCTCCAAAAGACTATGCGAATACTTCTTCCAGCACAAACAACTGAATTCCTATATTCAGAAACATATATAATGCTCCAAAAACTTCAAAACATGTCACTCGATCCAGTACAAAAGTATATAGCATTCACCAATATACTTTCTTTCAACATCAATCATATTACCTGCAACTCAACACCCCCCACCAGATTATTAGCATTGGCAGATGAACTACATAAAAGAATAACCATTTCCAGACCAACTACAGATAATCAAACACAAATTAAAAAACTTACAGAAATGTACAACAATACATGCAATACACTAAAGCAATATGTAGCAATAAAAAAGAAAAAAATATGCCTTACACAACAACATACTTGGACCAGAGCATACATACGGTGGGCATTGGGATACCCATCCACAGTCAGAGTGCCTATGGCACTTGAAATAGATGGCTCTATAACAGCTGGACATAACATGATAAACCCAATATATCAACACTTTAAAAAAAAACTGCAAAAACAGAGAGTGTACATACCAAATGAAGACATATTTGGAGACCCTGAAACAGACACACCAATAACAACAACTGACATTGTATTTCAACTTGCAACAATAACAAACACATGTCACCCAGGACCACAAGGAATTCCCAAATTTGTGTTCAAACATCTTAGTCACTTCACAGCAAAATACCTGTGCGATCTAGCCAATTACATATCCCAAAAAATTTACAACATACAAAGTCTATACCCAATTGCAATGGTTCCATTTAACAAAAAACCAACAGCAATATCATCTTTATCTAATCTACGACCAATTTCAATGGGACCTTTAGGAATAAAAATTCTTGAAAGAGTGATAAAGGAAAAAATAGAACAACACATACTCCCTGTGTTATCATCAGCACAATATGCCAAAAAAGGATCATCCATTGGCCAGGGTGCCTTAATGTACAAAACAATTATTGAAGTAGTAAAAAAAAGAAAGAAATATGCACCAATTATAGTTCAACTAGACATTGAGGCAGCTTTTGACTCAGTGCCTATAGCCAAATTATTAGACGTGCTGAAAAAAACAACAACACCTCCATCCCTACTATATATAATAGCAAATCTGCTACTCAGCCGTGAAATTCACATCACATTGAATGGAAAAAAATCACCAGCCTTCAGACCGAGTCAATCCATCCCACAAGGATCCCCCCTAAGTGCCTTGCTCTTTACAATATATATAAATCCTCTATTAATAGAGATACAGAAAAAAATAAAAGGCATTCAAATTCCAAACACTGCTTTAAATATATCATGCATAGCCTATATGGACGATGTAACCGTTTTCCTCCCCTCTAAAAAGAACCTCCCCATATTACAAGAGATAATCAAGAATTATACCTCAAATTTTAATTTAAAAATTAACACAAATAAAACTGCTGCATGGTCAATATACACAGGCAAGCACTGTACAGAGATGTTTAATGGTAAACCATCTGCTTTCCTTGGTTTCCCATTCTACCTTGGAACCAATGGAATGAGGCAAAAAATTCAAAATAAATTAAAAATAGATGCTGAAAAAATCACAGCCTCACTTGAAAAGTCATACCTGTCAATATATGCAAAGGTAGCACTATTTAATCAACTTATAACTACAAAAATTACATACTATACACCTATAATCAAAATTTAAAAAAACTTTATATCTAAAATCTCCACAATCTGTAACAAACTAATATGGAAGAGAAAGACAGTGGCAATCTCTTTAAAAAATCTGAGCAGACCACCACATAGCAATGGACTTGGACTCCATACAATCAATGTTTTTTACACACAGAAATCAGTAAATCTAATAACAGCAACCATAAAAAGATTTCCAGACCTGGAGTGTGTAATCAGTATAATACCCACAGACAGACCACCCCCTTCATATGGATATCTATCCACACTGATTGAAGAACTCAAGCCAATATACAACAAAATATCACTCAATAATGACAACAAGTATACATACTGGGACATTTACAATATACTACATCCAAACCAGACACCCAATCTACATCCATCAGTTCTTGGAATAGACAACAGGCAACTACTGCAACAATTCAGAAAATGGTCATTAGAACCAAAATTATTCGATTTTCTACTTAAGCTTAATCTCAATGCTCTACCCACAACCCATTTCCTTAGATTTCGTAGATTCTATACCAATATAGACCCCATGTGCGGGCTATGTCATAGAGAAGAAGAGACACAAGATCATTTTCTTCATTCCTGCAGTGCCCTAGAAACAATACGTCGCACAATGTTTACCACATACAGAAAGGCTATCATTTCAATTGATGAAATAATAAATACATTTAAAAAAGGCAATAACCCTGCTATTCGTGCAGCAACATACAGCCTTTATGCCTACTGGTGCACCAGATGCACTTTTGCACTTGCCAATAACCCTCGACGCCACCCAGCAACATATTCAATAAAACTAGAACTGTTAAGAAAAAGAGACAGCATCCTAGCTCAACCAGATATATTTGCAGCCACATGGTCACACTTGAAACAGAGATCCAGTCTATGAAATATAAAGACCAATAAGATAGATGATGACATTTTCAACATCAGCATTTTTTCCAACTTTAAAAAAAAAATGCAAGCATAAACTGAACTAAATAGAAGACCAAATTTAAAAACAAGAAGAAAAAAAAAAGTATGCAGAAAAGATAAAGACTTATATACTGAAAGTTGTAATTTGTTTTTCATTTGTAAAAAATCAATATATGACTCTGTAACTTTTTAGACTCAATAAAGTTTTGCTTTGAAACATCATCATCATCATCATCATCATCATCATCATCATCATCATCATCATCATCATCATCATCATCATCATCATCATCATCATAATAATAATAATAATAATAATAATAATAATAATAATAATAATAATAATAATAATAATAATAATAATAATAATAATAATAATAATAATAATAATAATAATAATAATAATAATAATAATAATAATAGTAGTAGTAGTAGTAGTTCTGCCTTTCCTCAATAATAGACTTAAAAAGAAAACAAGAAAATGGACAGCAAAAATCCATGAATCAATAAAGATAACTTAGGCTAAACAATCCATCGCTCACCCGGTATATATATGTAAGAACTTGGAAAGAACAATATATATAATCCTCGGAAATATCAGTGTAAATGCATGTATATAAAAATTATGAATGTAACCTGTTTTCTAGATTGAATAAAGTTCCCCTTTTTGAAACATCATCATCATCATCATCATCATCATCATCATCATCATCATCATCATAATAATAATAATAATAATAATAATAATAATAATAATAGAATCGTTAAGTTCTCCGATGTAAGTATTTATTTTTTACTTTTGTTCCAACTTGTTATGCGAAAAACAAACATAATACAGGAAAAATCGAATTATATAATAGATTAATAGTGTTTTTTGAAAAATATCGGTGTGTTTTAATATCTTTTTAAAAAAAATACTGACTTGAGTCAGAATAAATCATGGCTACTGCCCAGTCAAGCGTGAGCGAATTAAGCACCAATACAAAATTAACAACATCGTTAGTTTCAACATCGCCTATTTCTTATGCAAAAGTACTTAAAAGTAATAGCAATACTACAGCACCAACTCAAATACCGCGCTTCCGTAGAACAAACACAAATGATATTAAAAATCTTGATCTAAACACTCGAGAGGAAAATCAACCCCCAGCCGCAATCTGGACAAAAGAAACGCTTGAAAATGTGACGGACCGTTTCAGTAATACGGTGCCTCGGACGTTATTTGAAACATTTCGCAGGTTTTTTTCACCAACTTCGTTAGTACTCGCAGTAACCGATAATTAATGCTCATTATATCGTTTCCCAAAAGCTTTATTATATGAAGCAATCATGCAAAATGCACTATGGGAAACAATCTCTTGTATCGCCGACCATCCAAATTCTCGATATATAACCATTGATTTTTATACTCAGCAGCAAAAAGAACGGTTTCAATCCACTATTTTAGCACTTGATAATTACGCACTCGTAATTATAGATGAAAACCGGAAAAATATAATTACTGGAGTGCTTAAAAATACTTATCTTAAATACAACGTACAAGATTTTCAAAAAATGATAAACCCGTTTGGAAAAGTAATTGCCCTACAGCCTATATATTTAAAAGACACACCTATACCGATATGTAGTAATCGTTTTGAATTTAAAATAAAACTACATAAAAACGTAGACGCCTCAACGATTCCAACACAGATTACAGATCAAGAAGCGACACTCTCTCTTCACATAAGAGGTCTAAAGCCACTTTGTTTTGGCTGTGGACAGAGAGGACACCTAGCAACTCAGTGCGATAACACAAAAAGCAATCACTGTGAACAAACTAAAATCCTCTCCCCAGAACAACCCAGTGATGAAAATAAAATTTATAATAACACTACATCCATTGGCAACCAAATAATAGAAACCGGAAAAAAACAGGTTCAAACACCCACAAACAAAAATAATAATGGATCAGAATTGCCTATCCCAAAGACCAACCAAAAAAATAATAACACAAAAACTAACACAGATCAAACGAAAATAATTCTCAAGAAACCACAACACAAAATACAGCAATTACATCACAGGATCAGCATCTCAATAAAACAAAATGTGTACCAAGTAAAAATCAACAAACAGAAAGTAAACACACACAGTCATATAATGAAAATATAAATCCAGATAATATAAAGATACCAATAATAAAAAAAACTACAATTATAAACAAAACTGCATCAAACATAATGGATGCAATAGAAGCCCCTCTTCCACCTATTCAAGAGAATACACCAGAGGGAAAAAGGAAGCCAGGCAGACCAAGTAAAAATCATGAATCCAAAAAGGCAAAAAAAACAGACCAAAAGCACAACTCATCAGACATATACAATTTAGAAAATGATGAAATAGAAATGGATGTAAGCCAACAACAAATGGACACCTGTTCGGTTTCATCACAAATTGCCTGTATAGAGTCTGAAGCAATATTAAATGAAAGAAAAACTGATAATAAACCCAACAATGTCTTAAATATGTATCAGCATCCATCTACTGCAATATAAACAAAAATTAAGTATTAAAAATAAAATAAAAATCAATACCCTGTTAAAAAATTATTTAAAACATGAAGATAAAAATTGGATCTCTCAACATTAGAGGCTTAAATGCCACCAAAAAACTTTTTGATCTCAAAAAATGGTTACATACAACACAACCACACATACTTGGGCTTTTGGAAACAAAAATATACAGCAGCTCTCAAATTGATCCATCAAAATATTTAGTCAGCCAAGGTTTTTGTGCCTGCTCAAGGCAATCATCATCACCATCAGGTGGCACAGGCATAATTATTTCCCATAACTGCCCTTTTGATTCTTTTAAAATTATATATATTGACTCTAATCTTATTATATTAACACTCCATCATAAAAATATCACACTTAACCTAGTATTTGTATATATACCACCAGGCCCCATCATCATCTCCAGAATAATAGCAACAATAAATTCAATGCTTACAGCAACACCAAATCCCATAATACTCCTGGGAGATTTCAACATGACCTACCAAACTTTTGTCACCAAATGGATCCATCAAATAACAATCCCACTTATGAGTGCTGAGGGTTTTCTCCCATCAAACTCAATATCTTTTAATAACAATAGATATAAGTCACTTATTGATTTGTGTTTCTACTCACCAATGTTACATCATTATTTTAATCTTGAACTCTGTCCATCTATAATCTCAGATCATGCTGCTCAGTTCATCACCCTCGACCTAACAAAAATACAGAATACAACAATAGCCCTCCAAAAGACTATGCGAATACTTCTTCCAGCACAAACAACTGAATTCCTATATTCAGAAACATATATAATGCTCCAAAAACTTCAAAACATGTCACTCGATCCAGTACAAAAGTATATAGCATTCACCAATATACTTTCTTTCAACATCAATCATATTACCTGCAACTCAACACCCCCCACCAGATTATTAGCATTGGCAGATGAACTACATAAAAGAATAACCATTTCCAGACCAACTACAGATAATCAAACACAAATTAAAAAACTTACAGAAATGTACAACAATACATGCAATACACTAAAGCAATATGTAGCAATAAAAAAGAAAAAAATATGCCTTACACAACAACATACTTGGACCAGAGCATACATACGGTAAGCATTGGGATACCCATCCACAGTCAGAGTGCCTATGGCACTTGAAATAGATGGTTCTATAACAGCTGGACATAACATGATAAACCCAATATATCAACACTTTAAAAAAAAACTGCAAAAACAGAATGTGTACATACCAAATGAAGACATATTTGGAGACCCTGAAACAGACACACCAATAACAACAACTGACATTGTATTTCAACTTGCAACAATAACAAACACATGTCATCCAGGACCACAAGGAATTCCCAAATTTGTGTTCAAACATCTTAGTCACTTCACAGCAAAATACCTGTGCGATCTAGCCAATTACATATCCCAAAAAATTTACAACATACAAAGTCTATACCCAATTGCAATGGTTCCATTTAACAAAAAACCAACAGCAATATCATCTTTATCTAATCTACGACCAATTTCAATGGGACCTTTAGGAATAAAAATTCTTGAAAGAGTGATAAAGGAAAAAATAGAACAACACATACTCCCTGTGTTATCATCAGCACAATATGCCAAAAAAGGATCATCCATTGGCCAGGGTGCCTTAATGTACAAAACAATTATTGAAGTAGTAAAAAAAGAAAGAAATATGCACCAATTATAGTTCAACTAGACATTGAGGCAGCTTTTGACTCAGTGCCTATAGCCAAATTATTAGACGTGCTGAAAAAAACAACAACACCTCCATCCCTACTATATATAATAGCAAATCTGCTACTCAGCCGTGAAATTCACATCACATTGAATGGAAAAAAATCACCAGCCTTCAGACCGAGTCAATCCATCCCACAAGGATCCCCCCTAAGTGCCTTGCTCTTTACAATATATATAAATCCTCTATTAATAGAGATACAGAAAAAAATAAAAGGCATTCAAATTCCAAACACTGCTTTAAATATATCATGCATAGCCTATATGGACGATGTAACCGTTTTCCTCCCCTCTAAAAAGAACCTCCCCATATTACAAGAGATAATCAAGAATTATACCTCAAATTTTAATTTAAAAATTAACACAAATAAAACTGCTGCATGGCCAATATACACAGGCAAGCACTGTACAGAGATGTTTAATGGTAAACCATCTGCTTTCCTTGGTTTCCCATTCTACCTTGGAACCAATGGAATGAGGCAAAAAATTCAAAATAAATTAAAAATAGATGCTGAAAAAATCACAGCCTCACTTGAAAAGTCATACCTGTCAATATATGCAAAGGTAGCACTATTTAATCAACTTATAACTACAAAAATTACATACTATACACCTATAATCAGTGGCAATCTCTTTAAAAAATCTGAGCAGACCACCACATAGCAATGGACTTGGACTCCATACAATCAATGTTTTTTACACACAGAAATCAGTAAATCTAATAACAGCAACCATAAAAAGATTTCCAGACCTGGAGTGTGTAATCAGTATAATACCCACAGACAGACCACCCCCTTCATATGGATATCTATCCACACTGATTGAAGAACTCAAGCCAATATACAACAAAATATCACTCAATAATGACAACAAGTATACATACTGGGACATTTACAATATACTACATCCCAACCAGACACCCAATCTACATCCATCAGTTCTTGGAATAGACAACAGGCAACTACTGCAACAATTCAGAAAATGGTCATTAGAACCAAAATTATTCGATTTTCTACTTAAGCTTAATCTCAATGCTCTACCCACAACCCATTTCCTTAGATTTCGTAGATTCTATACCAATATAGACCCCATGTGCGGACTATGTCATAGAGAAGAAGAGACACAAGATCATTTTCTTCATTCTTGCAGTGCCCTAGAAACAATACGTCGCACAATGTTTACCACATACAGAAAGGCTATCATTTCAATAGATGAAATAATAAATACATTTAAAAAAGGCAATAACCCTGCTATTCGTGCAGCAACCTACAGCCTTTATGCCTACTGGTGCACCAGATGCACTTTTGCACTTGCCAATAACCCTCGACGCCACCCAGCAACATATTCAATAAAACTAGAACTGTTAAGAAAAAGAGACAGCATCCTAGCTCAACCAGATATATTTGCAGCCACATGGTCACACTTGAAACAGAGATCCAGTCTATGAAATATAAAGACCAATAAGATAGATGATGACATTTTCAACATCAGCATTTTTTCCAACTTTAAAAAAAAAAAAATGCAAGCATAAACTGAACTAAATAGAAGACCAAATTTAAAAACAAGAAGAAAAAAAAAAGGATGCAGAAAAGATAGAGACTTATATACTGAAAGTTGTAATTTGTTTTTCATTTGTAAAAAATCAATATATGACTCTGTAACTTTTTAGACTCAATAAAGTTTTGCTTTGAAACATCATCATCATCATCATCATCATCATCATCATCATCATCATCATCATCATCATCATCATCATCATCATCATCATCATCATCATCATCATCATCATCATCATCATCATCATCATCATCATCATCATCATCATCATCATCATCATCATCATCATCATCATCATCATCATCATCATCATCATCATCATCATCATCATCATAATAATAATAATAATAATAATAATAATAATAATAATAATAATAATAATAATAATAATAATAATAATAATAATAATAATAATAATAATAATAATAATAATAATAATAATAATAATAATAATAATAATAATAATAATGTTAATAATAATAATAATAATAATAATAATAATAATAATAATAATAATAATAATAATAATAATAATAATAATAATAATAATAATAATAATAATAATAATAATAATAATAATAATAATAATAATAATAATAATAATAATATCTCTTAACAGTTAATATTTTCTTAAAGATTTAATATCAATATCATTTACTTTCTTTATTATTTTTACAATTATTCATATAATTACAACCCACTATTTGACAATTTCTATTGCCCCAGAAACCTTCTTCAGAACTATAATAAGCGCCCAATACAAATATACACGAACATGATATTATTAGCAATACTATTTATTCTTCTTTTAATTGTGACAATAATCACAGGAATTTTTATTAAAATCTTTGATATTTCAGAACCATGCATAATTCTACAAAATTTTTATAGCTGCTGGTAAGATGTTTGCCAATTGTACAAGATTTTTTTTAGCAATTAATAAAGCAATTTCAAAAAAAACTTTTACTGATTTGTCATTTAATTTAGTATGCTTTGAAAAAAACTTAGTTTTCCATTTTAATTCTTCAGCCTTTCTTTCAAAAATATTGATTGGCCCATTCATTATGCATAATATATAAATGACAACTAAATTTCTAGATTTCATACAATTATTTCTGGCAGATTGCACACATAGTAAGAAGACACAAATCTGTATTTTAAGTAAAATAGATCATATGTATGAATTTTTTCATGACATTTTCTACCTTTTACCACCTATGTTGAAGATGATATGAACAGTTGTGCCAGTTCTGGTAAAATATAAGATACTGTCACTTACAACATGTATTCTTTAGTGCCTTCACTATCTTTGAGATTGAGTGACCTATAAATACCTTGTTTTTATTAGCCACTCATCTATCTCAGGGTTAAATTTTTAATGAAGAAATATCAAATACACTAGAATCAATGATACTCATTACAAGATAAAACTAGTAAGATGAACAATATGATTATTCTTAGATATTTAAATTATTTTCATTGCTCCCTTGACAAGATCCATTGCCTTTAGAAACTTTAGTTTAATGAATGCAATGTTGACATGATTACAATTTTTTTTAAAAGAATGTTCAAGACTCTCAATCTGAATATAAACTGATAAGATTATTTCTTGAGTATTCAAGAATTATAAAAATATCTTTTCTGTTCAAGAAATATAACTATTGATATAAATCCTATATCTTTCTAAAAATGCATAAGAAAACAAATAAGTTTTACATTCTGAAAAACATTCAAAATTACAAACTATAGCATAATCAAATATGGATATATAAATGATGATTTAATAACTGAAAATCTTTTAATCTGCTTTGAAGTACAGACTTCCATTAATAATATATCATTAAAAATCATTATTCCTTCTCTTAAATTTTCAAAATTATCTAAAATGGATAATGTCAAAGGTATGAATGCAGGAAGCTTGATACTTGTCAAATTATAGTATATATGTTGATACATATATATGTGTGTATGTTCATAATTAAAATCATATACAAGTGAACCAGCAAAATATATCATTTATATATATTAATTAATAAAAAAACACATAAATATGTAATCTATTAACATTATTTATCTAGTGTTATTTATAGAAACTTATAGTCTTCTATATATGTCTTTGTTTGATAAAAATCAACTAACCTCTTGCAAAACATGTACTTCTGCCAATCAAATCTGATATCATCAGCTGTTCATGATACCAACTGAAGTCACATTAAAAATAATAATTCAGTTTCTGTTTAAATAGACTCATTTCATTCAATATATTATAGTGTGAACATGAATTTTAGCATAAAGGCAGAGCTTATAATTCAAGTTATTATTGTATATAATTAAGTGATATTTTATATATTTAAAATGTTTATTAGAAGATAAAATTATTTAAAAATGAATTGGTTTATAAGTTCTGCCTTTTCAATTAATAGTCACTAAAATTTATGTTCAAATTTTAATATTAAATTAAAGCATTGTAAGTCTTCCAAGCAGCTGATGAAGTCAGGTTTCATTGACAGAAAAACAAGAGATTAGTTGATTTTTAATCAATTGTATCTATTCATAAGAGTCTTAGTTTCTACAAAAATTTTATAAAGGGCATGAATTAATAGTGCTAATAGATTACATGTGTATGGGTGTGTGTGCATAAACACACAGTTGAAACATAATCATAAATAAATATATTTCTATACATACCAAACCTGCCATGAAGAAGTACTGACAGATAAACTGTGAGAAAAAGATTGTGGATTTGAAAAATGATTTAAAGCATGCTTGTTTTTAGAAGTACGATCACATCCCTAAAAAAAAAAAAAAAAAATTCACAAAGTTGTTAATAAATATTTATTTGAAAACTACATTTATAATAATTATTTAATCTTTGATCCTTATAAAGCATGTTGTAGAAACATACTCATAAGATTCTAAATAAAATAAACATTGCAAATGGCAAAAAATAATATGAAAAGAGATATATTAAAAATAGGAAAAGGTAAAAAAAACAAAAACAAATCGGAGTCCAGATTGGTTTCACTAAAGTTATAGTGAAGATTTAATAAATTTAAATGAAGATGAGTTGGTAAAACATATATTAAAAAAAAGAAAATACCAAAAAATTGGATCAAAGAGGTTTTTAACTAAATATTGAAAGATACAGTGGATCATATCCTATTATTGAGAGGAGTTACAGAAAGGACTAATGAATATGAGTTGCCATTATTCTTTGAATTTGTAGATTATGAAAAGGCATTTGATTCTATAAGCATTTCTTCAGTGATTAAAGCATTGAATCATCAAAGTACAGACCCAAGATATTATCATATTCTGAAGAATATTTATAAAAATGCAACAGCAATAATTAAATTACATAATAATACTAAAAAGATTAAAATTGAGAAGGGTGTATGATAGGGTGACTCCATATTGCAAGAAGTATTTTGTGGATTAAAATGGGAAGCTAAAGAAATAAAAGTAAATGGAGATTATTTACGTCATCTGCATTTTGCAGATGATGTAATTGTTTTGAAAATAATGCTTTAGATATTCAGGAAATGTTGCTAGCAAGAAAATAGGATTAAAGGTAAATGTTAAAAAGACTAAAGTAATGTTCAATGGATTTTCTCAAAAGAAAAAAAATAAAGATTGATGATGATGAGTTAGAGAAAGTTAACAACTATAAATATCTTGGTCAGATTTTTACTACAGATGGAAGCCTAATGGATGAAATTAATCATAATAGAATTAAACTTGGTTGGAGTGTTTTTGGTAAAAATAATTAATATTAAAAAGAAATATATCTATGTGTTTGAAAAAAATTTTTTAATAAATGTGTGCTACCAATTCTTACTTATGAATCTGAGACTTGGATATTTACTAGAAGAGCAATACAAAGACTAATGAAGAATGGAAAAATGTATATTAGGAGTAACAAAAAGAGATCATAAATGAAATACTTGGGTGATAGAACAATTAAGTGTTACTGACATCATTGGAAATAAAAGACTGAAGTGGAGTTGAGATAGGCACATTTTTAGAAGAGATAATAGATGGGCAGTTGAAATCTTAAACTGGATTCCAAAAGATTGTAAAAAATCCAGAAAAAGACCATGTGAGATAGATGTATGTATGCTGGGATGTGGAGAAGAGAATCTAGAGATAATAGAAAATGGATTGTACCTCAAGACACACCGATAATAGATGAAAAGGATGATTGAGAAGAAACAACCTTGGGTAAGATTTACTTTGACATGAAAAGACGAAATGATAAAATTTACTAAATTATCAAGAAAAAAGACAACTTGTGGCAGATCTTTATAGAGAAGTACTGAAAATATCAGTAGCCTATCACAGACTGATGATAAAAAAAATCCATGTATACTTTGTGTATGTGTAGTTAGATATAAAACAAAAATACTTTTTAAGTTATCCCTGGTAGTTTCATTTTATTTTGACCTCTAAAATTAGTTAGATACTCATTTACTAATCAATATTGGATAGCAAAGCTAGATTGGCTATAGGAAGTAAAAACAAAGCATTCAGATTACTAAAGTTAGATCACTATCTAAGAGATATAAAAGGATTCATTTTGTAGCCAACATAATTAATATGTGATACAATGATTTCATAAAAACAGAGGGAATGACAAAAGTAATATAATTTTAAAATATGAAGCAATCAAACCATTTGTGCACAACATTCCAAAATTTTATTAAAATTGGTATTTTAGTTAGTGCATTGATTCCATGTCATACTCTAATGGAACTAAAAAAACCACACCCTTTTTATTATTTACACTCAATACCAATTATATAATTATAATTAAGCTTCTCCTTAAAAAAGCAAATGATTTTAACTGAATTTATTAATTCAGAATCTTAAAATTTGGAAGTGTAATTCTGGAAAGAGGATCATCTCAAATTTTGCAGAAGGCCTTTACTTTTTCAAAGAGCTTAATTTTCACTAAGTTCAAACTATTGAATTCTAAAAAAATTCCAAAACAAAAAGTCTAATGTTAAAAGGCCATAAATACTAACTAATTTGCTTGTTAATTTCAGCTATTATATAATAATTAAACATCACATATTAAGAGTATATAGAATGAAGATGATGTTAGTAATTAAAATGTTTACTCTAAGATTATTATCTTAGGTGGATTTATCCTTTAAGATGGTTTTAGTGAATTTCTCCCTTATATTCAAATTAAATAGGAAGCTATCTTTGTTTAGCAATGAACATATCAAAATAGCTAGAAAAGATGGAGTCTTCCAGAAAGGATAGAGCAAATAGAACTGCTATGTAACACATTTATCTAAATAACACTGGTCACATTTATCTAAATAACACTGGTAAACTTATAAGTTAGTTGAATTTATTTTAGACAATTTCAATTAGATAATAAATATCACTAACAGGCTAGCATAAACAAAAAAAGTGGTTAACACAAGTTAACTAAACACAGACACATACATATTGTGAATAAGGCTCGGGTAAGACCTCTAGCTACTCTAAAATTTGAAAAAAACCTGGATAAAATTTCTACTTCTATGGTTTTTATTTTATATTAATAATACAACCAGCATTCTAAAATTATGGAATAGGAAATCTGTTAACTGGCCAACGAAGATATGTTGACAAAAGATAAATTTTAACTTCTTATGACATCTGAAAGCATTTTTTTTTCTTTATATGTAGTATCATCTTATATTAAATTAATATGCATGTTTCACTGATTAATCATTAAATACGAAAGATTCAGATAGTAATTTATATTTAATAATAGGAAATTTATCTGCAAGGATTCTCATAAATATTTTTGTTGAAATATACTCTATATGTATTGTAATCAACAATCTCAGTTAAGATAATGCGTTGAAGTCAATAATGTGAAAATACAGTTGAGACACAGTTGAAGTTTTATTTATTTCCACATAATCTAAAATGTTCTATACTTTAATAATCTTTCATATTTAATAAATAAATTTCTCAGAATTTTATAATAATCAATATATATATATAGACTGAATCATATTTTATTTTAACAAAATCTTTACAAATATATGGTTTGTAACTAAGCTCTAAGAGTAACTTAATCTAGTTTTAAAATAAGGCTAGAAAATTTAAATACAAAGTTAACTAATAATTTATCTCAGGATTATATGAAATAAGGAAATAAATGCATCAGTTTTAAAACAAGGTTAGAAAATTTAAATAGAAAGTTAACTAATAATTTATCTTAGGGTTATATGAAATAAGGAAATAAATGCATCAGTTTTAAAACAAGGTTAGAAAATTTAAATAGAAAGTTAACTAATAATTTATCTTAGGGTTATATAAAATAAGGAAATAAATGCATGAATGTCAAGTGTGTTTATGCACTGTGTAATATGACAATATAAAAGGGATTTTAAGTGCACTATCCTACCCAATACTTTATGTTTCAGATAGCAATAATACAATAATGATGTATTCAATCCAGGTATAAGTTTTACGTGCACATTAATATTTAACTATGACCTTTAATATCATGAATATGCTTAGTTTTACGTGCACATTAATATTTAACTATGACCTTTAATATCATGAATATGCAGCAATGATGTGTCTTTAATTAATGACAAAAGAGAAGTGTTAAAAAATTAACAATTACTTTATTGCATAATATAAAATCAATAACAAGAACAAATAATAAGAAAAAAATTATATAACACATCTAATAAATATTACTATATCTAATTTGAATTTGGGATATATCATTTGAATTTGGGATATATCAAGTATGTTGTCAGACAGTGTTGTGAAGACATTCATATTAATACTAATATGTTGTTTACTACTTCAAAATAATCCTCAATTTAAATATTGAAGAATAATAATTATCATCATCATAAAAGATAAATGTTTTGTGGACATTCCTCGTTTACTAAATATTAGAGAAATTTTCATTCTTTTAATGGAAGCAAATATAAATTATTGCTTAGCAGATTTAGATGACATTTACCACTTTGGGCTTAATTATTTTCCCTCAAGATCCTTTATTGGATTCAATTGCAGGCTTAACCATCAGGATGGCTACTCTGCTAAAATAAATATAACTAAATCATCAGGATGACTTGTTACACACTAGATAACAGCGAAAAATTAATACTGACAGATAAGAATGATGCAAAAATATTCATTACAGATTTACTCATCTACATAAGGACAATAAACTCCACTTATCTTTGAGATTGAATTTTAAGAATCCATAAAATATTATTAATATTTGCAACATATAGCAGTTTTTATCCAAGCTTGTTAGCTACTTACATTTGTACAACCTAAACTAAAACAAATTACATTTAAGCCCTTTTAATCTCAACAATAATAGTAATAATTATAAATTTTGATGCTTAATCTCTAAAGAAATGTAATAAACAAATATGCAGGATGTATAGAGCAAAGTTTTAATAATGTTAATTAAGTATGATGTGCTTATATCTTAGATCACTTCATTACATTAATAAACAACAATAACATTAATTTAAAATGTGATTATGAGAAAGTATATTAAATAATCCTTACATTTTATTTCTCAATTCATTTCACCGTTCTAAGATCAACCTTTCTGGAAATAGCATAAAGAGTATTAAATTCCATTTAGTGTGCTTCTTAAATCCAAGATAATCCATATTTAACACATTGATCCATTTTAAAATTACTCATAACTTGGACATTTATTATATTTAATATTTGTTTGGGGAACCAATATTTTGCAAATGACATTTAAATATATCTTTATAATCCATTATTCTTTGAATATTATTCAACTATTTAGTATGGATAATCCCTAATGTTAATTTCCTAAGGATTGTATATACATTCATAGTTTGTTACATGAAGCAAAGTAATTCCTTTGAACAGAAGCTACAATTTTATCCAAAAATTTAGCACTCAATAATCCATTAATTTGAGATTATAAAATGAATCCATTCATTTATTAATCTTAAGTCCATGCGATCAATAATTTTGATTGTATTTCTGATAAAGTACATAGTTTGTTATTCATAATAAAACTATTTTCATTATTTTTGAATTAAAATTTCTTTAGCAACAAGTTTATACAGAGATATATTTCAGTTGAAAAATTATTCCTAAAAAAAAAATGTTTCCTTTCCTATTTGAAGAGATAAATTTAGTATTGAGACATATTCATCTTTTCTTGAAGAGAAGAAAATAATTATTTTTATAAATAATTTCAGAAAATAAATGTCTACAACTTGTTTGAAATTAAGAAATATAATGTTCCAAAAATATTCCAGCTATTTTTCATTATTTTTCAATTGAAAAAAAATCCAACAATTCATTGAAATAGTGAGATAGCATTTCACAAGTCGATTTGTCTATTTTCTACTAATATTTGACTATAATAAATGAGATTTCTTGAAATAAAGAATTAATTAATGATGGTTTTTGTTATTTGTTTTTGTCCATCTTTCTCCTAGAATGATGAGAAAAAGTCAGATGTCTAGCAAAGGTACCTGCCTATCAGTGAGTACAGACTGCCATCGTGAAAACAAAATGGCTATTTAAAATTTTGAATTTGTTTACGTCCTACATGCACTAAAAACTTGTGGAGACTGGCTAGATTTTCCAAACTTCACTTTTTATACCAATGATCACATAACGTCTGGTTGACAATATCCTTTACCATGCATTGAGAGTTTCTTCCATTGTCTGCAAAATATTGTAAAAGGTTGTCATGGTTTTTAGAGAGAAAAATGCTCGAGTTAAGATTTTTTAAATCAAGAAGGTAAAAACTTTTATTCTCAGGTTTAAAAAAATAATAATTTTTACAAATATTCATCCAAATAAATAAATAATAAATTATAAAGTTCTCAGATATCTATTTCAAACAAATTTAAATTGACTTTTAATAAATAATTTATTATCTAATAAATATTCTAACAACTAATTCAACTTTTGCTAAATAAAAATCTAAATATATATGTTTACACACACGCACAACATATAAAATGTAAGAAATGTTTACTTTACTTATAAAAATGTAATGTTGGATCTATAATTCTATTTTTGAATTTTTTATTGTATTTGTCAGTACTTCTTTTGATTTATACAAATAATAATTTTTTTCCTTAATAAGTATAGCAACAAAAGCACATGTATTTCTTTATACAAATATAGGAATATATAAAATAAAAAAAACTGCTTTGAAAGCCATTTAAAACACTTTACAACATTATATTTCTTACATTATCAAAATCACACTTGTCTTTATTTTTGCCATAATATTCTATAAATACAATTTATCCAAACTGCTTCAAACACTTTTTAGCAAACCTCTTTATTTTTACATATATATACACCGACGTTTCGACTGACCTGCAGTCTTCTTCAGAGCTATGATAGAATGAACAAAATAAAATAAAAAACATAACTATATAATATCATCATAAAAAAAATAATTTATGTATAAAGTTAGGAGTACACATGTATAATTTATATTTATTTTATATTTATGTTGTACATTTTATTTTATATTGTTTTATTTGGGTTTGATTATTTATTTCAGTTTTTTTTAATATATATTTTATGTTGTTTTTAGTTTTTTATTGTTTAAAAAATTTTTTTTATGGTGTTATTATATAGTTATGTTTTTTATTTTATTTTGTTCATTCTATCATAGCTCTGAAGAAGACTGCTGGTAAGTCGAAACATCGGTGTATATATATGTAAAAATAAAGAGTTTTGCTAAAAAGTGTTTGAAGCAGTTTGGATAAATTGTATAGTTCTTATACTTCTTAGTATGAGAGACTATTAAACATTACAATGACTATGTTCTATGCTCTACAACCAATGATAATGATGAATACATTTGTTTAACCATAAAAATTAAAGCCAATAAAATTTTTACAGTTTTAAATTTATGATAGTTTTGAATGTATGATATTGTAAAGTTACAATACACACACACACATATATATATATTGCGACCATTAGTTTCTTCCATGGAGAAACTAACAATTAGTAAATTAAGAATAATATTAGTTTTTAAATAGTTTAAGAAGAAAACTTTTTTTTATCATAGTTTTAAAATAAATAAAAGTTGATATTTTTTTTTTAAGAATAAAAGATTTTAGATCCCGAATATATAACATATAAACAAAAGTATGTTTGTACTTTTTCAAAATTATAATGTAAAGTATAGAGGGAAGGGGGTTGATTGTCTTGCACACACTGTAAAAGTTTAAGTTTATTTTGTAAAAGTTTAAATATAAAAGTTAAATAAATGATATTTTAAAAGTGAAAGTTAATATTACGATTAAAAATTTAACTTGCTAATTATAGTGATTGCTTAATATTTAAATATATGGAGAGATAGCTCTTCAAATTTCAAAAAATTATGAAATAATTTTAATGTTAAGGAAAGAAGCTACAAGTATATTGCTATGTGCGTACCTGGGTATGTGATGTATAATTTTAATTATAAATAAAATCTTCAGGTCTTATACATCATACAGTATACCATTCGATAGTGTATTGAGAGAGTGATCATTTTATCTTGGTTTTAGAGAAATCAATTATTATTTTCACTCACAAATTTTTAATCCAAATTTAGTCTATTTATTTTTATTGAAATGATTTTTTTTTTAAATAAAAATTTCCACTATTTTTTTTTTGTTCAAAGTGAGAAAAATCTCTCAAACACACATGGTAAGGGAAAGTTTGTGAATAATTAATGTCAAGACTAAAGTTGATACACCAATTAAATTTTAATATTAGGGGTCAAAGAGTTAACAGTTATGTCAGAGGAATGATTGACAAACAAACTGAATAAAAATAAACTCATATTTTGGGCTTGGTCTTCTCTAAAAATCTTGTGTCAAGTGAGCTTACCAATTCTGCTTCTCAATCTATCGTCTGATTAAATTATTATTTTTTTTTTAAGAAGTGTACATTTTGTTATTTATAAATGAAGCACTAGAAGGATAAACAGGCACACTGATCTCCTTTGTAAAATCAATTGGTGCCAAAATTTTACCAATATAACAAATAAATTAATACACCATGCTTAATTCAATGCGTCCAGTTTGGAAGCTTCAATCTACATGCCAGATAATGTTTCAGGTACAGACTTTTATTGATACCTATCCTATCTTAAATAACTTATTAAATTTGGATGGATAATTGTACTGCAAACTTTTCTTAATATTAATTTTATCTGGAAGAAGTTGTTTTTAATATTTGAATGGATGTTTTATTACAAACTTTCATAATATTTCATTCTACTTTAAATACTTACTTTTAAATACTTGTATGAACATGTTATAAAATATAATAAACAGCTGAAAGACTAATAAATGCCAATTTTATATTTATATTATATTCCATTAAAGACATAATAATGTCAAAAGAATAATTTATACTTCCTATAATTATTATTATAAAAATAAACTTTTTGCATTCTCGTGAGAGAATAGTTGTAAAAGAAAGTTGAAAATTCTAGTCAAAATTATATGAAAATAAAAAAATATTAAATAAACTTTCGTTGGAATAATTTTCAAAGTATATTATATCGAGTATCTAGTTCTGTTAAATACCTTCAAATGGAATAAGTTTTGTATAAATCTTTACTACATACTTTAAAAATATTATAATGAACATCTATTTTAAATTGAATCCAGGAATAATGGAAAATCAACTCAGTGGATAATGTAGTACTTAGAGCAAGAAAAATTAAATTAAGTAAATGAAAATTCATCAGGAAATAAGTGATATAATAAATATGTGAATTACTATATTATTTGATTAATAAAAGTGACAGAATCCAGATCATAAAATTAGCTACTATTTTAAATGTGCATTTTAACTACAATTTTGTACCAATAAACATTGATATTTTGGACAACTTCGATAGCATTCTGTCGTGGCCATGAATGCATTTTGTTTTTCATTTAAAATAATGTGTTTTCTCTTTGGATAATCTACACTTCATGGGAGATTTATCATTGCATATTATTATAACGGTCGGAGTGTATTTGTGTTGTTAGAGTCATCGTATCTGCCGTACAGGGCGCCACCAGGCCATTCTAACCTGGAAAATCTATACAGTAGGCAGATACTTACTGTTAAGTTCCAACTTTACCCTATATTGACCGTTATGCCCAGTCACTAGCTCGTGGAGCAGCAGAGATAATATATACTTTATTTTAAAGAAAGATAATAAAAAATAAGAATAAGCCACTGCCAGATTAACAATACACAGAAACATTTATTTGCACATATATAAAATTTAGAATTATTTTAGTATAATGTTTACTTTATAATTTGATTTACATTTTAACTTTTGATTTTATAAGCTCGCACAGATGAATTTATTAATATTTTATTAAAGTGTCGAGTATGGATAAACTACATAGATTGTATTTGAAAAGAAAATATTCTGTATCCCTTATTTAACCCTAGGCCAAAAGTTCACATTCGGACTAATGCCAATCTATCTGATATATCGATGTATTCAATGCAGCATGAATATGGCAGCACAATACCATACTGTCAGGAATGCACATCTGAACAGCATAGTTATAGAGAATAAATTGTCTCTCTATCCAGTACAGTAATGTTACATCTGTCTGGCGAGAAGAACAATAAAATAAATAAATAGAAAACTCCGTAGGAAGGGATTGTGGTCCTTTTTGCCGACTTACCATCCCATTCCGTAGGCTGAAGGGGTGATCTAAGAAGCAAGGAATACGTCTGCTTCCGATGGTCAGTAAAAAATGGGTCTTATTTTGCCCAAGTGATCCTGCGCATAGCGGATCTTCATGCTACATTTACTAATTACACCAATACATCCAATTCATTGACCCAATTTAACTGCGAAACAAATAACTTAAGATTTACCCTACCTTAAACTAACATAACTTTACAAATCTATGCAGCCGTTCAAGCCCAACTTAAATTTAACATGATTTAATTAAAAGTTTTAACTTATGTAAAAAAAAAAAAAAAAAATCATAATAAACACTTAAACCAATGGAAAAAAATAAATTAATGGAAATGATTTTAAAACTTATATATAATAGAAATAATTATTAATGATTTAATTTGGTCAGATAGGATTTCATATTTAAATACTGGAAAAGTTTTATACTTAAAGTTCATTAGAGTTCATAAAGTTCTTACGGTTTTAAAAAGAAAAAGTGCATACTTTCTAGTTTCTTGTAATTGGGATCCAATGTTGTTTCTAATTCTATAGGTCCTTTGCTGCAGCTGGTATAGTTCTTTGCAGGCTTTTATTGCAGGACCCTGATGTTTTGGGGTCCGCAATCTAGGAATACGATACTACTTTTTTTTTTCTTATAGAAAAACTGAAGGGATTGAAAATGCATCTTTTCAATCCCTTCTTCAACTCTCCCAGAACTTAACACATATAGCACACTTAATAATTTATTACCAATCTTTCCCCTTTTTACATGAAAATTGTGGATGGACTCAACATGATGTCATGATGATGATTATTCTTTCGCTGAGAAACCGTTTCCTGAGGGATTTTTTTATTGGCTATTCTGTTCCAATTGTTTTTCTCTCCTATCTGACCTTTAATTATTAATTTTGAGATGCGGCAAGGGCTAGTTTATTTTGACTAATTGAAAATAATCATTTCCATTTTATATAATAGCATTAATTAAATTATTGTACATTCTTAAAGATATATATTTTTTTATCTTTATATCTTTAAGTTTTTTTTCTTAAAATTTAGTTTTAAAATACTTTTTCTTTTTTTAATAGTTTTCTTTTAATAATTTTTCATCTGTGCGATTTTATATATATACGAGTTTAGATGACTTTTAATTTTCAATTTTTAATTCTCAAAAAAGAGGTTTTTATTTGCAAACTTTTTATTTTTAATTTGTAATTTTACTTATTATAATAATGTAACAGCATGTATGCCCATTACATTATATTTATGTTACTAGTTTTAGTTAAGAGTTAAAAAATTTTGACACAATATTAAATCCAGCTTAAAATTTGAAAATAATTTTTTTAATTATAATATTGCTTGAGCCCATTTATTTTTTTTTTATTATAAATGCTAGGGGAGTGTAAGGTATGAAAAGGTTTATAAAATATTATTATGCTAATAATTTTAGGTCAATATTTTCACGTTTATTTAATTTTCATATATTTAGTATTTTATTGCTTGCCCAGGAGTGGGAGTGAATTATTTAAAATGTGTATTTTAAAATAAATGATGCCTATGAGCTGATATTTTAAGTCAGCTCATATATATATAAGCTCACATATTTATAATTTGTCATAAATATTTTTGAAGTTAAATAGTTTGTAAAATGAAAAAAAAATTAATTAACAAATGGTTTTGATTTAATGGAAAGGGTAAAAAAAATTTTGAACTTTTATTTTGAAATAAACAAATAAAATTGAATATAATTTATTAAAAAAAAAAAAAAATGTTAAAAGTGTTTAATTAAAAGGGAGAAAAATTCGAGAGATAAAAGGGTGGGGAAAAGAAGACAAAATTAGATTCTTGGTAGTAATTATACTCTATTATTGAAACTTTCACAAAGTAAAAATATTTGGTTAGTAATTGCTATTACGCTAATTAAAAAAAAAAAAAAGATAAGAGGGGTGGAGATAAGATCGCTTTTAGAGAGATCAGTTGACTTGACTTTAGAGACCAGCAAGGACAATAAAGAAAGCAGCTGTGTTTCGAACAATAAAAATTATTATTATTGAAATTTAATTTTGTGGACGCTTGTCAAATGTATAGCGGCTAAAGTTATCACAACCTTCCCCTTTGGGGAATTGACCGCCACTCCATCTGAATGAAGCTATCGAGAGAGTTATGGAATGGAAGAAACGGATATTGCTAGCCGGACAACCAAAGGAACACTCATGGAATTCGCATATACAAGGACAAAGGCACGACCAATGGAATGTAAAACCTATGAAAATCAGGCCACTCCGCTCTGATCGATCAGGGTAATTATAAACTTTTAATTAATGAGAACTCTAAGTAAAGCGTAATAGAACTTTATCTTTAATTTAATTTTCATTTATTATGTTTATTACGAATGTTTCAACAATAGAGGGGGGAAATAAATTTGTTTAATATTGTAATCTATTAATGTTAATTTTCGTTCAATATTTTTTTATGAAATATTGGAATAACTGTATTTTAAATTATTTAATATCTATTCGATCCAGAGAGTAACAACAGGGTGGGGGTATAAAAGTGCGTCGCCAAGTAACAGAGAACCTTGGGGCGTTACTCGTTTGTTAGTAGAAAATAAGGAAAGAATTGAAAGTATAAGAAAATGAAAGACACTTATACGTTCATTGTAAGATTTTTGCAATTTATTTATTTACCAAAGAAAGTGGAGTTTAAAAATAAACTTCAGGAAAGATTAAAAATACTATAAGTCGTCTTATATACACGTCTGCTAGAATTCGCAGTATTAGTGTAGGCGCGAGTAAATCTATGGTAAATATTTGGGAAGCATAATTAGAAAGTAAACAGAGGGAAAATCAGAAATTGTAAGTCAGTTCTTTCTAGATCGGATAGAATTATAAGGTTATTAATAATAAATAGTAGTAAAAGAAATTAAAAGTTTTTTTTTGTCCAACGTATTCTTGAATTATTTATAATAATTAGTGTTCTTAAAGGAAAACCCCTGTGAGATTATAATCAAAGTTTATAATCAGTGAATTGTCGTTCGAAAATAAATAAAGACCAGGTTTATGTAAAGTTACGTGACCAGGTTCCAAGAGAGAAATCCTTGGTGGCGCCCTCGACGACGATTCTAATAACTAAAATTCAGTTAGTAGGGGAAGAAAGAAAGTTGTCGTGTCACAGAGGAGTGAGGGGGGGGAGTTAGAAAATGGCGCTTCCAACGTGTCGGGCTCGTTAACAAAAGAAACGCCCAGAGATTAGAGTTAAAAGAGAGAGTAAATTTTTTAGTAAGGGGGTGGATTTCAGATGGGATTACGGGGTCAGGACTCCATCGGGGGGAGTTAGTACTATAGGAAATAATTGAAATATAACTCGAGTAAAAATGCAAGACGGAATGGAGATAATAATTTTCGAAGGGAAAAATGAGGAAACATTATTCGAACACATAGAAAGTTTAGAAGAGTGTTTTGATATATACAAAGTAGGAGAGAAGGTAAAAATAATCATAGCAAGTAGCTATCTGGAAGGCACAGCAAGAGAATGGTGGAGAACTATATATGAGAAGCCCGATAGTTTTAAACAGTACACTAAAGCTCTGATACGAAGATTTTGGAACATAGAAAGGCAAGAAAGATTACAAAGGGACGTAGAACCGGAAAAATATTCAAAAGAAAAGGGGATGGGGTATAGACAATTTTTCTTGAGACAAATGAAGAAGTTAAGAAGAGTAATTGAATATCCGATTCCAGAATGCCAGATTATGAATATAATAAGCAGAAATATGCCAAGAAATATACGGAATAGGTTAAAGACGTGCATACATGAAGGGTTAGAAGAAGTCTTGGAAGCACTAACGGATGAGGAAAACATGCAGCAACAAGAAGAGGGAGAAGAAACGCATCTCAAATTATTAAACATTATTATAGAAGAAGAAGAAAAAATTCAGACAATGGCAGAGCAAACGTGCCCTGTAATTGCAGTAAAATTACAGGGGATTGAAGTACAAGCTCTGTTGGACTTGGGAAGTCAGGTCTCCATAATCTCGAACAAAATGCTCAATCAAATCAGAAGTCAGAAGGGATCACTGCATACGTTACCATTAAAGAAATCGGAAATAACTATGGCAAATGGGAAAAAAGTCAAACTCGACCCCGTGCAAGTATATGGAGAAATACAAGTGGGGAAAAAAAAATAATACAACATATGCTATTATCTATGCCAGGTTTAATAGAAGATATGATACTGGGGTCTGACTTTATGTATCAAACGGGGACAAAAATCAATTTTAATGAAAAGGTAGTAATAATAAAAAATGAAAAAGTATCCTTTAGTGATCGTAATAAACTAAGCAATGGGATAGCATGTGTGAGAGTAGATGATATTGATATGGAGATAGATGATAAAGTAAGCAAGTTAGAAAAGGATAATAGTGAAGGGAAAGACCAACTTAGAGAGATATTGTAGCGGCACAAACAAGTGTTTGCTACGAATCCTGGGATTATAAAGGGCTATATGCATCATATCAAAGTAAAAACAGAGACTCACTTCCAGGGCAGGTCAAACCCCATTCCAGTTAAATATAAAGGTGAAGTAGACAAACAAATACAACAGATGGAAAAATGGGGTATCATAAAAAAACAGCAATCCCCATATATAAATCCTCTGGTGATAGTAAAAAAAAAAGACGGTTCAATGAGAGTGTGTTTAGACGCGCGTCAGTTAAACGCCATTACGATTCCTGATAGAGATGTGCCACCGCGTATCACAGACTTACTATTGGAATTCCAAGAGAAGAAATATTTTTCGTCTTTCGATCTAACATCGAGTTATTGGCAGATGCCATTACATATAGAAGACCAAAAATACACCGCATTTAGATATGAGGGATATACATATGTGTTACAGCGAGTGCCATTTGGGTTAGTTAACAGTGGGTCGGGGTTGCTTCGATGTTTGGACCAGGTGTTATCCGATAGGGTAAAACAACTTATTGTATAATATATGGATGACGTTGTTATAGCATCACGGTCACCTCAAGAACATTTGGAAAGTTTAAATATATTTTTTCAAGAATGCCAGCAGAAAAATATGACGATAAATCTAAAAAAAAGTAATATATTGCAAAAAGAAATTTTGTTTTTAGGGCATCTCGTTTGTGCTCAAGGAGTGAGACCTCATCCTGATAAGATTGACGCTATAAGTCGTTTCCCTCAACCTAAGAATAAAAAACAAATTAGGTCATTCTTAGGCCTATGTGGTTTTTATCAGAGGTTTTACGAGAAATTTTCTGTAGACACGGAGGCACTTTTACAATTGCTTAGAAAAGAAAGCAGGTGGGAGTGGACTAAAAAACAAAGCGAGGCATTCAGCAAAATTAAAGAAAATTTTGAAAAAAACGTCATACTCGCATACCCGGATTTTAATAAACCTTTTATGCTCCAGACTGACAGCAGTAAAGTGGGGTTGGGGGCTGTACTATTTCAAGAGAATAAAGAAAAAAAACCGCAAGTCTTGTATTTTTTAAGTAGAAATTTAAACTCTGCAGAAAGAAATTATACGACTACAGAAAGAGAAGCACTGGCCATCATATGGGCGTTAAATAAACTTAAACATTTACTATTAGGATCCGAGATTATTATTATTACGGATCACAAGAGTCTAGAGTTTATAAATAAATGCTACTTAACAAACGATAGGCTTATAAGGTGGGCGTTATATTTACAAAGATTTAACTACCGAGTGGTTCATTGCTCAGGGAAGGAAAATATCGTGCCGGACATATTGAGCCGAAATCCGGTACCGGATACAGGCCAAAATTTAACATTAGAGGGAGCACGGTTAACTCCACTTACAATAGATGCGGATATGTCGATGGAAAGGGACATGAAGAGGATAAAAATTTTTCAGTCATCCGATCCCACATGCAACAAGATAATAAAACGTTACAATGATACCGACCTACGCAAGCAAACCGACGCAAAAAAAAAAAATAATAATAGAATAAATCGGTATAAAATGATAAACGGAACGTTGATGTTTCAGGTCAAAGAAGGAACCGATTACTGGAGAATAGTCATACCCAAAAGCTTAAGAATGCGCTTAATAAATTATGTACATAGGACATATGGACACTATGGCGCACTTAAAGTGAATAAAATTTTACAGAGGTGGTATTATTGGCCAAATATGTATAGGTCGATTATTAATACACTTCAGATGTGCCATGGATGCAGACAAAATAAACCGGCGAATAAAAATTATGCGGGAATATTGACTCCTATTATAGCCCAAAACGCAAATGAATTGTTGGCCATCGATTTTTATGGCCCATTACCTTCGTTTCGTCGATATAAATATATCTTGGTGACGTTCGATGTGTTTTCGAAGCTGGTACGGGCTTATCCATTGCACAAAGCCGATACAAAAAATTCTATTGCTGTGTTAAAGAAGAAACAATTCGTTCAGGTGGGAAGACCACGTGCAATTTTGAGTGACCATGGGACGCCATTTATATCCAGGGAATGGAAAAGTTGGATAAAACAGGAAGACATACACCATATCTTAACCTCTATAAGAAATCCCCAATCTAACCCGTGTGAAAGGGTTATGAAGGAATTGGGAAACTTATTTCAGGCACATTTGAAGGAAAATCATAAACATTGGGTGAAAGTACTTCCTCAAATAGTGAAAATTATTAATTGCACGTACCACGAGTCTACGGGGTTTGCCCCTGAACGATTACATTACAGCCATCTGGAACCTTCTCTTCTCAAGTGTCGTTTGCCCCCCGAGAATGAAACAGTAGACATAGTGAAGGATCGAAGTTGCGCCAGAGAGAGATTAAAAAAAAAAGCTGAACAGCGAAAGAAAAGAGGGAATAATAGTCCAGTACATTTTAAGATAGGAGATTGGGTTTATGTCAAAACCCAGCCTGTGAGTAAAATGAGCGAGAAGCAATATAAGAAATTTTTCCCTTTATTTGAAGGTCCGTACAAAATCATTCAAAAATGCGGTCCCAATGCATTCATGATTCTAGGAAAGAAAGGTAAGAAGGGAGCGTATAACGCAAGATCTTTAAAACCTTGTAAGGGGGAAGGGGACAAGTCACCGCGGGGCAATTAAAGTTTTTTTTTATTGTTTTTTTATGACAAATGGGGCAATGAGCTGATATTTTAAGTCAGCTCATATATATATAAGCTCACATATTTATAATTTGTCATAAATATTTTTGAAGTTAAATAGTTTGTAAAATGAAAAAAAAATTAATTAACAAATGGTTTTGATTTAATGGAAAGGGTAAAAAAAATTTTGAACTTTTATTTTGAAATAAACAAATAAAATTGAATATAATTTATTAAAAAACAAAAAAAATGTTAAAAGTGTTTAATTAAAAGGGAGAAAAATTCGAGAGATAAAAGGGTGGTGAAAAGAAGACAAAATTAGATTCTTGGTAGTAATTATACTCTATTGTTGAAACTTTCACAAAGTAAAAATATTTGGTTAGTAATTGCTATTACGCTAATTAAAAAAAAAAAAAGATAAGAAAGAGTGGAGATAAGATCGCTTTTAGAGAGATCAGTTGACTTGACTTTTGAGACCAGCAAGGACAATAAAGAAAGCAGCTGTGTTTCGAACAATAAAAATTATTATTATTGAAATTTAATTTTGCGGACGCTTGTCAAATGTATAGCGGCTAAAGTTATCACAACCTTCCCCTTTGGGGAATTGACCGCCACTCCATCTGAATGAAGCTATCGAGAGAGTTATGGAATGGAAGAAACGGATATTGCTAGCCGGACAACCAAAGGAACACTCATGGAATTCGCATATACAAGGACAAAGGCACGACCAATGGAATGTAAAACCTATGAAAATCAGGCCACTCCGCTCTGATCGATCAGGGTAATTATAAACTTTTAATTAATGAGAACTCTAAGTAAAGCATAATAGAACTTTATCTTTAATTTAATTTTCATTTATTATGTTTATTACGAATGTTTCAACAATAGAGGGGGGAAATAAATTTGTTTAATATTGTAATCTATTAATGTTAATTTTCATTCAATATTTTTTTATGAAATATTGGAATAACTGTATTTTAAATTATTTAATATCTATTCGATCCAGAGAGTAACAACAGGGTGGGGGTATAAAAGTGTGTCGCCAAGTAACAGAGAACCTTGGGGCATTACTCGTTTGTTAGTAGAAAATAAGGAAAGAATTGAAAGTATAAGAAAACGAAAGACACTTATACGTTCATTGTAAGATTTTTGCAATTTATTTATTTACCAAAGAAAGTGGAGTTTAAAAATAAACTTCAGGAAAGATTAAAAATACTATAAGTCGTCTTATATACACGTCTGCTAGAATTCGCAGTATTAGTGTAGGCGCGAGTAAATCTATGGTAAATATTTGGGAAGCATAATTAGAAAGTAAACAGAGGGAAAATCAGAAATTGTAAGTCAGTTCTTTCTAGATCGGATAGAATTATAAGGTTATTAATAATAAATAGTAGTAAAAGAAATTAAAAGTTTTTTTTTGTCCAACGTATTCTTGAATTCTTGAATTATTTATAATAATTAGTTAGTGTTCTTAAAGGAAAACCCCTGTGAGATTATAATCAAAGTTTATAATCAGTGAATTGTCGTTCGAAAATAAATAAAGACCAGGTTTATGTAAAGTTACGTGACCAGGTTCCAAGAGAGAAATCCTTGGTGATGCCCTCGACGACGATTCTAATAACTAAAATTCAGTTAGTAGGGGAAGAAAGAAAGTTGTCGTGTCACACCTATTTCTTCTAAGTAAAATTTATTCTTAGTCGTATTAGACTAATCAGTTCATGCATCAATAATATGATACCCTTTTATGCTATGTGAGAATGCAAATGACCTCTATTTGTTGAGGTGAGTGTAGTTTTAACTGCCTCAAAGGGTTGAGATGAAGCATAGCTCTCTCACGATTAAATAAGTTTTATCTAAAAGTGCTTTTAGGAGATCGAAAACTTGATCCCAGTTCTGTTCTTGTTTTATGCTTCATGAGAAAAATATTTTTATGGTTGTAGTATGTGGTGTTTTTAGCATGCCTTTTATATATGTGCAGAGACAAGTTCCTCATAATTTTTAGCCTCAGGAAGAAGGCAAATCTTAGGTCTATGCTAGCACCAAGAAGTTATTATTGACTTATTCTCTCTTACAAAAGCATCATTCTTATCATTACTTAGGAGTGCATGATAATTTAGTGTTTATTGATTGTTAGATCATTACATGCCATTGAAAAATAGTTACTTGTTAGGCATTAATTATAATATCATATTCATAAATTGATGTACTGAGCAGCTAAGCTTTGCTCTAGCTTGTTAAAGAACCATATTTATTCTAAACTTATGTTTAAGAATTTGAATTCAGGCAAGCAATGCGCATCATACCAGGTTCATACAGAAGCAAGTCATCGCTGGACTGGTAAGAATGTGATGATAAACTCATGTTGGGCTATAGTATTAGATATGTGTATGTGTGCAGAGATATAGTTATTAAAATATATCACACAATTATCAGATATAATTGAAATACTAAATTATGGGATATAGTAGTTCGCAAAATGCGTATAGACTAAAATAGTAAAAGTTAGATTAAATTTTATTACATTTTAAAATATGAGTTTCTTAAATAACATAATTTTTATTATCTTGAAAATATAAATTTCTTAATGAAATGAATAGATATTACAGTAAAATTTTTATGGACTTTAAGCTAGTTAACACTGTTAACAATAGTTATATTTTACATAATATTGCTGAAGCACCGCTACAGATATAACCAAATAAATGTTAAATAATATATTATGGGTCAAAATAATTATAAATCATTTATAATCTAGAACACTGATTAGTCCCAAAGATACTTATATTGAATGTTATTACTGGATCAAGCCATGTATTAGAGTCACTAAGCTTTATACGAGTCTGTAATCTTAGCTAGTACAGATCCCCTTTTGAAAATAGTTTTGTCATTTTACATTTTCCTTGATTTGGGATCGCTACAATGTTGACTTGGATTGTAGTCTTTTTCTTTTTATATATTTGTTTTAATAAATATTTGTGGTTTTAAAATTTAAACTTGTGTCTGGCGTTTTAATGTTTGGGTATCCAGAGCTTCACAATATTAGAAGTTCACAATATTGACAAATTTATAACATTCATAAATTCATCATAGTCATTAATTTTCAGTATCCATTAATACTAGAGGTATAACAGAAGAATTAATAAAATAGCTCACATTTCTAGTACAGACTGGCCATGAAATACTTTCATTAGTTTTTACTGCTAAAGTAATCATTTTTCACTTGTTAAGATTTGAAGAATTAAATTAATAACATATATGTTAAAGATTTAATAATTGCTTGGCAAACAGATAAGAGACTTGTTTAATTGTAAATTTAATGTTTAGTTGTTCATTTCATTGCCCACATGTTAAGTAATGAATGTATAAATCAAATTGATCATCTTGCCTATTAAATGCTCTTACTACTACTTGTTTCCATGTATGACCATAGTAAATCATATTGCAAAGATCATACTTAATTTTATATATGATTCCTTTTTTGTACTTTATATCATCTCTTAATTTACAATTTCCTATTAATTTATCTAGACTTTTACTATTTGATCATCCAATATTTATATGTTTATCAATATAATTTTTGTTTTTTTATTAATGTATTATAAATTTTGAAATATACTTAATTTTATAAATGATTTCTTTTTTGTATTTTATATCATCTCTTAATTTATAATTTCCTATTAATTTATCTAGACTTTTATTATTTGATCATCCAATATTTATATGTTTATCAATATAATTTTTGTTTTTTATTAATGTATTATAAATTTTGGGATAATATGAAAGTTTGATCCATTTCTTATTTGAACTATTGTTACTATCTTCATTACAATCATTTTGCATAAAAATATTATTATTTACCATTAAAAAATATATTTTAAATACTTTCAATTGAAAAAAGTTAAGAAATTAACTCAAAGTACTTCTGTGGTATACTATATTACTTTATAAAACATATCACTATTATAAATCATTATTTCTATTAGAATTTTATCATAATAGTTATTCTATAATGACCATTTTATCTCTATCTCTCTCTCTCTCTCTCTCTATATATATATATATATATATATAACTACAACCATTAAATGTCTGTATTTTTAAATTATATAATAATAATTCAAACAAATATATTTAACACAGTATTCAAAATTAAATAATATATTCTTTACCAGAAGTACTTTCAATTGTTTCACTGACAATCTTTATCAACTGTTAATACAAACGTACAAAAAATAAAAACTTGCATTACCCATCATTCAATCTATTCAAATTTCCCACAATTCTGTTGTCTTTATATTAGCCGATTGTTTATTCATTAAACCACCTCTATTCCTAGATATCATCATTGCCTCTTTAATTTTACGTTTTTCACTACACCTTTCAATTTGAATAATTTTTATATCTCTATTATTAAATTTAAAACCATAATTACATGTTTTATTATGATCAAATATAATTGATGGAGTATTCATATTTACTGAAGATATATTTTCTTTCTGTACACGTTTATATAATGTCTTATGATCATTATATCGTTTTTGTAATGTACATTTGGATTCCCCTATATATTTTATTCCACAACCACATTCCAACATATATATAACAGAACTTAATTCAAACTTAGAAATCTTGGCTTTGGAGTTATTTATGATAAATAACTCCAAAGCCAAGATTTCTAAGTTTGAATTAAGTTCTGTTATATATATGTTGGAATGTGGTTGTGGAATAAAATATATAGGGGAATCCAAATGTACATTACAAAAACGATATAATGATCATAAGACATTATATAAACGTGTACAGAAAGAAAATATATCTTCAGTAAATATGAATACTCCATCAATTATATTTGATCATAATAAAACATGTAATTACGGTTTTAAATTTAATAATAGAGATATAAAAATTATTCAAATTGAAAGGTGTAGTGAAAAACGTAAAATTAAAGAGGCAATGATGATATCTAGGAATAGAGGTGGTTTAATGAATAAACAATCGGCTAATATAAAGACAACAGAATTGTGGGAAATTTGAATAGATTGAATGATGGGTAATGCAAGTTTTTATTTTTTGTACGTTTGTATTAACAGTTGATAAAGATTGTCAGTGAAACAATTGAAAGTACTTCTGGTAAAGAATATATTATTTAATTTTGAATACTGTGTTAAATATATTTGTTTGAATTATTATTATATATATATATATTACATAAGTTTTCAACATATATTTAAAATATGTACAGAAACCAAATATATATATATGCTAAAAAACACATAATATGGCTTTGCTATTATCTTCAGATTTTGACATTCATTATGTGAGCTGGTCACAGATATGGGAAACTACCATACTTTTTTAAATATAGACTAATAAAGAGTTTCCAATATAGCTGAATTGCAATTCAATAAAAGCATAAGAACAAAAATAAAAATCAATCACACTTTAAAAAAATATAATAAAAGAATATGCTTAAATCAAGAGTAGAGTGAAATAAATGAATTTAAAATACCATCTACACATTTTTTCATTTATTTGGAATATGTGATATTTATTATTATATATTTGTATTTTTATTTTTTAGTGTTCCTTCAAAAAGACTATATAAAATAGTTGAAACATTAGATGTATTTTATTTTGTTATAGTCATATAAAAACAAATTTTAAAAAGAAGTTTGATGTATTGACATATAGAGTAAAATAATGACTTGCCACCTATAATATACTTAGCTAATTCACATTTAAATTGAAAACTATAGTTACTTTTTTTTTTAAAAAGATTTATTCTTTAGATGAAAGCTAAACAACTCTTATTTAAATTGAAAGCAGATTACATTTTTAATAACTATCATGTAGAGATCACATAAATCAGTACTGATCTTATCAAAGTTTGATCTTACAAATAATTCATATCATTTAGTTATAAATAGTGATGGTTAGAGCAACGGTCAGAATAGAAGTAATTCATTTCATAACTTTCTGTAAACATTGTCTTTACTTTAGCCTTTTGAATGCATGTTCATCATTAGTCATGATACATAATATAAAAATATTTTTTTAACAAATAAAAATAAGCAATATAATATACCACAAAAGATGTTTCTACAGCATGAAATACTTAAGAAATGAGAATTATACTAAATTGGATATTACATTTTTGAAATTTTTAGTACTTTATATATGCTGCAAATTTATAATTGAATTGATTTATGCAAGTAGAGGAATGGCTGTAGTAATAAGTAAAGAAGATTAAAGCAAAGATTAGAAGGAAAAAGATTGGAATTCCATGTGAAGGACATTGTGGTAGAAATTATAAAAGATCATAAAAATGAAGATAACAGAAAATAATAAAAATAGTTTTAATATTCATCAATGTAAATATAGTTATTAAAAAAAAAAAAAAAATATTAATAATAGTATTTTTATATTGGACTATTTCCATCATCTAATATGTGTACTCAAAGTCTTTAGAAAAATTTAATTTTATTTAAATATTTCAAACACATTCAACTGTTGGTAATAGCACATCAAACAGGTTAATATATGCACAATGTTTCAAGACGTATATCATCTGCTTGCGCTTAAGGAATTAATATATTTACATTTGTTACGATCATTTCATTACATTTGAAAATTACTATGTAATAAATCGAAAGATTTCACGTTGTTTATTTATATATAATATTTAGTGAATTAAATGTGAAGGTGTTTATAAAGCTTCACTCTCTTAGTTCAAAATGCTTGGATCTGGCTTATTTATATATAAATTTAAGTAGAGAAGAAAATGGGTCCATCTTTTTCTCATAAATTCTTTGCCTTGTGTTTTGAATTGAGAGTTCCATGTGCAGTCGTTATTACATCTGATTGGCTGTCATATAAGCACTTTTAAGGCGCACCTGTCAAAGGTTTCAACCTTTAACATTATTATCATCTGCTTGCGCTTAAGAAATTAATATATTTACATGTTACGATCATTTCATTAGATTTAAAAATTACTATGTAGTAAATTGAAAGATTTCACATTGTTTATTTATATATAATATTTAATGAATTAAATGTGAAGGTGTTTAAAGCTTCATGCTCTTAGTTCAAAATGCTTGAGTCTGGCTTATTTATATATAAATTTAAGTAGAGAAGAAGGTGGGTCCATCTTTTTCTTGTAAATTCTTTGCCTTGGGTTTTGAATTGAGAGTTCCTTGTTCAGTCATTATTACATCTGATTGACTGTCATATAAGCATTTTTAAGGCACATCTGTCAAAGGTTTCAGCCTTTCACGTTATTATTATATCATCTGCTTGCGCTTAAGAAATTAATATATTTACATTTGTTACGAACATTTCATTAGATTTTAAAATTACTACATAGTGAAGCAGTCGGATCTGAGTTCGATCCTAGCTTCATGTTATTTACCCTAATACTAACCTTAGATTTCCGATGCAATGGGGCTTTATACGTTCAATCCACGCTAATTTCCATAATGAATAACTTGTTTCAAATACGTAGTAAAATTAATTAGTTTAGTTTAAATTGGATCAATTCTCTAAATAAATTCATGATAAAATGTTCATGAATTTACATATATTAAATTGCCTGGATTGTGCGTATATATGTTTGTAAATATTAAATATATATAATTGTTCGAAAGTTTCATTGCGTCGGGAATACTTGTTTTTTTTTTATTTTTAAATAATTTGTAAAGTTTTGCGATTAAAAGCTACATTCCTTCCAAAGGCTTTCAAATTCTCAAAAACAACAGTAAAGTTTTATTAATAGAAAAAAGATAAGAATTCAATTTTTAATTAAAATCATTTCAGACTTTAAGAATTCATTTTCTAATTAGGAAAGGAATTCAAAAATTAGTTTGAAAGCCTTATCGAAGGAATGTTTCTGAAAACAACTAATTATAAAAAAAAAAGAGATTGATAATAAAATGAGCGCTAGCCGGAGGCATCAGTGAACAGTAGATATATAGCCCTGAAAAGTAAAGAAAAGGACTAGTTTTTGTTGTAGAGTAGTGCAGTGAACTCTGTGTGTATAAAAATTGTATTTCATCATGATAGAGGGCTAGAACATCAGGGATCTGGCTACGGTTCCTAAAGTCCCGAGGAATCTTCACTGGAGCTGCTGAACCGTTTTCCGGATCGATCATTCTGCTAAAATAATGAAAGCTACTAAAATACTACTCCAGTAGTTAACCAATGATGCCTACGTTTCAACAACTTGGAGGAGTAACTTAAGGACAAGCACGGAATGGTAATATGAACGTTGAACTTTCTGGCCAGTTCGAACTTTATTTTATACTCCTTCTTTTTAAGAGCTCTTTTATTCTTTAATGTAAATCTTTGTAACACCTTTTATTCATGCTACTGTAAATTTATCTCGTAATTCTTTAAATCTCTAGTCTTTAAACTTTTTCTTTTCTTACCTGGCGGTTTGTTTAATATATATATGTTAGTGTGCTTTATTAATGTCGTATTTAAAAATTATATGCCAATAATCTTTCGACTCGATGAGCCCTTTGATTCCATTTGCCTCACGCAAATAATATAACATTAATTTCCAATAGTAATTCTCGTCCATTAGAGCTAAATTTATAAGTTCTATTAGTCATCGAGTCAAAGGAAAATATTACATGTTTACTATTTTTTTTTACCTTTAGCTATTAATAAATTATTAGCTCAATGTTTCACCTATGTCCCCAGCTCCTATCTACGTTCTAAGTATACATATATGTATTCAAATAATGTTAAAATATTGATTTCTTGTTCTACTAATATATATTTATTCGAATATAACCTTAAATGTTTTTATTGCAAAAAGGGTCGATAAAGGGTTAAATGTATTTTAATTCCACTTTCGTTATTTTATATTAATATTCAGGAAGGGCACGGTATTAGGGCATAACTAATATAGTTTATAAATGTTTTAAAATAGTTCGATAAAAGCTCGTTTGACTTTAATTAATTGGTCAAGTCATCACGTAGAGCATTCTACATGGGTTCTATTTTTCAACGATGACTATCAAGTCATCATCATCAAATGTTGCTGACGTAGGGCCATCTTCCGCTCCGTTAGGCTGGTCGGTGATCATATTCTCTTATTTAAATTTCTCGAGGAAGAAAGTACTTCCTTTCCGATTCATTAGTCAAAGGGCGTAAGACTTGCCAAATGCAAGCCGCCATAGGACTTCGATCATCGACTAGCGATCATCTTTCAATTTTACTCTCTGCCTTGTAATTCGTCAGTACCATTGCATCTTGTTCCGGTAAAACTTGCTCCGTGCTCGTAATTCGTGATGAAGTGATTTAAATTAAAGTCGAACCAATTTTCAAATATATTTAGTTTAAATCAGTTTTCAAATCAAGATTAAAGTTATGCCTTAAAATACGTTTTGCTCTTCATGAATAGATTTCCGAATGTGAAAATAAATCTCACATTCCACCGTAATAAAATTAGAACAATCATTTCCGTTCTTAATGAATACCTTTATCTGCCTTTATATTTCTCGTTGGGGGCATAGACATAGAATCCCATGTTGTGTAATTCTTGTTGGCATATGATAAGGACCGCCACTCTTATTATATTTATAAATTATTTAAAGACTAGAGGTAACTAATGCAATCTATATTTTATTGAACAAAACAAATGATTATTATTATTAAATATTTCTAACATACTTGGTTTCTTAGTTCATCATTCTTTTTATAATTATTTAAATGTTCCTACCCGCTATCTGTGTTGGCAACCCGAACATACATATGATTTGATTTAAAAAGTATTCAAAGTAATTAATTATTAGATATTCGTGTCAGTGCAAGGGTCTCTAGTCCTCACCAACCGTGGAGCTAGTTCTTGGCGCAAGCACTGTGCCGTCGATTTCTGCTATCTGAGCCGTTGAGTTGGGTTTGAATTCAGTTTTGGTTAAGCTGAGTTTGAATCCGATTTGACTTGCGGTGGTGGTGGATTTCGACCGGTACAATAGTAAATCGAAAGATTTCATGTTGCTTATTTATATATATCAATAATTATGCGCTTTTAACGCTCGTTAAAGAAGTTATATTTATTAATAATTTATTTAAAGCTTAGCGCTTTCAAAGCTCCATGGCTTCATACTCATAGCTGTGTGCGGTGGATAGTGATGAGGAGGGGGGGGGTATTCAAATTTATGTTAATTAGTTAGATGTTTTCAGTATTTTATTTAAAATATTGTTTGAATTAGTTTGTCCATCTTTTAGAAATGGTGAAACGGGTGTCTTTTCTATTAACTGATTGGGTGTCATTATTTATAAAATATGCCTCCTTTATTTTGCGTCTATGGTCATTTCCCTCTTTGCACACTATTCTGGGGTTGGTGGGTTCAAATCTGTGTCCAGTAGCTTTTTCATGAAGCAAGAATGCTGATGTAAACGCCTTGTTATTCAGTGCCCTTTTATACATATAATGTGCTGGGATGCTCTGTTTGTAATGGTAGTTTTTGTTTCCCCATAATATGAGGCTCTGCATCCGGCCTGAGGGCATTTGTATTTGATACACCGCTTGAGATGTTGATTTAGGATCAAGTTTATCTTTTGAATTGTTTATTAGTCTATTGGTGTTGGCTGAAGTGCGGAAACCAATAATAAATTCTTTTGATAATGTTTTAGCTAAATGTTTGGCAATGTTGGGTATATATGGTATAGTTATTCGTGGTTTATTATCTCTGATTCTGCCTTGCTGATTTATTTTTGCTTGGAACTGTGCTATTCTTTTAGTTATGTGTCTATATTTATCACCAACAGATATTAGTTCTTTGATGTATTTTAATATGTTATCTCTTTTGTTTGAATTACATTTACATAAGTAATTATTTCTATGTAGAAATGCATTCAGTCCAGCATATTTATGTGAGTTGGGAACTATTGCACTCTGATGCATGTATCCTCTAATTTCTAGGGGTTTGATGGTCATGCGGTACATTAATTGTTTTTCTTTTATATATAATATTTAGTGAATTAAATGTGAAGGTGTTTAAAGCTTCACACTCTTAGTTCAAAATGCTTGAGTCTGGCTTATTTATATAAATAGAGAAGAAGGTGGGTCCACCTTTTTCTCGTAAATTCTTTGCCTTGTGTTTTGAATTAAGAGTTCCCTGTGCAGTTTAAGTAGAGAAGAAGGTAGGTCCATCTTTTTCTCATAAATTCTTTGCCTTGTGTTTTGAATTGAGAGTTCCCTGTGCAGTTGTTATTACATTTGATTAGCTGTCATATAAGCATTTTTAAGGCACATGTGTCAAAGGTTTCAGCCTTTCCCATTAATATCTTCCATTATTATACAACTTCCCTGTGTAGTTTACTACATTAATAGAGAGCAGAGCCATAGATTATGATTCCAACTTTGTCAATTTGATGCTTGAATTTTATATGAATTCCCAAACAATAAATCATTCAATTATTTATTACACAATTGCACAACTTATTTTATTCTTATTTAGTTCACTTCCTTCTAATAACTCAGATAGGAATTATTTTTTCAATAATACAAATTGCTCACATATTTCTCCAATTTTTCAAAACATCTATCCTCTGTACTAATAGCTTGATTACTTTTGGCTCCTATTATTATTACCTTCCTGACATTCTGCTTTTCTTATCCAAAGTGTTTTATTTTACTATAAATTAAAATAAACTAACTTTTATTTGGTAATTCTACTAATTCACTAATTTTCTCTTCTAAACTTTATTGATTATATGTTTCAATTCACTGTTACACCTTCTATATATATTTTTACCTAGTGCAAACTTTTGTGTCTTCTTCCACCTTATTAATAATCTTATTACAATAATTATCAATTTAATAATTTTTTAATTTTATTTTGCAGTTTTACTCATCACATATCAACTGTTTTTGTTAATAGTGTCCTTTACATATTGCTTAAAAATTTCTTATGCATCATTTGGATTTTCACTGACATTTTTTTATTCTCCAATAAATTAAAAAAATTTGTCACTCTTTAATTTCTTATCCTATTTCCCTCAATGGTTTAGAATTTCTCAAGCTGTTAAAATTTAGATTCAATTATTCATATACTAAACTATGATATGATTCAGTACGAGGTCTGAACCATGCATACAAATTCTTAAAATGATCTCTGAATTGATTTTGAAATATTCTTGTCAAATAGAACTTTCTATGTACAAATCTTCTTGTGACTTTGTTTTAAATATATTTGCATTATTATAATATTATTTTCCCTAGAAAAACTGAATCCCTTTTTTATTTCTTAACTTTAAATCATAGTTTCTTGAATATTCTTTTCCCCCCATATCCACTATTACCTTTATACAACTACTTTTTGTATTAATTTTCAATAATTTTTCCCATTTTTTAATAATTGATCTCATAAAAGTCATCATGTATATTTGTAAAATCATTAAATCCCATAGTTCAGCTTTCAGCCTCATCACATCAATTACCAGATTATTACATATAAGACTATCTCTTGCACTTGGATGTAAAACAATAATACGTTCACTATTATTTACAATATCTAACCTTTTCCTATTCATTTATAATAATATTTTTTTTAATATATTTTCTGTTTTATTCATAGTTCTAACATTATACGTAGAAATTCCAGTAATAGATTCTAAATTCAAAGACTTTGGAACTAGACTGATTTGTTCAATTCTGGGAAACAAAACTCTTACATATATAGTTTGTGCTTGTTTTCCCCTGAATTAAATTAGAGGTAAAATAGCTTTAAAGCTCCTCATCTATTATAAGCAAAGGTTTCTCCTGTTAACAGCCCTTCTCCACCTCCCTATTAAAAGAATAGTAATGGTAAAAACCCATTACTCATCAAGTTTACAAATTGCCAAGTTGAAGGATTTTCCATTCTAAGAATAGCTAGACATCTATTTATTGACCAATAGTGTATGAGTAGCTGATTATAATGTAAGTGATTACCTCAATTTTAAAAAAAATCCTAAGCCTACTTAGAACCTAAAAAAAAAATCTAGTTTTTCTAATACTGGATTAGCATGAAATGGATGTGCTTATCAGTTCATCAAGAGGCTCATTATATATATAATTAATGAGCTTTATGTATAAATATACCAATTTTATTATAATTTCAAATGTAATATAAATTGAACTATGTAATTATAATTCCATGCATTAATATTAATGCTTCTTGCATGGAGAAAAAATTCAATAACACTTATTAAATAAATCATTAAGTGCATTTTTGATGCTTCAAAAGACAAACATTAGAAAAACAAAACATTAGATTCTTAAATATACTACAAGAAATAATATAATTTCAATTTCAATTTACTTATGCAGGTTCAAACTCTTGACTCCAATAATGTAAGGATAGTGTATAGTGAATAGGGTGACAGGAAATGGAAAATATGAAATATGGTTTATTAATAGCCCAGACTCAGTGATGAACTGAAAATCCAATCGTATTCAATTAAAGTGTAGTATGGAGCATGAATAAGTAAATTAAAATTATATTATTTTCTATAAAACATTCAATGACCTAATGTATTGTTTTCCTACCATTTGACTTTTGAAGAGGATATTCTATACCAAAATTGAATTAAGAAATTTTGTTATATTTTTGAAATTTTCACTCTATACAAGATGCATTTATATTAATGCACAAAATAATTATGTAAAATATATATAGAAAAAATATATAAATTAAATTAAATATATATTACTATTTGTTGTTATAAAAAAAAAAAACTAACCTAAATTTTTAGAAATAAAAAATTAACACTATGCATTAAAAAACTTAAAACAATAGAATATAATATTCTTGCTTCCTCATATATCAAAAACTAAATTATTATTTATAATTTTTATAAAATAAATATTAAATCTTTATAAATACTATATAATATATACTTTTTCATTATTTATTTATACTTTTTTTTTTTTTATTAACAGCCAAAAATTTTTGAATGGTTAAAAATATATTAATTTTTTTATTAATATGTATGTTCATGCAGTTGTATTTCAGAATTGGAAAACATATTGATTAAATTTTAAAATAAACTTTGCATTGCTATTTATAATTATATTTTATTTATAATACTGTCTTTTTTATATATATAATATCTGGTACTATTCTATTAGCATGTTGAAACCGTTCGATGGAATTGATCCCATCCAAATGCATATTAATATGCCGGGCCGCAATCAAAGCAAATAGTCACAACTTTTTTTTTCTGTTGTATCTAATGGCTTGCTTTGTCTTGCACAGTTTGTGCGAGTGCACACAATACTATCTTTTAGCAATGTTAACACTTCGCTACAGTACCATTTCAGGATGGATGGATTTAAAGTTTGCAGAACTATTTCCATCTGCATTCAAAAGTAATTACGGTACAACTTACGTAACGTAGTATTAAAAAGTAATAATTATAAGCCCATTACCCCACTTCCGAACCCAACATGTAAGATGTAAATAATTAGAAAAGGTTAGGGGAAATCACAATTTCACTGTTCTCCCAAAAAAAGTCACACTTCGCGAGAACATCTACAAGAATTAAAGTGTCTGACTGTAAAATTTCTCATAGTTATATCCAGAGACAAAAAAAAAATTGTAAAAAGAATTACAGTAATTTATTAATAAGTAAAATAAATGAATTACGTTAACCTGTACGATTATTCTTATTATTATTCTTTCACAAATAAGATGGTGGGCCCAGTACATTATATTTATGTGGGTTTTCCTAGAAACAATACCATCGAGCAGTTTCAATACACTAAAAGAACAGTATTTAATATCTTTTAATTTAACTATTATTCTAATTTTACATATATAATAAATTTTATATACATATTTTATGCAGCTGATATAAATTAAGCACTTTTGCCACTACATACATATATTTGTTTGTTTTTTTACAATATTACTACATTAACAGCAATCTATTCTTCATATAATATAAATAAATTTAAGCTAGATTTTTCACTTAATTACAATTTGTAATTATTAATAAATTCTAAACACATTATATAACTAAATTCATCTATTATATATATATATTACAAACCAAAAAAGATTTTGTTTTTCATAAAACACTTTACTTGTAGTTTATGAAATATTTATTTTCTTAATATTTATATTGGTGAGTAATAAACCATTAATTTTTTGTTTGTTTATTTAGAGAAATATCAATAACAATACTGATGTCTTTCTATACTCTCATTTATTATAAGCTTGAATAATCAATGAAAGATATAGTACTATAATATTTTTGTCCTCAAACTGCTTTTTATTATTATAAATAAATCAAAAATTAATGAAATCTATTATGCTGTTCTTTCATATAAATTATAATAAATAATAAAAATCATATATAACAGCTGTATAAATATATATTGTAACTGGACCCCCATACAACCCTTTTATTACCATCGGTTGTATGGGGGTCCGGTTAGATTTGCCGCCCTACTGTGAGGCCTTATCTAGCTAGCCTACCCATAGGCATAAGCAGATCACGATTCTGTGATATGAACAGTGCATATGATGCAGTGATGTGATTTGTTCAAGAAGGGTGGAAAAATAAAAGTTTAAAAGAAAAACAACACAAAAATGAATGGCATAGAAAATAAAACAGGCATTTTGAAGAAGATGGAGTTAAATCATGGTGTAGATGGAAAGAGAAGCTTATCAAAGTTGAAATAAAAAAATACAAATAAACTGTAGAATAAAATATTGATGAAAACCAGATCAAAATCAAAAAAAATGAATACAGAAAGCATAGAGGATCTTCCTGAGAAAGAAGATAAACAAGAAGCCAAAGCAGATGAGGAATCAGAGAAAACAGGGGAGACATCCATGTTAGCCCAGTTAATGGAAATTATAAAAGCAGACCAAAAGAAAAGAGATGAACAAAGAGAAGATGATAACAAAAAAAGAGATAAACAAAGAGAAGAAGATAACCAAAAAAGAGATAAACAAAGAGAAGATGATATCAAACAACGAGAAGAAGATAACAAGCAAGCAATAGAAGCAAACCAAAGAATAAAAAAACAAATTATAGAAGCGGTGGAAAATCAGAATGAAAAGTTCAACCAGTTAATAAAAGAAATAACTCAGTCTAAAAAATTGGATGAGAAAGAAACTTTGGAATTTCCAACCAAAGATATTTTAAAGGAATCACAAATTGAATACCCTATTACTGATGAAGCAAAATTTGAGATTGTTAAAAAGGAAGAAATTGAAATTACAAAGGGTGATCTTGAAATTGTCAGTCTACCTTCAGGAAAACTTCTGATTGTGGAATATATCTCTAAAATTGAAAAGAAAGAAGCAGTATATACAGAAGCTGAGACTGAAATAGTATCAAACACAGCAAAAGAGTTTCAAATGGATGAAAATGAATCTAATAAAGCAAAATTAAAATCTTCTGATCTTCATGAAGATGAAAAACATGAAAATGAACATAATCAAAAACTTAATTCTCATATAACTAAGGAACTGTCCAATATAGAAGAAAATGTTTCAGAAAAATTGTCTGATATAAGCTATGAAATAGTAACAAAGATAGAGAAAGAAACCATAAATTGGAAAGAAAAGTGTGTTAGTCCTCAGCCATATATAAAAATTATAAACAAAAGCTTAATAAACTCAAATCAGAAATTGAGTACAGAAAAAAAAATATATAAAGACAGTTATTAAAAATATACTTGCTGATGCAGGAAAAGACACCAAAAAGGAATCTGAAAACTCGGGATTTATAAGGGTGAAAAAAATTAAACAAGAAACTTATATAAATACAAAAAAAATAATTACTATGACAGAAGAACCATTTAAAAATAAACTTTTATGTAGTTCTAAAAATGAAGTACCGCCATGGAAGAGGAACAGGAGAAAATACACAGATGGTGTTCATGGTCCATATCGGATGCGTATAGTTAGAAGATCAAACAGTAACAAGGATGTAGAAGTGAAGAAGCAAGACACCAGAGTAATGTTGAGCATGATAAATTCTCAACAAAAAGACGATCCAGAAGTATGTCACCTCATAATACAGACGAGGATTATAGGAGAACTGATCATGATCATCAGTCTCCCAAACCAGGTTGCAGTTATAATTCAGAATAAAATAGAGATAGCTGATGGAAAAAGTTTGTGAGTGTGATGTAGTGATGCATGAACTTGTGTTTTTCATGTTGAGATGGGTGGATGATTGAGCAGAGCTGCTTGGATGCATTGTATTATGATGCTCCGAAGTACATGCTCAGCACTATCCAGACCTGGATGTTGTGCTCCAAGAGTAGTCCAGCAGTGTGTATATATAGACCTCATGTATAGGCCTTGGTCTCATGAATAGACCAAATGATAGCCCCTAAGACTCACAGAAGCTGAGCAGGGTTGGCTAAGTGCCAAATTGTGTTTTTTTTCTCTGGCTCCTACTCTTGGTTGGATGATCCTTCTAGGTACAAGAGAGGTAGTGCTTAAAAATGAGATATTTTCTTGTGACGTCATGGGGCGGTGCATACTGGTAGTTTGTGCTTGGCCATCTACTTATCCTGGCATTGGAGGCTACAGTTCATGTATTCACTTTTCCAGCTCATCTTACCATTTCATCAGCACATCTAAAACCAGAAGAGATGCAGTAATGAGAAATGATGTATATAGTATATGGAATAAAATCGTACTTCCAGGTGATTTCATCCCAAAATTTGGTGGGGGGTAATGAAACAGATATACTGTTCCTCGTATATATATTCAAAAGATCCCCCCCCCCATTTAAAAATGACTAGCGTGATTTGATCAAATTGGGAATGAAATAAAGCAAAAAGTTTATAGTTTCAAAATTAAGAGGTAAATAAAAGCTGTGATTTGTTAAAAAGATTATATTTTTAATTTTTTGATCGATGGTTTTGAATAAAGTGTTATATCATTTTGCTTTCTTATCTCTCACACTAAAAAATTAGATTATCCAATCATTAAGAAGAAAAGAAAAAAACATTTGGGCTAAAATGAGGCAGTATGCAAATCAGACACGACGGAAAAGAAAGCTGTTCTATCAATTCAGAGAGAGGTAGATCAGATTGGATTTTTTTTTTAAAGTGTATTACTCAATTCTGACTTTCATCTCCTTAAAATATAGCTTTTACAAACACTTAAAAATGGAAAAAGAAAGCATTATTAAGGGAATTGTAATGATAAAAGAATAAACTAACAGCTTCTTGACTCTCCATACCAAGCCATGATTTTCCAAGATAATGTTATTTAGATGAAATAACCCGCCCTCTTTTTGAATAAATCAGACTAGTCAACTGGAAGGTAATTATTTTATAAAAATATTTGAACGTCTTTATTATAAATTATAAATTGAAATTATGAAGTAGCTGCACAAAAATACGTTTGTTACTGGAAATTTATAAATGAGAATTATGAATAATGTAGCTGCATGAAAATAGAAAATTATAAATGAAACTTATGCACATAGATGCACATTTACACTGACTGGATTATGAATAATCCACAAACTCAGAATTGTTCACATTATTTGTTTTGATAAATATAAATAAAATAATGAAAGACTATATGGATTATAAATGCTTGCCTGCATATTGGTATTATGTGGAGAAAGTAATGAAACTTATGCACATAGATGCACATTTACACTGACTGGACTATGGATAGTCAACAAACCAAGGATTGTTTACATAATGTAATATAAAAATTACAAATGCTTACATGAATCTCGTTTGTATACAAAGAAAATAATGAAACTTATGAGCACCAATGTGCATTGATATTTGACTGAATTATAAAAACCTTACAGATCTGGAATAGCCCATCTTACCTATTTACCTACCTAAAAGGGATGTACAGATATGAAATAAAGAGTGGAAAATATTCACGCAGTATTGGTAGATGTCTACTAGTTAAAAGACCCTTTGAATCCTTTACCTAAGATACATCAAAATGAGCCTTCATTTGAAATGAAGGATGAACTTTATTAAAATAAATTGCAAATGAACTATTGATCAACAAACTGCTTCTAACTTTTTCATAAATGAAATTAAAATGAGTCATCACATGGATAGGAATGAACTTTATTAAAATGAATTGCAAATGAACTATTGATCAACAAACTGCTTCTAACTTTTTCATAAATGAAATTAAAATGAGTCATCACATGGATAGGAATGAACTTTATTAAAATGAATTGCAAATGAACTATTGATCAACAAACTGCTTCTAACTTTTTCATAAATGAAATTAAAATGATTCATCACATGGATAGGAATGAACTTTATTAAAATGAATTGCAAATGAACTATTGATCAACAAACTGCTTCTAACTTTTTCATAAATGAAATGAACTTTATTAGAACTTGCAAATTAATTGTTATTTAATAAAATTATTGTTACTAAAAATTAAATTTAGTTATCCAGTTGTCCAATTCTGTTTTGTTTTATTGCATCACCCATCAGTTATAACACTTGTTCATGAGAATCTCATGCCTTCTGAGCTACGTCTGGCATAACTAGACCTAGGCAAGTCAGGTTGTAGTGAGATGGAACTCTAATGGCGCTGTTTGGAAAACCAAACATAGAAATGTTTAGATGCTTCCAGTCTCTATGGTACTACATCCTCTGATGGCAGGAAATATTGTTGTAGGGGGCGTTAACATCTGCATTGGGGAATGCCAATCGATAGTTCCTTCCTGCAGCATGCTCATCAGAAAATTGTTACAACCGATGTAATAAAAGGGTTGTATGGGGGTCCGGTTACAATATATATAATAATTATACATAAATGATTACAGTGATAATAACAATAGTTCAAATAAGAAATGGATCCAACTTTCATATTATCCCAAAATTTATAATATATCAATAAAAAACAAAAATTATATTGATAAGCATATAAATATTAGATAGACGAATAGTAAACATCTGGATAAATTAATAGATAATTATAAATTAAGAGATGATAAAAAATACAAAAAGGAATTATATATAAAATTAACTGTAACCTTTGCAATATGATTTAGTATGGTCATATAGGGAAAACCAAAGAATATAATGATCCAATTAATAGGCAAGATGATAAATCTGCTTTATACATTCATTACTTAATATATGGACATAAAATAAAAGCCACAAAAAATACTAAACCTTTAAATCACATCAAAGATCAAAAAAAAGACAAATATATGAAACATATTACATTAAACATAACTTAAATAATGGTGGGAATATTTATAAAACTTCACTAAATTTACTTAATACATGGTCAATTAAAAATTAATAAAAAATTATATAATATATAATTATAATTATAATATAATTATATACATATAAAATATACCAACCATCATACAATTACAAATATCCAGTAACGCCCTCTGTTTAAAGATCTATATCTCAATAATAGCAAACCTTAAAATGATAGGTATCATTTTAAGGTTTGCTATTATTGAGATATAGATCTTTAAACAGAGGGCCTTACTGGATATTTGTAATTGTATGATGGTTGGTATATTTTCTATAATTATTTCAGTTAGTGTTAACAGTAACTTTCTTTTTATATACATATGTATATGTCATTTATTCTGTATATTGTTATGATATATAATCAATTGTTTGAAGTTATATTGGATCTCTACATGAAGGTTTTATTCTATTTTATTAATGTTTTTATTTTGTTATTGCTATTTTACTTCCATTATCAAATATTAGATGGCAATCTATCTACAATAATTGGTTAACATTAAAATAATTAACATTTGAAAAGGGCCAAAATCATGTACTGAAAAAGGCTTTTTATGTGTAATTATTATTAATATATATATTTATATGGCTGTTATATGATTTTTATTATTTATTATAATTTATATAAATAAATAATAAGTTTGTTGAATATTTACGTATTTATTATTTAATAAAATTTATTTAATCATAAAGGAAATAAACCTCCAGTAATATGCTGTTTACAATTGTATAATAAAATCTATGCACTCAGTATGCCAACTATTACTGACTATGCTTATCTCAGGGTTTGAATCTATCATATGCCTGATGTTCAAATTGACAATTATATTGTATGAATTACTGTTTCCAAATATGATGAGTGAATACCACCATCAATAAACTATTACTAGCGGGTGAGTGCATGGAGGTTTTAATGTACACTTATAAACAATGCATCACTGGAGGTTTATTTCCTTTTTTATAATTACAATTACTTCAGCACTTAATAATAATTGATGTACATTTATTCATATTTAATATACATTTAATTGCAAATGGTTAAAAATGAGGGATGCTATTTCTCTCCTGTGATAGAATATCTAAATTCATACAATATATTGTCAGTTTGAATATCAGGCATATAATAGATTCAAATCCTGAAAAAAGCAGGGTCAGTAATGGTTAGCATATATAAGAATACATTTTAAGCGTAAGTAAATTCATTTATGCTTTTAAATTATTATTGGCGAATGAGTGCATGGAGATTTTAATATACACTTGAAATCAGTGCATAACTGGAGGTTTACTTCTTCTTTATGATTACAATTATTTCAGCAATAGTGATAGATTTACATTTAAAATTTATTTAAATTAATCCAAAATCAAACACTACATTTTAAAATATGTTTTTATTATTAGATGATGTGTGTGTGCGTCTGTATAGATATATAATGAAATTACAAAAGGTGCCAAAATATCTAATGACATATTCTTTGCCCGTTCCATTTAGAGAAGGAAGTAGTTTAGTAAACTTACAACATGAAAATTAGAAAAAAAACAAGAATAAGATAATTTTATGCATATTGACTTGTCAAGACTGAAAAGTTGTAATTCAGTCAACGATTTTTGGTAAATAAATAACAAAAAATTATGGTATTTAAACAAATATTTCAAATGCTATCAATATACCTAACTGAAATATGGCTTATTTTAAGCATTATACAACTGTAAGTGCTAAATAAAATTAGATAAAATCAATTCCAGAATATTAATTAATTTTAACTGTAAATGTTTTGTGGATTTATTTGTTTTGTAACAATCATCACTTCTTCCAATCTATGATTTTTTTTCTTCGAAATATACAACAATGGTACTCAATCCACTCTATCATATATCATCTATGATACTCGTATTAAGCTCCTTAATCAATGGATACATTTCCCAACAATAATTCCCTTAACCATTCCAATTGCATCTCTTTGACATAAAAAAAAAAAGCATCTCTAATCTATTAGAAAGATTAATCAAAACTTTAATTTTTGCTGTATTAGACATTTTTTTCTTTACTACTGAAATTATATTACAAACATTTTCTTAATTTGCTATTCCTCCTTAGCCTTTTGCCTGTCTTCATCTTAATTATATTTTTCACAATATTTACCTTCTCAGTTAATGATACATGTAAAAATTGCTATTTTTATTACACTAATCACTTATATATTTCTTCCCATCTTTTAAATATGTTCACTTTCTTTACTAATAACTTAAATCATTCTATTTTAATTATTGACTTATCATATAAACCATTTATTCTAATATATATATTTTTTTTCTATATTTTTCTTCTAATTTATATTAAGTCTTATTTGTTTCATTTCTCAATATATAATTAAAACTTCTGTACTTCTTTTTTTTTGTTATTATTATTTATATTTTTGCTTTTTATTTTCTTTTAATCTTCCATTTTACTGATATCTCACTATTAATCCGTGTTTTTTTTTTTTGCTCTTTTACTCTTTTTATTAGCTTTTATATTCTCACTTTTTTCTCTTCCCTTTTACAGATATCTTATTAATGATCCATGTTTTTTTTTTACTTTTTTCATTAGCTTCTACAATGCAAATTTTTCCCCTTAACATTTCATTTTATTAATAACCTCAGGATATTTTCCTATTCTAAAAAAATTTAATTTCAATTCTATAATTACTAAATTATTATTCAAATCTAAATCAACTCCAAGATGAATAAATTACCCTCTAAATATTGTTCCTAAATTTATTTTTGATCCAATATAAATCAACTGATTACTTTCCTTATCACCTGAAGCCTTTCATGAATAAACCATTTTCTTGTATTTTTTAAATCATGTTAGCTTTATTACTATGACTTTTCTTTTCACATCTCTTATTTCTTACCTTAATTTCGTACAATCTTTCTTGTCTCTTAGCATAGTAAAACCTTTTTTACAATAATATTTGCCTGAAGGTTTGTGATGATGGTATATTAAATATGATAATATGTTGGACTATTTCCATCACTTATCATTAAATATTGAATGTCTACAAAATTTTAAACTTTATTTAAACTTTTCAAATACCAACAACCTATTATTAGTAACTCACAAATAGACAACACAGGGTAGTAACTGCTCAAAGTACACTCTGCTTCAGATGTTGCTGTCAGACTGCTGACAATTTTAGCATAGGAGTTGAACTTACAACTTTAGATTTCTGAATATTGAATTTTAAGGCAACTCTCTAAACAATTGATTTATTCTGTCAAAGGCAACAGGTAATAGAAATTTCATATTCTTATTTATGAGAGTTGGTTCATGTTCTCCAGAGGCCTTAAAAAAAATTTTTTTTAATACTTTTTTCTAAGAGTGATATTAATTAGAGGTTTCCATACATTATGTATTACCACACTGGATTGACTTATAGGATTGTCATATGAGCAAGTTTCCTGAATTTTCTTCTTTGCATATTTTTCTTCTTTGCACATGTTTTTTTTTATCTCTTTTAATTATTAGTTTGTATCCTTTCAATCGCTGTTTAACAGGGTGGTAGTTCTCACCAATATATATGTCCTTTCCACAATCACATGGTATTTCATAGATGCAGTTTTTGTTTTTCAGCATTTCCAGTTTAGACATTGTAAAAGTTAAAAATCTCTTGAAGTGTGGTATGGCTTTGGAAAGCTATTCTAATGTTACACTGAATAGAGATTTTCTTTAATTTGTTTGCCATTCCTGGTATGTAAGAATGCATTACAGTACCAATAATTGTTTTTTTTTTCTTTTGGTGCCTCTTTTTGTTGTCTATTAAAGATTTACTTGATGACAGCTGATGAATAACCATTCTTCATAAGTTTGTTCTATGTAAATCTTTTCATTTTCAAAATCAATGTTTCTGAACAAACTTCCTTTCTTCTGTTTCATAGTGATAGTATAATTCCATGTTTTGTGCTTCTGGTATAATTGGATGTATTTGCCAGTGTGTGATAGGTTCCTATAAACTGTTGTTTTTACTTTGCTCTGAGGGTGTTTTGTGATCTAAGTATGCCAATTTTTGTTCTCGTTCTGATTCCATTGTGAATTTAATTGAATGAGATATGTTGTAGATGTGCATCCAGAATGACTGTAATTATACTTCACCATTCAGCCATGCCGCAAATGTATCATCAACATAGTGAAGCAACACTTTAGATAGAATTGCAGTAGTATTTTTGTAGTGGTTCCAAGTTCTTCCATGTGAATGTTACTAAGCAATGGTGACAGTGATGAATATGTTGTTGTTATGCCAGAATGTTAACAGTTCCATTATACTATCAATAGGTAGAGTTGTTCTGGTTTGTAGACTATTATCATCATATAACCTTTTCCTTGCAATAGACAATACTTTATCACATAGAACATTTGTACATAAACTTTCCACATCAAAGCTTATTAATATATCAGTTCTTTCCATTTTCATGTCCCTAAGGAATCCTACAAAGTACTGAGAATCCTTGAAGAAGGACTGTGTCCTATAGTCAATGGAATAAGAACTTAGAGAAGAAATCTGGTGAAATTTTGACATGGTGAATTTCTAGAACAAACAATAGACCTTAATGGAACATTATCTTTATGAATTTTAGATAGTCCATAAGTTTGAGGAATTTTGCTGAAATACAAAATTAATTTCCTTTTTTCTGAATCATTGAAATATCTGCGATACTTCTGGAATAATGTTTGTAGCTTTTCCTCTGCCCTTGGAATTGGATTTTTTGCCACTTTTTTGTACTGGTTTGCTGTGAAAAGTTATTGTATTTTGTTATCATAAACAGTTTTATCCATTACAAACATACTGTTATTTTTATCAGCAGAGAAAATGGTCATGTTTGAAAGATTTAATAGCTTTCCTCTCATCACATGAAATGTTTGATTTCTGTTTTTGATATCTCGCAAGTGTCCTTTTAATTCTCCAGCGTAATTCTGCTGCTTTTTCCAGAGGCAATTTTTGGATACTTCCTCAGAAGCTGCCATTATATCCAATAATGGGACAGTAGATGGTGTAAGGGTGAAGTTTAAATCTACTCCAAGAATAGATAATTCAGCATTGGTAAAGTATTTAGAGCTAAGATTTTTCACTGATGAAGCTGATATATCGTTTATAACAGAATGATTTTTGACCTTCCCATGCTTCTTCGTCTGACCTTTTATCCTTCCGTGTAATTTACAATATGATTTTTTCATTGTTTGACAAAATCTTGAGATATTCATCTGTAAGTTTATTTTTTAGAAAACATTCTACATTTCCAATCGAACACAAGGTTTGATCCTTGGAAAACTTTTGAACATTTATTCTTTTTCTCAACAGGCCTCATTTGTTCTGCGAATAATCTTCTCAGCTCTCTTGGAGGAGATAGGAGATTTTAATTGCAAACCCTTAGGAATAACTCCTTCCGATTTATATTTACATAGGAAAGTTAAATGATTTTCTACTTTAGCCAGTTTTAAACATAATTTTTCATAATATCTAAACTTCAACATAGCATCGGGTCCATAACAAGTACTTAGTATTTGTTTGAAGGTTTATGATAATGGAATATTAGATGTGATACTATGTTGGACTACTTCCGTCATCTATCATTAAATGTTGAATGTATAGGAAAAGTTTAAATTTTATTTAAACTTTTCAAAAACTAACAACTTATTGGTGATAACACACAAATAAACAACCCAGTTTAGTAATTAATTTACAATTATTTCTTCCTGTTTTATATATATATATTGTAACGGTCAGATTCGTCTATCTTGCTAACACACTGCAGAATTAAAACCCAGATACTGAACTTAACACTAGGAAGGGCTGCTTCCGGGAAATCCTAAGTTTGAATCCAAAGTCTACGCTCCACAGTGGCACCTATGTGATAATGCATCTGATGCTACTAATAATATAACCCTTTTACCGGTGCTGGTGGTCAGGGAGAAACAAATAGACTCTATACTACAATATAAGCTTGGGGTTTGCTAACTAAACGTCTATGGATGGCACAAAATAGATGTATAAAAGATATAGACAGAGACAGTGGTATGGATCAAGAAAGTAAATAAAGAATCAAAATTTAGTAAATTTAAAAGATTTATTAAACTATCAAATATATATACATGCACTGTCTGCATATGTAAGACAGCGAAGTTTACTAACTAAAATTGTGTTTTAAAACAAATGTCAATCAAAATTTACATTATAGCTTATTAATTAATTTTCTATACCTCAGGCTAATACAATAACAATACGATAATGTGCCTAAGAGAGTTTGCGAAGATATGTGAGGTGTTTTAAGTAAATATTTAGAAATAATTGAATAAAAGATTTCAGTAAAGTTTCAATATAACACTTCTTGAATTCGAGAATAGAATGGACTGATTCTCATTAAGCTATAAGGTGGGGATGTGATTAAGGCATGCATATTCATAGAAATAATTAAACTATATTGGGAGGTCGGTGATGCTAGTGAGGATGGAGGGGTGGTATGTTGAAACCACAGAGCTTTGCAAAAATATAACTAAATAATAAATAAATAAATGAAACATGGGAAAGCGTCTTGCCATAAATCCGTAGGAAGTGGTGTCACGTGGCAGCCCATGTCCGGACTCATCCAAGTTCTTAGCGACTGTGTGACCACTAAATAGAATTCTCAGGTGTGATAATTTCAATACACACTCGAACTGGAAACCGCAGAAAATGAAGGGGAAACGGTTTTGGCCATTTAAAGCTCTTTGGAAGAACAAAGCGGTCTCAAACACCCAATACACCTACTAGCAGCACTGTAAAAGGATTCATTTAGTTTGAGAAAGCACCTAATCAATTCCACAAATATTTGTTTTAAGAAAGTCTGCACATTCTCAACCTCAAAATTATAAGCTTTGGAAATTAAGCAAAAAAAAAATTATTTAAAATGGGAGAATATATAACTGTGGGGTTTTAAAAGAAAATATAAGTTAATTACGCAATCATGCATTTGTTAAATATGTACTGATTAACCTCACACATATTCTCATATTATGTTAAAACCAATAAACATGTGGAGTTCTAACTGCAAAATTATTAAATAGATGAATAATAGTAAGATAGCCCTCGAATGAGTGATTTAACAAGATAATAAAATAGGACAAAATTTATAATTTAAAACGTGTTAATGGCAGTGTATTGATTTAAATAAAAAAGGAGTAATTCGTTCGGTCGATGGCTATGCTGGGACACCATCATAATAAAAGAAAAACAGATTAATAAATACAAAGTATTAACCCAAGTATAGAGATAGAATACACTAATTAAGTTACAGAATTTAAAGAAACGTAACAGAATTATAAGATAAAACAAACAGAATTAACTATAGCTTAGAAGGAATATGATATCACAAGAGCTTTTGGGTTAATTTTGGTTACCTCATCAGAAGTAGGCATTCGAAGGCAATTTCAGGTGGAGACTTTCCAGTTTGACGATAGCAGCACTCATAAGGATTTGGCAGCCAATTACGGTTCACAGTTCACATTTTAGCAGCAGTGGCAGTTTTCAGGGCTTCTTAAATGAAGGCATCAGATGGTATGGTGTGCAGTGGCCAGCCATTTCTGAAAAGAAAATAGCCTAGCCTTCTTGCCAGCTCTACTCGGTCATTTTAGGATTTCCATTAAAAGCTGGGGTGGGCAGTTCTATGAGATTCTTACACTCTCAGCAAATTTAACTTTTCAGAGAACACTTTAGACAATATATTTGAATACTTTTTAATCTACTGGAAGATGAAATCTCGACTTCAATAATAAAACTTGCAGACTGCTTGCCTACTACCTTTATTTGTTCTCTTAAAAGCAAACTGTCAGAAGACTAAGACTAGAATAGAATAATAAACAAAAGAAAAACCCTCTATATATATCAGAGCTGTACAATAAAACTGCCCTGGAGCGTTACAAACATACTAAAATTTGATATCCTATCAAAGCTGCAATCAAACCCATCCGAACGTCCAAAGGAATTTAATAAAATTTTAATTAATTTTCTATTGTTAATTACCCTGTAGACATCCGGATTAAAACTTTGATTCCATTTAAGAAAACTTTCGCTAATTAAAAACTATCTTAAATAGACATCTGCTGTATTTCTAGATAAGCCACTAGAACATATTAATTAAACTATTGTTTCTTACCAACCCTCATTTATTTTTACATACAATTGATGGCATGATTTTAAATCTAAAATAATAACTTACTTACTTCTTTTAATTCTCAATGTTTAAATCTACTTATGAGATGAATATAATTTTATTTTAAATTAAAACAAATATTACGAATCTAATATCTTTTTTATAAATAGATTTGAACAGAAATAATTTTAAATAAAATATTTCAACTTAAGTTTTTAAAATAAATATATCACAGTGTGTGTGCAATTACGACCTATATAACCTACTTTTTAAACAAATATCTTTTATGTGTACATACACATAATTTACACTAATTATTTCTACTGGGAATTAGAAACTATATATAACACGAATATTTTGCTCGTGGTTTAAAATACGGTGGGATTTTCGGCATATAAGCACATTGCAGACTCATCACGATATGCTGGGGTTTAAACTAAGGTATGAGGATAGGAAAGAGGTGAGAAAAGGTGAAACTAAGATCTGCAAAGCAAATCTTACTGTTTCAATATATATATAATTATTATGAATCATATTTTTTTGTTAATAACATAATATTTGAATAACTATCAGATCATTAGAGCTTTCACACTATCTATCAACAACCAATCTGTTTTTTAATTAATTATAACTGTCTCTTTTTTGCTGACCTGATATATATATACGTGTTTGTTTTATGTATATGCGTAAAACAGCCATACAATGTTCAAAGTTATAAATCAAGCATTAGTATCCACGGTCATTAAACAGCACTTATCAACAATCAATTTTTTAATTTTAAATAAACATTTTGTAATAAATTCATTATTATATTATTTCAAAACTCAAATATTTATCTTTCATACCTGGTAGCCACATTGCAAGCATAACCATATACTTGGATCTAAATTAATTAATGGTTCTAGCTCAGCATTTGCTGATGATTCTACAATTCCACTATCTTTACTACATGCCTAAAAAAAACACATATGCATAAACAATATAAATACAATTAATAAATTTAGATGTTAATGGGGCTATTAAATATAAAGTCTTTACAGAATTAGTTTGTGGAAAAATGATTTTGTCTACAATGAATGTAGCTTTTCAGCTACATAAATTATACATATATAAAAACCAAAAGCATGCTTTTATAAGCTAATTCTACAAAAATTTTATATAATGACATTATTAATATCAAAATTTATATATATTTCATAATGATAAAATTAAAAAGAGTAGATATATACTTTTTATTTTTATCTCAATTTATATTTTAGTATATATATACAAAATAATAAACTTTTGATCCATAAACAATTTGCCTTATGTTATTTTCTTTTTCATTTAAATTAATCTTTCACTTTTTGTTTTCAGATTTAATATTACATAATGTTTTTATGTAATATTATTTCTATAGGGGATTTAAACACTTCAGTTTCTGCTTTATTTTTATTTATTTTTTATTCACAGAAATTCTTTACAATTTGTATAAACATAAATGTTCTGATGTTTTTAATGCTAGGTTGTCATAAAATTACCTACAATAAATTATATATATATATCCAAACTAATGCTAATTAGAAATTATACAAAGAATTATAACACATAACATCCATTTCAGAAATTATACCAAGTAAATTAAGTATATATATATATACATATGTGATTATAAGGGACTTGAAGTCAGATTTTCAAACTCCCTACAGTTATCCAATTCATCGTATACAATTGATACACATGACCACATACATGTGAAAAAGATATATGGTCTCCGATACACGTACTTCGTGCTGAATCAACATTCATCAGTTAGTCTAGATCACCATCTCCCACACATATATAAAATCAGAGCTCATTTTATATTAAGATAGCAAATTTTCAAACATTAATGGATAAGCTTCAATCTTCTCCATTCTTCAAATCCTCAGCCATCCATATCATTGAAAATCTGAGGATGGAATGATAAGGATGGCTGAAGAGTATGAGAGGCGAAGATTGGTGCTTGTCCAAGTTTGAAGATTTGCTATCTTAATATAAAATGAGCACTGATTGTATATATGTGTAGGAGATGGTGATCTGGATCAACTGATGAGTGTTGGTTCAGCACAAAATACATATATTGGAAATCATTTATCTTTTTCACATCTAGGTGGTCATGTGTATCGATTGTAGAAGATGAATTGGATAGCTGTAGAGTTCAGAAGTCTGAGTTCAAGATCCTTATAATTACATTTATTTTGAGTATAGAAAATATACATGCATTTAAATAATATATATTCAGCCTGTATTCTGCCCATTCCTCTTCTGTATAATTACATGGATATATTAAAGTCCTATGTGTGAAGGGTCAGACTGACTTAAGGTCAACATGAGTATGACAATAATATTGGCATCAGCAAGGGCTTTGAGCGTTCCATTCTCAGATTTTCAATGCTATGGATGGCTGAAGATTTTCTATCTTAATATAAAACAAGAACTGATTGTATATATGTGTGGGAGATGGTGATAACTGATGAGTGTTGGTTCAGCTTGAAATATGTATATTGGACATCATTTCTCTTTCTTACATGTATGTGGACATGTGTATCAGTTGTATAAATTGAATTAGATATCTGTACAGAGTTTGAAAGTCTGAGTTTAAGTCTTTTTATAATTACATTAAATGTGTAGAGATAATATATGTGTATTTAAATATTATATATACTTTAAATTATTCTTTTTTGGGGTAAACCGTGTGTTATTTTCCATTGCATACAGATATTTCGACGAACTAGCATCCGCCATTGTCAAGGTTAACTTTTGAAAGAAAAATTGTTAGATCTCAAACAGTCAAGTGACTGGGTATGAGATGAGAAATGAGATTCAACTTGAAGTAGCTCAGCATTCAAAATGTTTATTTCCCTCAGTTTTTTCACCTATTAATTTTAAGTTAATATTAGAAGACAAAGATAAAATGAGAGGTTTCCACATAGCTGGAATACGTTGTGCTTCGTCAGCCCTATTTAAACCAGGTCTCTTTAATAATTCAATTGACTCTCTCATGGTTCTTAAATCATACCTTTCCAAATTAGCAAGTATTTTTGCATTGTTAAAATCAGGTTTGTGACCAATTTCTAAAAAATGGAAAGTAAAAAAACTGATGTCTTAATTTTCTGATTAAAAGCATTTATATGTTCCTAAAGACAGAGTATTTTTGGAACACCAGGGGGTTTGTGAAATTCCATGTTTGCAGTGCTCAAGAAGTCAGAATTAAGGAATATATAAATGCTTTTAATCAGAAAATTAACATCAGTTTTTACTTCCCACTCCATGTTTGCAGTGCTCAAGAAGCTATGAAGGCCAGTCTAATAGACAAATAAATGTCAGAATTAAGGAACATATAAAAGCTTTTAATCAGAAAATGAAGACATCAGTTTTTACTTCCCATTTTTTAGAAATTGGTCACAAATCTGATTTTGACAATGCAAAAATACTTGCTAATTTGGAAAGATATAATTTAAGAACCATGAGAGAGTCAATTGAAATATTAAAGAGACCTACTTGTTTAAATAGGACTGACGAAGCACAATGTATTTCAGCTATGTGGAAACCTCTCATTTTATCCCTGTCTTCTAATAATAACTTAAAATTAATAGGTGAAAAAACTGAGGGAAATAAACATTTTGATAAGTCTCATATTTTGAATGCCGAGCTACTTCAAGTTGAATCTCATTTCTCATCGCGCACTCAGTCACGTTACTATTTGAGATCTAACGATTTTTCTTTCAAGAGTTTACTTTGATAATGGCGGATGCTAGTTCGTCGAAATAGCAGTATATAATAGAAAATAACACACAGTTTTACCCAAAAAATCATTTATCTACATCATACAATACGTGAAAACATTAAATATAATAATATATATACTTTATACATATATAATTTAATAATGCTATATATATTGTACCGGATCGATCCGCAGAAAAAACTTACTTACACATATATATGTTTTGGCTGGTTTCAAACTTCTTTGTAACACATTTATAATCTTATGTAATTATAAATGTGACGTGAACGAACCGGCACGTTCGAGCAAAGTGGGAAATATTATTGATAGCTTTAACTATCAACAATGGCCTAACCTCGGCTGCTAGATTCAAACCCCTACTATCCAAACACTTTATTTGTTTCCAAGTAAACCCCAGGGCGTCAGCTAGTCTCAGACTAACGTATTTGGTCAGTAGGCTCATAATCCAGCACTCGAAACGATCCCAAAACTAGCCCAGTCTAATTTTAATCAATAATAAAATATAGAGAAAAAAATTGGTCAAAAGAGATGGATAAAAAGAAATTGATAAAAAGAATTGACCGACAAATAAAGTATAAGTTTAAGGACCATTTATTTTAATTAACATTAACTAAGTTTAAATATTTTCTAAATCTAATATAACACAAGCACATTTTAATTTGACACAATATAATATGTCTTATGAGAAAGCAAAATAATATTTGACATTGATAAATTATCTAACATTCGCAAACACGCACATCAATAATTCATTTTATGCATGCTTAAGAGTTCAAATTAATTGCCTCTGTAGGATTTACGAATTACAGCGGTGGCTACTATGTATAAATGAGAATAATAAAATGTTTTACCTAGGATTTTTGGAACGTAGATACTGCTTGTTGTTGGCTACTTCTGACGGAGTATATCTAACCGGTTAGATTTGATGTTTCTTGGGGAGCTTTGATGCTAATCCGTTGGTTTTATTCTTGGAGACAGTTAAACATTGACGGAGGATTTCTGAGTTGTTATGCAGACATTATTTCACGGGCAGGTTTTGATGATCTTGTTGGACTAAAGGGCTGAAGTAAAAGCGTATATTCCCAAAACTGCTCAGCACCGCATTTCTGTTTCTGGATACATAATATAAACTGCACTGTTATCTGAACTGAAACAAGACTGACACTGAAAACTAGGCTGACAACTGACATCCGATAAAAATCTGGCTATTTATATATGCAAAGTGTTTTTGTTTTAATATCCTCCGGCAATATGTGTTGTCAAAATTCCTTTAGTAACTAATCCTCTGACGTGTTTTTGAAGATTGTTTAATTAGTAGTAGTCTTCATAAACATGTTGTTTTTATATCTTTAATTAGTAGCCCACTGCTGGTGTGGTTTTTTTAAATCTTTATTTAACTTAATAGCCATCGCTGTGTTTTCCAAATATAATTTCTTTTTAACTTTCATTTATATATTTTTTTAATATTATTCTAACACGCATACATTTATTTACACTCGCACGCACATATATAATTTATTACAATAAGCTTGAATGAAAAAAGATTTATATTTTTTAAACTTTAAATTATTTATTTTTATGAATACTAATTAAGGAAAACTTTACTTCCTTTTATAAAACTTTTAGTTTAACTTTCTAAAGAAAACCCCCTTCCCACTTTTAATCAATTATTTTCCAACTTTTATTTCACTCTTTTACGAAAGATTTTTATTTTAATAATTTTTTTAGACAAAATTATTTTATATACATGTGCCAATTCGGCCTTGGCACAATATTGTACATAAGTGAAACTTCACTTGGCTGCAACAAGTGCCAGCATTATCTTAGTTAACTATTTATTTGTAATTTTCTGATTTTTTTTAAAAAAAAGAAAGATAAAAATAGAAATTAATTAGTTAATGAATAATATAGGATAATAATGTATAGTATTATAATAATTATTAAATTTTGTATAATTATGTGTGAATATTTCAGCATGTGATAGTTAATTTGATAAGAGATGTAAGATAGTAAGTTTACTTAAAAGAAATATTTGGGGTTAGTTTTTAAATTAATAAATGATATTAAATATATTATAAAGTAACTATTGTTTTATTCATTTTTAATGTATAATCTATAATAAATTGATATTATAAATAAACTAGAATAAATAGTATCAAATTGGTTTAAAAATAATCTTTAAATTTTATTAAAGCAGTATAATAATATTTAAATATTTAATTTAATTTAGCCTTTAACCTATAAAGTCATTTTTAAATTTAAATATTCATTAGTATTTTTATTTTGTAGTTGTTTTAAATAAGTTGTAAGTAACTAGTAGAGTTCGGGTTAAAATGTCATCTGTGTGTGTATGTGCATGTAGGGAGAAGTATAAAAAAATGAATAAAAAAATAATTTAACTACAATATTGATTAAAAACAAATAAATGAATAAAAGGTATTATAATTAAATATTTAAAGGTTTTGATAAATAAAACTAGTTTTAATTTTTATATTTGTTTCATTTTATTTTATGTAATATATTTTTCATTTTTAATATTACATAAGAAACTAATAATTAACTTGTTAATTTAACTGTTAATGACCACGTGAGTTTCAAATAATTAGATCAATTGCGTCACTAATCAATTTCTCAGCTGATTTAATAAGGTGTTAAAGTTAAATATAAAATGACTTGTATTTATTGGTTATTTTTAAAAGAAATTGACAAATTGAGAGAGAGATAGAGATTATCAATGTTATAAATAGAAGATTTTATTTTTTGTATTCAGTATTGCTGCCTGTATGCTTTTTAATCCAGATTTTTTTTTTTTTTTAAATAAGTTGTAATTTTCTTTAAAAATTTATTTATTTATTTTAATTAAGTAAAAGTATGTTTAAAAAGTGTATTTAATTGTTCCACAAGTATGAATTGCTACTGCTAAGAGAAGGTAACATTTTCTGATATCAACTCTCAGTTAACTTTAGAACCATAGTAACAAAATGTTTAAGGGAAGTTTTACATCTTTTATCGTATTTATTTATTGCATGACTTATGATTGTTGGAAAATAAAAATAGGATATCAACAGTTAGTTCTCTTTATTGCACTGGACTTATATAGTTAGAGAATACTTAGTAATTATCTAATTAAGCTAAAACATAAGCGAGAAAAATTGAAAGACATTTATATTTTAACTTTATTATAGTTAAAAAATGTGTCAATCTCCTTATTGTAAAATTTATTTAAAGCTGACGTTAAGTCTGAAATTTGTTAGCTACCTGATATTGACTTTAAAATATACTCCTGATATAATAATGCTTGTTTCTAAAAATAATTTTAGAAGAGAAAAATATATACTGTGCTAAAATAAGGAAGAGTGAACTTTATCTGCCAAGCGTTTAGTATAGTTTAAATATTAACTTTGCCTAATGTTCAACTTAAAAATGTATTGAATATGATAAATTAATTATCTACTTTTGAAACAGTTGGACAAAATACTATAAACTACAATTATTAATAATGAACTTTTATATATCATGAACTGTTATATCTGCCTTTATCTACACGTAAAATTGTGACAATTATGCCTAGCTCCTAACCAGAAGAAAATTTTCTAAGTGCAAAATAATTCTACTCTTTTGTTGAGAAGAGTAAAGAAAATTTCTTTGGAAACAAATCTTAAAATATTATATAAGAGAATAATTTATTTAAAAAAAGAGAAACTGTTTTAAAAAATGTGTTCTTTTAAAAAAAGAATAATGGAATTGAATAATAAATCTATATTATTGTACATGTAAACCCAGGGACCTTATAAAAATGTTCTCCGCTGAAGAATTTGTTTTACATATCATACTCGTGCCAGCCTATTCTTATTATTTTAATGTTTTAATATTTAGTATATCTTTAAAGGAAGAAATTAAAATATCTTTAAAGAATTATCAAACATGTTTCATTTTTTAGAAATCATTGCCATGCTTATGAAAGTTTTGACTAGAAGCTTCGAATACTGTCAGATAAATTGTCCTCAATAAATTATATCCATGTCTAGAATGGAAAAACCAGTATGGAGCTGAAACTATGAACTTAAGTTACTGTATTATTTTTTTTATTATTATTATTGTCTGTTTTATAGGTTTTAAAAAAAAAGAAACCAGAAAAATATTTATGCTATATATTTTGTTTTAAAATATGTGTAATACTATTAGCATAAATATACCAGGTAAACTAATGTTACAATTTAAATATCAATGGGTTTATTAGAATGGGTAAATATTGCCATTCTCAGGTAAATTTTATTATATTTATTAAGCGTTTCACAAGTTAATTTCTATTTGATAATTTTATTCCTGAAAGATTTAAATATCTCAGTCTTAGTTTATTTATATGTGGTATTTCACTCAGTCTTATTTTAAATCAGCCAAAGAGGTTTATCAGAGAGTTTCCATTCATTTGTTTTATAAATGCTACATTAATAATAACTGCAAATATTTTTTTTATATGCATTGAGAATTAATATTCTCGCATTTAATTTGCAATCTTTTAAAGTCCACTAGTCACTATATCTTTAGTATTTAATATTTTATTATGTGTGCATTGTGCCTTTGCCTAGAATTTTTATATGCATTTAATTTTAAGTAATTCTTATATTAGTCGTTTGACACAGTTTTGCATTGTTGGTCTTACATTGAATATACGTGTTGTATTTTTAAAAATTCTTAGTGACAACTTAGTTAGTTCATGTGAAGTCTATAACTTGTTGTTGGTTTAGTATTTGTTAGCCTCATAGCGCTAGGCTTTGTTAACTATTATGAGTATGCTTTATGGAGTAGACAAGGTCCTCCATCCTTATTGTATTGCTTTTCCATGAGGTGATAGTGCTTGTTCCTATTTAGGGTTATTATATCCCAGATATTTGTATTCCTAGTGATTGTAATCACATTTTTGAAGTACTGGAATCCCATGAGAGAGGATCGTACTTTCCTGGTGCATCTTTCCTGTTTCCTGATGCACTGTAGACAAGGTCCAGGCATCCTATTTTTGCCTCAAAGTTAGGTATTTTGAAAGCCACCACATTCTTATTCAGCTCTGCGGAGCATATATGTACTTAGTTTGGCCTATCATCCATGATGAATTAATGCTAGTTCCACCACAGTAGGTGATGTTGCATTTGTTTTAGATATGTGATGATAAGATATATTTGTTTGAGGAACTTTGCTTCTTCAGGTTGTAATTAGCTATTTTAATGCTTATAGGTATATCAATGTTTGAATTGTGTTGCTATGATAGTTTTATCATCCACAAGCCAACCAACAATAATTTATATTTATTTTTAAGTATGTTAAATTATGCATATGGTATAAGTGGCAATTCACACATACTAATTTTAATATGTTCATCCAGAGTTTTCGCCGCTGGATTTGTAAGTTTTTTTAAATCTTTAATTTTAAAACACTTAGGGTAATAATTTTATGTGGACAGAATTTATTTAAAAGTGTGTAAATGACCTCTGATGAGTGAGTGGCCCATATATCTAATTTAGTTTAAAGTTAGCTAGAAATTTGCTTAAATATATCACTAGCTATAATATTAGTAATGTCAGTGTAACTAGTGATAATATTTTTAAAATATATGCTGAATATGCTTATTCCAGCTTAGCGTTTGTTAAGCTCAGGGTTATAAATATAAGCCTCTTGTGTGTTATTCTGATTGTTAGATAACACTACAATATTATTAAATATGCTAATAAAAAAATAGAATTGTGCTTATTAAACTTAGTCTATTTTAATTTAAGTTTAAAGATTTGAAATCTCTGATTGTTAAAAAGAGATTAGAATTTAGTATTAAATAGCCTCTGCTTACTCTGGTATGTATTTATTTATCTTATTATTTTGTTTATCAGGATAAACAATTTTAAAAGAGTTTAAGAGGGATACTCAGTAACTGTAGCCAGAGAAATTGTTTATATTTTTGTAAATCAAAAATAAAGTTTAAAAGTCAAAATATTTGTAAAAAGATTCCAGCGCTATATTGGCAATGTGTATAATAAAATTTTGTTTGTAAATATTTTCTTTTTATTGTTCTTAATAAACCATATTATTGTTATTTCAAAAAGTTTTGTTTCTGTTTGTTTTACTTTTATATGAAAAATATTATTGTCTTGAGTTCCACAGTTCATAAAATTTTTAATTCAAAAGTTCATAAACATATCATAAAGTGTATCAAAATATATTTTGATACTGGTTTAAATTATAAAACCATGCCAATTTAAGTGATTCTCAGATTGAATTACAGTAACAGATAATTACATTATATCAGATAATTAATTAAATGCTCATTTAAAAATTGATTTTTAAGTTATCATTATATCTTCTCAGACTGAAGATTATGCAATGAAGTAAAAATATTAGTGCTTTCAGAAGATTATTTATTATTTACTATTTTAAAAGCTGCACATTATCTTATATTGGCTGCACATTATCGATCATCATCTTATATTTTAGAATTTTATAATCCATCTGCATTTAAGGTCTTTAGTAGGTTGTCTGTGAGTATGGGGAAAGGCATAAAAAGTACCCTTGTCCTTTTCCTTGCTCGAGTAATATCTTGGGTAATAGGCCATTATTAGTTTAAATTTAAATTGATTCATTAAATTTTTAGATTAATATTTGTTTTGTTTATTGTTCCATGATTGAACAATAAGGTAGTTATTTTATGGTCGGCCAAGATATCACTCACTTGTTTATTCATCTTAGCAATTATTTAGTAGGCAACTTAAACTTTTATTTTGCACAAGAGTTTAGTTTTAAAACCCCTGAGATTGTTTACTCTTGTTACCTTGTTAGTTTTAATTTAATGTGATAGTCTTTCCAAACAGAGTATAATCTATTCTTATTCAGAGAGTGTGATCTGGTGGTAGGCCGATTCCAATAACTATTTAATGATTTTAATATTATCTTTTGTATTGTTTAGTGGTAGATTATTAATATACCATAATAATTATATTTGCATTGGTATTGGATTTGGTCTTTATCTGATTATACATCTCTGGATCATCATCTCTTTTCTTAAATTTATTGTAACCCCAGTGAGTTAAGTCGTTAAGAGACTATACTAATAGTTCACTCTCTATCATCTTCATTATCATCATCTCTCTATCTCATCTTCATCTCTTCTAGATTAAGAGTCTCTCTACTACTAAATATAATTTATCTCTATCTCATCTTCATTTCTATTCCATCTTCATCATCATCATTTCTCTCTCTCATTTCTCCTCTCATCCTCTTTTCCATCTTACCTTCATCTCTCTCTTCATCATCACCATCTCTCCCTCTCTTTCATCTTTCTCTCTCTTTCTTTATTTTCTTCTCTCTCCTTTTTATACTCTTCATCATCACCATCTCTCCCTCTCTTTCATCTTTCTCTCTCTTTCTTTATTTTCTTCTCTCTCCTTTTTATAGGTTACAATATATACATTTTATAATGCTAACATTATTTACTATTGTAACGGTCAAATATGTACATTCGCGTAACAAAATCTAGAACTTTAGTATATCAGTATTCTCCATCACGTGCCAGCAGTAAAACATCAGTAGAGCAAAAGACCGGGAGGAAGTTGACATTCTAACTAGTATAGCTATATAGATATCGTGTGGCTAGGATATAATTATTAAATACGGAAGTGATTCTTAATAACTAATAATAAATAATGGCTTAATTATGAGTTAATGATGAGCAATATCGAGACATGAAACAAAAGTTAAATTTAAAATGAATTTAATAAAAGTTAAATATTAAAACAATAAATAAAATAATAAGTACAATGATTATATGCATTGCCTCACTAGCAGGTGATTAAGGGATAGTTTACATTTAAGTTTGGGGTCACATGCAAGTGATGGTTTTGTAAATACAATTCTTTATGACTGAGTTATACATAGCTTCGTTTACATATATATGTGGTGGGTAAAATCACTCGCGGGTGATATTAAATTGCTAGTTATAAATTATTTGGTTTCTTACATATATGTATCACTCGTAGGTGATGATTTTAGGTATAAGTACTTCCGGTTTATATATAACATTTCTAATTACTCGCGAGTGATTGTAGTTTTTAGGTTACAAATACTTTATTTAGCTATATATCTATCACTCGCAGGTGATGAAGAAATTATATGTTGGAAATTACATTTTCATAAGCCTTAAAATTACTTTATAGCTTAATGAATTTGCTCATGACTATCTATGCCTAGTTTATGCCATATAACAAGATATAGATTCGCTTTAGAGCTAGTAGAAATGATTATAAACATTTATAAAGAACATAATATTTTATTAAGCACGAAGAATTAATATATTCTCTATATAGCTAATATGCCTATGAAAGTAGATTCGAACTCAGATCAAAGCTGAAAATTACAATTATTATGGCGGGATGAACTGATGATTGGCAGACAGACTTCAGTTACCAAGGCGTATAGAAAACATACAATTCTGAGTCCTTGCATCTCGTATATGTGCCTTTTTCACGGGATTTGTATCAAGTACCGGTTCCCTTTTACCGAACTCATTGCTGTGGAAATAAGAGACATTTTAGTCCGGATGATTGAGCAACTAATTTTAAGCAGGGAATCTAATGCTCCGTTTCTGGGGATGCAGAATGGGGAGGTGCGAACCCATCCACTATCTGGAGAAGATAGTTATCCGTACTAAGAGTAATGGTGTAGCCCTAACACTTACGACCATTAAAGAATACAGCAACAAGTGAGTACGCCGTAGTGTTTCTTAAGGACACATACGCACCGCTGACAACAATATTATATAATAAAAATTACGACGCTAAACAATAGTTTTCTTCATGAAACTACCGTGTATCAGTTCATTATATAGCATCTATAATTATGCTATTAAGGAAAGCTTATGAATCTAATTTGTAAAGCTATCTATATAGGCATTTATAATTCTAGGGAGGATTGCAGCATATTATGGAAAATTACGATATAGAATTATAGATTTATGCTGTATTTTATCACTTCAACTGAATGTTACTTAAATATTATATTTAAAGCAAATCTATCTTAGAATAGCTGTAAGCTTGTAATTATATCTTAAATAAGACATTTTACGCATTTCAAAACAGAGTTTTGGTTTGTGCGTCAATATACGCGAAATTACATATATAAGTGTGAGAATATAAAATGACTTCTCACTAATTATTTAACTAAGAGTAAAACCCGGTTTTGAATAAATCTAGCATAAACGAATACATAATTGAAAATAATAAGGTTTGGCATAAATTTAACTACAAGAAATGTAGATTTAAAATAAGATTTCACGTAAGTGAAATCTGAAATTTGGCTTTATTTTAGCATAGCTTAAAATGGAATTTATATGACATTAACTGAGATTTGATTGATTCAGTTTCAATAATTATGAACTGTTTATAAAATTAATGACGACAAGTTTTATCATTAACTTAAAATATATAAAATAACCTAGAAACATAATTATTATTTTAAAATGGATTATTTGAATAATACGTAATAAAAGTTATACTAAAATATTTAAAAACAATTGATTTAAGCAAATTAAAACTAAATAGCTTTTAAGAACTTGGAATAGGATGAATACGTAAAGCTAAATCAATCATAAATAAATTCAGCAAGTAAACCAATATATAAAGAAATCTTATCAATAAATGAAATGTGTTGTTAACGCAAATAATAACTCAGATAATAAATCATAAAGCAGTTAAATCAGTGAATCAGGTATTAATATTATTATATCAGTTAATGAATCATTTAACGAATCATAATAATAAATCAGATATCAAATTATAACTGTAAATCAGGCAAGATATTAGGATTAAAATAAAATAAAAATTACATTTAAGAAATAAGTTTAGTTTACATTATTATTATTATTATTATGGCCATAGATTTAAATTAAGCTAGCATTTTAGAATTAGTTGACTTTAGTTGAAAGGCTTTAGAATTGAAGGAGTTTATTACCATTTTCTTCTTTTCAGCTGGCAGGCTGTTTGATCGAGAAACTTCTTTAGGTGGTGGTGGCTATTGCTGCATCTCTTTCCGCATCAGGTAGCTTCTTATCGAGGTTGAGAAGGCAAGGATTTAGCCTTCTACCCCAATATCATCATCATCACTCTTTTTGCAAGTACTTTGTTAAAAAATAGACTCAATTGAATGCCTTCAAGATGGCTGCAGCAGTTTTTATATCAGCTTCCCCCCTCTCCATCATTACATTATCTTTAGATTTGCTTTTCCAGCTTTGTTGCTGCTTCTAAAAAAAATCGCAGAAACCCGCTGTGATTGTTTTTCTATAAGGTCAGTTTTAACCTTGGTCACTCGCAGTAATTTACTCATATTTCTAAATTTAAATCAAATTTTAACCTTAAATTGAAATTGGGTCATTTTACAGCGAGAAGGATTAAATTTTCTGGCGTCATCCTTTCTAGAAAAACAAATCTAAAAGATGAAAAACATTTTGTTATATATGTAACTCGACCATTTAATTTAACGATATATGCAGAATTATTTAATAATTTCAAATATTACTCTTTAGAATTAGTATTTTAAGTAAAGAAATTTTAATGTTTTAATCCTGTTAACATTATTAATTCCCGCATATATGTAGTCTTATGTTACACATACAACGCATTTTCCATTTATTTATTACCAGAAATATATATGTGCGTATTTATGGAGATTTACACATATAGTTGCAATTTTTATACTATATGCTCAGATATACACACATATACATGATTAACATATTTAGGTTTAAATTTAGCCTGTTTTTAACATAATATTAACATGATATACGAGGATTTGGTGTTAGTTATATATATAGAAATACTACTATAGAATGTAGTAGGTGAAACAGTAGGATTGTGAAAGCTGACTGTTTCATTATTCTCTAAAGAAATTTTCCAATATTTCAAGTGTAAAAGTTGGATAAAAAAAAAAAATCAATTAATTTCTTGCTAGACATATGTTTCTATATATATTCAAATTTTTAGTTCTATATATACATATATTTCATAAAAGTGAACAAAAATAAAACAATAAATAATCCTTATATATTAATCCTCATTGTCAATTATTAAATATTATATATATACTCTCACACACATATATGTATAATTTAAATCAAATACATCAATCATGCATAAGATGTCAAACTTTAAAACTTTTCTGTATCAAAACAAGAAGCTATGAAATTACACAAATGATAAAATACAAACTATACACTATAATGAATATGTACGACTTTCTTTAATAATGACTAATTTAAATGTATTAAAAAAATATTTGACAATATATATGTTTCATTTTACGTTCCACTAAATATAAACATATTAGACAATAATTCTAAAAATATTATATCTAAAAGACAAAAAGATAATATCATTTATCAAATTATATGTGTGTGCAATAATTCATATATAGATTAATCAAACTGCTGTATAGAAAAACAATGAAGGAAATACTAGTTACTTTATTATTATATAAAAACTAAAATAAATAATTATTCAAATGCTGTTCAGATATTTTTATTGATCCCAAAAATTTTAAAACTCCAAATATGAATTTGTTTTTAAATAAATTACAATATTGTAAGAAAAAACAAATAAAAATTAAAAAAATTATCATAAACAGGTTTTGAAATTCTATAATAAATAAATAATGTGCTAACATTTATGTACACAAAGCTAGAAAAATCATGTGATATTTTCTGTTTCTAAATGAATAAGTTTCATTTCATTTACTAAAGATGGTGACTGAAATGTTACATGCTAATTTAATATTGTTTATGCTGTTAATCATAATAAAATTAATTATGTATGAATTATAAATACATATTTACATACACTTTAATTTAAATTTAAATTGATTTTATGTTTTTATATTTTTATTATTACAAAATATTTTAGTTTAGTTTAATTGAAAGTTAAATATAGTTATTGATTTATATTTTGTATAATACACATACATATATACACACATACATATATATATACTATTAAAAGAGATGAAAATTTAACGTGTGTTCAATTTCTAGATCTTAAGATAACTAGAAACAGAGATAAACTGGATTACTATATGACCAATAAACTAATAGCAAAAAAAGGCCACATTCCATATAAATCAAGAGTACCAATGTCACATAAAATGGTAGGTTTGAAGTCCTTCTTGTTTAGAAATGATAATCTTTGTAAATATTCATCGGATAAAGGCAAAAATATTGAAATGTATTCTAATGAATTGTTAAATGTTGGATATAATTATGATCCTATTTATTATACTATTACAAATTTTAATTCGAAATACAAATACAAAAATAAAAATAAGATTAATAATGATGTTAATTCTTCTGATAATAAAATTTGGATATCAATACCATATATTTCGAATCAACAGGAAAGTTTCATAAGGAGAAAATTTATAAAGGTATATATGACATTGCATTTTATGCACCACCTACATTAAATAAATTAATAAATAACAGTAAAGATAAAACCTTATTTACAAATAAAGTGTATCATTTATAAATGGATGTGTAGGTGTGGTAGCAGATATATAGGTGAGTTGAGATGCATACTGGAGAAAAGAACAAAAGAGTGCTTGTTATTAAAAAGAGTTCAAAATACGAAACAAAATTCTAAAGATAATGATAATTTATCAGCTTCCGTTTTTTATGACCATAATAAATCAAATATATATGGTTTTGATTTCCATTATAATAATGTAAAAATATTGCAAACTGAAAGAAATAATAATAAAAGAAAAATCAAGGAAGCTATATTAATATATTGTAATGGGATGGGGTGGTAGGAAGAATGTAAACCTGGTGTGATGGAATCATCATCAACCTCAAGTAAATTAAATACAAATATCAATAATTTACATATGTATATATAAGTAAAATATATTTAAAGGAGCACGAGATCAAGAGATCGCTGAGAGATCAGCTAGTCACTCCTTAGAGTAACTACAATAACTATACATCAACCATATATCAACCAGCATTATAAATAACTAATTATAAGTAAGTATGAGTACTACTCAAAATACCATTCATTGTCATGAATGATCCACAATATAATAAAATCAATAGTCCATCTTGTGGCTGGATTTGAACAATAAAAATTATAAATCAACAGTCAACCTTGTGACTGGATTGGAAATGGGTCTTCTGTAGACCAGGCTCACTATTGTTGAGCCTTTTCCAGCTTGGGGCAATTGTTTAATCATTAATTTGGAAACACAAACTAAGTGTGAATCCATCAGAATACATGACCAGAAAAATCTAAACAATAATGCTGAGGTATTAAAACATGCTGATCATCATCAATGCTCCGGCCACTTAAGTACCATTAATATACTGGCCAACTATAAACTTAAATTTTTAATGAGACTAAACTAAAATTAAAGGTAGTGCATGGGCTTTAAAGAGTATTCTCTTTTGCGCCAACCAGGATGATGATGCATGGGCTTTAAAGAGTATTCTCTTTTGTACTAACCAGGATGATGATTGATCATCTCTAGATGACCAAAATCACTAAATATACATCCCCATTTATAGATTCAGCCCATGCATGAATCTAGCTCAGAGAACACAAATTCTACTGTTTGTGACCAAGAAATGATGAAAACAAGTTTTAACAATTAAATAAGTTTATTAACAACAATAAAAAATGGTATTATGGCTCTTCACATATCAATTAAGCCTCCTGATTTTGATTAGTATACAATAAAAAAAATTATCACATTTATGATTTACAAAATTACAATACACACTTTAAGTTATTATATTGATTTACATATATATGTGCACAGAAGTGCGATTTGTAATATACAATTAATATATTTTAATTGATATTCAACAATGACAAAAAATGATTAAAATTTACATATATGTATATGCGTGTGTGCACCCGCTGACATTTACATCATATTTTAACTCAACAGCAATAATATTATATTTTCATAATTAATTTCTTTGGAAAATATGCATAAATTTCATACACATACAAATGTATAAACAAAATATAGATATAATTTAAAATTAGTTTCAGTTTATAAGTTCTCTTTTTTTTTTCTTAAAAAAAATAGTCAATTTTTGACAAGTACTTGTTGATTAATTACCAGCGTTTTTAGATTTAAATTATAGAATCATAATTTTTTTAAATCCATGCAAAATTATTTACTTGTTTGTTTCACTTTCAAAATGTCTCTTTTCTTCTTAATAAACGACAGATAAAATCGTTTTATAGAATTAAAAAATACAATTTTAAAATGTCTTTCTGCTTGATTAGATAATGCTGATGAAGTAAGCAAGGTGAGATAGAAAAAGTGAATGCATGAACTGCAACTTCCCATGCCATGATAAATAGACAGGCAAGCATGGGCTACCAGTACACAATGCCCCATGAAGTCTCGAGAAAATACCTCATCTTTAAGCACTACCTCTCTTGTACCTAGAGATCGTCCATAATGAATAGTAGACAGAAAATATATTTGGCGCTGAGCCAGCCGTGCTCATCTCTTGTGAGTCTTAGGGGCTTATCCATGTGGCCTATTCATGAGACCTATAAACACTGCTTGGCTACTCTAGGAGCTCAATCATCTAGGTCTGGATAGTGTTGAGCCTAAACTTCAGAGCATCATGAACACAATGCATCCAGGCAGCCCTGCTCAACTATACACCCATGAAAAGTACAAATTCATGCATCACTTTCAAAATGTAATTTTACAATGAATTATTTAAATTTTTGTTAATATAAAAAGTCACTCACTATTTTATATATGTCTATCTGTACTTCTCTGCACATATGTGATGCAGCATACATGTAATTAATTCTTCAGCAGGCTGGCGGTTCCCTGGGCAAGCTAGAAGATTTTTTTTTTGGTGAGTTTGGTTTTAGTGATTATCATCATCAGGAAAATATAATCCATGTAAAATGTTGGTCCGTAGTTGGTCTCTTTATTGTCTAGGATTGTTCCAGGCAAACAGCTGTCTTAGTTTAATAAATTACAGCCAAGCAACTGTCCTCTCCAAATTTAAGGCTATAAATTTCAGCACAAAAAAGTGGGTCATTTTTCTCCATGTGAATTCAAACTCCTGTGAAGGAAAATGGTAGCAGCTCCTGAATCTACTGTCCTGCCTTCAGCTATATCAGTTCATGGTAGCTATCTGCCAACTCTATGATCAGCTAAAACCAACTACTGCAAACTTCAACAAGCTGCAACAAAATATTGTAACCAACTTTGCAGCTGACCTGTTCTTACAAAAACTACTATCCAGACTGCAGCTGATATTTTCATTAGTCCTTTTATAGAATCATCCGAAGTGATAACAACACTAAATTTAATAAGTGGGGACTTTTTTTCTCTCTAATCTGTTTTGAAAACAAGCTTGAAATTTTTTCAAGGTGTGATATACATGTTTTCAATTAGATCAGCGTTTCCCAACCTTTTTTGGCTCACGTACCACTTGGTAGTATATCATGCTAAATTGTACCACTTCGTAAAAATGATTGTATTTTGTGAAATTTGTTATTGCGAGTGTGTTATTTTATTTGCATTATACATATTATAGGGTGACCATGTATTCACATCACATAATGAGACAAATTACATTGTAACATGCCTAAACGTCATGCTGGATTATAAACTCACTGAAATTATAAACTCACTGTAACATATATGTATGTGTTTGTTACAAAGTATCATATTTATCTACTATTTTGTCATATTTCATTTACTAATAAATGGTTTTAATAAAAACACAAAATTATAAAAACCCAATTAATATATTTTTTTATCATAATCAAATGTTTTTATAAAATAAATTTAATGAGATCCTTGTGCTTGTTTCGAAGAACATAATTTTTTGAAATTTGGTTCAGAAGATGCAAGATATACCCTTAAGTCTACAGCTGCATTCAATCTGTTTCAATACTTTTTAAAAAAATATATATATGAAGAAAAAGCTCTTTCTACTAATTCCATACTAGTAAATGGTAATAATAATTTAAGAGCTTTCTCAGAAAACTGTTCATATTCTTTAATGTTTAACCAAAATTAATTAGATTGTGTCGATAATTCTATTAAATTTTCTTTCTATTTTATTGATAATGATGTAGCTTTTTCTAAATTTTCTTCATAGAAGGGGTTTGAAATCCACTTATCATTTGTGTTGTCGGGTTTTGGAAAATATTCCATGAAAGACAATTTTAATCCTGTTAATTGTGCTATTATATTTTCTGTATATCTTGAGACAGACTAACCTTATTTTCAAACAAAAAAATATGTAGAGTTTCGAATTTTTCCGATTGATTGTTTTCAATACACTGTTTCCAAAAATCTAATTTCTTAATCATACTTTCAATTTTATCATTAACATTAAAGATCGTTATCGAGTTATTCTGAAGTGTCAAATTTAAGTTCATTTATTTGCAAAAAATATCAGATAAATATGCAAGCACCTGAAGCCAATCAAAATCATACAATTTCGAAGAGAGATCAAAAGGATTGTCTTTAAAAAAAACCCTGTGTTTCTTGTCTAAGTTCGAATAAGCAGGTTATATAGGGATCAATAAATTTTAATAAACAAAGACGATACAATCACAAACAATAACCTGTCACTTGTAAGTCATGCGGTGAAGTGAATGAGAGTGCAGCACTATCACAACAGTGGCGGCGACAACTCAAGTTACTGGTGGCTAATGGCTAAATTTAAAAGTGCACTCCAAAAAAAAAAAAACAACGATATCAATTGCTGGATTTTCGATCATCGACTGTACATATTAACAACTTTACTGTATAATATTATTCATTAAAAACGTTTCTATGATATTTTTATGATTTAATTTTTTATGTCCGCCATTATTGATTATTTTTCGTGTACCACCAACCAGCAACTCGCGTACCACCAGTGGTACGCGTACCACAGGTTGGGAAACGCTGAATTAGATAATAGAAATTTACAAATTAATTAAAAGATTTCAAAAATAGATATTTTTACAATTATCAGAAAACATGCTTATTTTTTTAATTTTTCAAAATCTGAATAAAAATATTAATTTTTATTTATCAGACCTTTTTTAAATATTTAATTTTATAATAAAATATTTTAAATCCAAAGCTATTTAACCCTTTATTTATTATTTTTATTTCAGTGAGCGTAGAAAATATCTACTACAATTTTTGTCTATGTTTATTTCTACTTTTCCTTTCAATTTTATATATATATTTGTGCACACAAACTATTATTGTGTGTTAAGTAACCCACTGGTTACAACATAAATACAAACAAGACTTAATCAATAGGCAAGTAGCAAACGTTAAAAACGCGGAATTATGGGAAAGTTGACCTTTCAAAGTATTAGTTGACAAAGACTACGAGAATAGTTGAAAATGCTCCTAAGCGACATTTATATTTTTTGTTCTTTTTAACAAATTTTAATTACTGTATTTTCTAATATTTATTTATAAGTTTACGTATATTATTTTGAAGAAATACAGACATCAATTTGTAGTAGTATTATTATATATATATATATCAATGGAAGTTAACCCTTGGATAGAGTTCAACGCATTGTTGTGGACAAAGCGCCATCTGTGGCATTAGTACTCAACGCAGTATTGCGTTTTGAATTTCCTTTTACAACTGTTAGCAGATTTGTCCGAATATTTTCATATTTTCGATTTTAGCACATGTGTATATGATTCAGTTTGTAAAGTTTCACATAGATGGCAGTTATAATTAATGATTTATTCATTTTTCCGTGGATGATAATTTGTAGCCCCATATTCACTGATTTTCCTACCTATATTAGAGAAAAGATGTTCGTCTTTGCTAATCTGCAAAATAATTTTCAATTTTTTTTAATAATTTGCATTATTCTTTCAATTGGTAAGTTATAATAATTATTTATGATTTATTTTTCTTTTTTAAAAAATATTTCTATGAAAATAATGTAGATTTTGAAAATATACAACATTGTTTTGTCTTGAAAATTTTCAACATCACGTTATGTTTGCTTATCTATAAATTTTTGAATATCTATTATATATTTTTACAAAATATTTTAGGTTTTAGAAAGTATGTGAATCAAAACTTGATTTATATATATTTTTATAATAATGTATTTTTAATAATAAAATAAACAGCATTTGTTTTTCATATATTTTGAGTCACGTGATAGCATATATATATATTCATTTTTCACCTCTCGTTATATCCATCGGGGTTTTTGAACAAAAAATATATAAATATGGTTTTCTTTCATATAAAATATAATTTACATTTTAGAATGTATATGACCCAAAAATTTTGATTTATGTATATTTATAATTCAATAAATAAAATTAGCATTTCTTTTTCATATATTTTGAGTTACGTGATAGCATATATGCATATATCTGTAATTGTATAAAGGTACAATTTGGACCTCTTTTTTGAAAAAAAAAAAACTATGGAAAGGTTAATACCAGAAATGATATGTGAATTAATAAAGAATGAAGAAAGGTAACTTACAAAATAATTGCCTTAAAATGCAGATTAAAGTTTCTTTATAACTGTAAAATGTTAAAATCATTTCCGAATTGCTGTCAAATAAAATTTAATGTGTTTTGCAAGTTGTTTGCAAATACGATATGATATTTGAAAATGATTGTATTACATAGTATAATTTCTTAATGTAAATATTTGACTGGTTTGTATAATCGAGATGACTGGTTTAATTTTAAAAATAACTCTCAAGTGTTATTTGATCGATATTACGATAGAATTTGTAAGAAATTTAATAGGAAAAATAACTTTTTGTTTAAGAAAGGCTTTAAAAATCAGTTTCATGATAATAATTAAGTTAATTTGTCTGGCGTGGATCTCAATTTTCAATAAAAATATATATTAAATCTTATATGTTGGTGGCCAATGGAAAGATAGTAATCTACAATTGAAATCTGCTGTTGAAAGTTCCTTAGGCATAATTAAATGTAATTTAAAAGTTTGAAAGGATTTAGTAAAAAAGGTAAAAGAAAAGAATTTCAAATATACAATGAATTGTGATTGGAATGTACAAATTTCTAAATTTAAAAAAATTGCATCTGATAATAATCTCTTAAGTATAAAACAGGATAAAGGTTTAAGAATGTGACTATTACTAAAATCTGATTATGGAGATAAAGTTATTACTCAAATGAATAATCTTAATATTAAAAAAATTAATAAGTAAATTAATACACTTATAGGCAATACACACCTGCACATATATAATGTAATATAAGGGATTTGAACTCAGACTTTCACACAACTCTCAACTCTCCATGCCTTCTCATATCGTTGACCCACCTGATCATACACATGTTGAAAAGATAAATAATCACCAATATATGTATTTCATGCTAAACCAGCAATCATCAGTTGGTCTAGATTACTATCCTCACACATATATACAATCAGTGCTTAGCTTTATATTAAGATAGCCAATCTTCATACTTTAATAGTCAGACTTCAAACTACCAACCCACAACTCTTCAGCCATCCATTTCATTGAAAATATGATGATGGAAAGTTCAAAACCCACGTTAGTGCCAAGAATGTCACCCTACGCATGTTGACCATTTAGATATTGAAAGTTTACGCATTCAATTTATTAATAACATTTTTAAAAAAGCCAAAAATAACAATATTGATAGGATTTATCCCTCTGCTGCAATATGTCCTAAGATCTTTTCAAATATAAAATTGCATAAAGAGTTAATAACCATTACGATTAATGATTGATTTTGGGGGTGCATTTTATTATGAAACATGTCGATTAATTGAGAAAATGCTACAGAAATTCTTGGTTTTGGTCAATATACAATACGTTCATCATTTGATTTTGTTAATAAAATTAATAATGTTGATATTGATGTTTGTGACGTAATGGGTACCTTTGATGTTAGTGAAATGTATGGATCAATTGATAATATGGCTTCTATTGAAATAATTACTAATGCATTACAGTTAAAAATGTTAATGTTAAAATAATAAAATTTATTGTTGAAATATTAAGCTTTATTGATAAAAATATTTATGCAGTTTTTAAGCATGATTTTTATAAAATAAGTTATGGCTGGCTAATGTGTCTTCCTAAAGTTGCCCAAATATGTAATTTTGTAATCTCACCTAACAAAGAAAATATTTTGAAAAAAAAATGTTATCAAAAAAATATTACTTTATACTATCGATATGTTGATGATGTTTTTGTATGTGGAAAGCCAAATACTATTCGAGATTTATTTGATGAATTAAATAATATAAAAGGCGTAAAATGGATTAAAACAGATGTAAATTTAATGTGTGTTCAATTTCTAGATCTTAAGATAACTGAAACATAGATAAACTGGATTACTATATGACTATTAAATCAATAGCAAAAAGAGGCTACATTCCATATAAATCAAGAGTACCAATGTCACATAAAATGGTAGATTTGAAGTCCTTCTTGTTTAGAAATGATAATCTTTGTAAATATTCATTGGGTAAAGGGAAAAATATTGAAATGTATTCTAATGAATTGTTAAATGCTGTAAATAATTATGATCATATTTATTATACTATTAAAAATTTTAATTCGAAATGTAAATACAAAAATAAAAATAAGATTAATAATGATGTTAATTCTTCTGATAATAAAATTTGGATATCAATACCATATATTATGAATCAACAGGCAAATTTCATAAGGAAAATTTATAAAGGTATATGTAACATTGCATTTTATGCACCACCTACATTAAATAAATTAATAAATAACTGTAAAGATAAAACCTTATTTACAAATAAAAATTGTATCATTTATAAATGGATGTGTAAATATGGTAGCAAATATATAGGTGAGTCGAGATGCACATTGGAGAAAAGAATAAAACAGCATTTGGTGTTATTAAAAAGTTCAAAATACGAAACAAAATTCTAAAGATAATGATAATTTATCAGCTTCTGTTTTTTATGACCATAATAAATCATGTATGGTTTTGATTTCAATTATAATAATGTAAAAATATTGCAAACTGAAAGAAATAATAATAAAAAAAAAAATCAAGGAAGCTATGTTAATATATAAATACAAGCAAGACTTAATCAGTAAGCAGGCAGCAAGCTTTAAGATCATGGAATTATGGGAAAGTTGACCTTTCAAAGTATTAATTGACAAAGACTACGATGATAGTTTAAAGCGCTCCTAAGTGACATTTATATTTTTTGTTCTTTTTAACAAATTTTAATTATTGTATTTTCTAATATTTATTTATAAGTAATACAGAGAGTTTACCAATAACTCAAATAAGCTCTTAATTGATAAGTGTGGTAAGAAAAAATATTTAAAATCTCTATCTGAAATACTCTTATCCCCAGACCAATTGTTTTCGAGTTTATGACTCACGTCAGTGAGGAGCTAGAATATTCAGACACTAGATCTAAAATATCAACTCAAAACCCAGCACTTATTTCATATGTAATATTTAAGTAAAAACTCTGAAGTTTTCAGACATATTTAAGTAAAAACTCTGAAGTTTTCGGCATGTCTGAAAACTTCAGAGTTTTTACTTAAATATTACATATGAAATAAGTGCTGGGTTTTGAGTTGATATTTTAGATCTAGTGTCTGAATATTCTAGTTCCTCACTGACGTGAGCCATAAACTCGAAACCAATTGGTCTGGGGATAAGAGTATTTCAGATAGAGATTTTAAATATTTTTTCTTACCGCACTTATCAATTAAGAGCTTGTTTAAACTATTGGTATGCTCTCTGTATTACATTTTTGTAAATACAAGCTTATAAAAGTAATGTCACGTTATATATGACTTGCTTTATTGATAATTATAAAATTTACTTTTATGGCTTTGGCTATGCTGAGGCTATTAATATATGGTAGATCTGAAATTGGTTCCGTCTCATATAGCTATTTAAGTTAGATAGCTGGAGTAAAAGACATTTTCATGTCCGAAAACTTCAGAGTTTCTACTTAAATATTACATATGAAATAAGTGCTGGGTTTTGAGTTGATATTTTAGATCTACTGTCTGAATATTCTAGTTCCTTACTGAGATGAGCCATAAGCTCAAAACAAATTGGTCTGGGGATAAGAGTATTTCGGACAGAGATTTTAAATATTTTCTCTTACCGCACTTATCAATTATGAGCTTGTTTGAGTTATTGGTATGCTCTCTGTATTACATTTTTGTAAATACAAGCTTATAAAAGCAATGTCATGTTATATGTGACTTGCTTTATTGATAATTATTTATAAATTTACGTATACTATATCATTACTAATTAATAAAAAGGCTTTAAATAAATAAATAAAAGTAAAAAAGAAACAGAAATAAGTAAGTATATCATAAAAAAATAACATCACATACAAATAACAATTACATTGAAGTAGAAAAAAAAAAAAAACAAAGTTTAACAGCAAGTTGAGAAATTAAAAGAAAACAATCAAATATTATAATAGTTTTAATGTGAAATCTATATACTTGTGATTATTTTCCATTAACAAAACATATAATCGACCAAATATAAATATTATATCAAATAAAATTTTTAAAAATCCATTATTTTCTTTCCATATTACTATCAATGCTATGGCATCTTCTAAGTATTTTATTAAGTGGTAAATGCACCTTACTTTCTTAACGTATTGCATGTGATACGAATGTTTGTTTTTTTTTTTTTTTGAGCATGAATAATTAGTTATCTTTGCCTTTTTTTCTTATTGTGAAATAATATTTTAAAAATTCTGAAAAAAAAGAGGATGGGAGTTAAATTTCAATTTTATTTTGATTACAAAAAAAAAAAGATTTTACTAATAAATGTCAATGTCAATATAGAAAAAAAAATTATTTATTTGAGGTAACTATTGATGTTTAGCTCATCTTTAAAATTACTTCCTTCTTTATTCATCATCATTCATTAACAATCACTCATAAAACAATGAAAAACAAAAATAAATAAATCAATGAATAGAAATGAGTTTTGCAATGACTATGCAAATCAATTCGTCAACCACAATAAGATCTTATATCACATTAGTCTATTTATTTCACATTTCATAATGATGACCTTTAACTTCTTCTGCAACAAATTTATTTCATCACTTTGCCTAGTTTAACTCATTATTATACTTTATTTTCAGCCATATTTACCCAATAAAAATAATTAATATTTCAGTTCTTTAGACTAACTTTGAATATAAATTTTATAACACAAATGGGATATTCTTCTATCAGAAAAATCTTTCTATGCCCAATCCAATGAAAATGTAACTTTATAATAGTAGATTCTATTATGTTTCTTACATCCTAAAAGCCAAAGAACATTGATCTTATGATCTTACTAATGTATTTTATAACTTTATGATGCATCCTTAAATATAATTTTATATTACATTAATAAAAAGAGTTCACATCTGACTTTGTAGCAATAAATGAGGCAAAATTACAGCTCTATATGCAACTAATTTAACTGTAGTAGTTATATCACTACAATGAAATATTTTTTCACTTGTTAAATGCAGCAGCATTCATCCAAGTTCATCCTTCTATTTAAAAAGACACCAAAATATTTAAATATGATTCATATTGTTCCTAAACCCATCTTTATAAACTCTAATTATAGATGCTAATTTAAAATTCACATTAAATTATTATGTAATTTTAAATTTGAAAAAACTTACGTCAGAATTACCTGATAAATAGACTAATTTTTTGCAATGGTAAAAGGGTTAGAAATTAAATTGCAAATATTTCTCTGGATTATGAAGAAAGACTAAGAATTTCAAATGAATGTTTAGTATTTCATTGATTACAATTTTAATGTCATATTATTATATATACTATATTATGGGAGACTAAAAGATTTTGGAATTTTGTTGCATCTGATTAAGCTAATAACAATTAGGAATGCTAAATAGAAAATAGTTGCCAAAATTATAAACACAAACAAAAATTGGTTTAGAACCAGAAAAAATATATATTTTATCTTCTTTTCTATTCAAATTATATGCAAAATCAATTAGAACAAACTAATAAATATTGATTAAATCTGTAATCAGTTTATAAAATATTAAGAAATTAAAATGTGTCGCTAACAAAGAAAGTGAGGCTTTAAGAAAGTTGATCATAAATAAATAAAAGTGAAAAGGCAGAATTGCATAATATTGAAATAATGATTAAAAAATCCAAAAATAAAATGAAAATCAATGATAAAGAAATTTATACCATCTAAGTATTTATTTTTTGATAATTACATAATACAGATACAAAAATCATGTCTGAAAATTTAAAAAAAATACATAGCATAATGCAATAATAATAACTTGGGATGACTGTTTAATTTTCTAAATTATCCAATCTTCTACAAAAAAGTATTTTATAATACTTCAGCTTAAGATTTCAAATGCTAGTAAGGATTTCCATTTTAATTCAAACTAGCAAAACAAAAAAAATGGACATGGTTTACCTATATACATATATATAACTAAATAAATTAGAAAAACATTTTAAATAATAAATATCTTCTCTCAAAATTATATAGCATATAATGAATTATATAATCTTAAACACATAAAAAAATCAAAAATCAAAATTATTAAAAAAACAAACCATTTTAAAATATTAAACATACCTGACATTCCCCAAATACTGCACTTTGCTTTAAAACTTTCTTTACTGCACTCAGATTTACACATCTGTTTATGTGGGAACATGCTGGCCCTAAATGGAAAACAAAATTAAAATAGTAAACAAGTACATATTATGGGGTATGAATGCATGCTGTCAGTGACCAATCCTGAAAATAAAAACTTTGTAATTCAAACTATTAATACAAATACTCATAGGCATATATTTCAAATATGTTATCTTCAAAAAAGCAAATTTTATTGTTTACAAATATAAATTAAAATATTTAAGTTACGACAAAAAGTTCTAGATAATAATAAAAAAAATCACAAAACCTTCACTATCTTTTTAACTTATAATAATGGAAATCTGGTAAGAATCAAAGGACTGAAAAAAAAAACTTTCGAAGCATGATGGAGTACTTTTATTTGAAAAATTTCATTTCAGTACAAAGGAATTTATTTTTCAAATTCATATGTATTTAAAAAAATAAAAAATTGAAAATTTGATTTGAAAGAATTGTGTAGTTAATGAATTTCAAGGCATAAAAAATAAATCAAAAAAAAAAGTAATAAATTTAATTTTAAAAAACATTTTATATATCTATTTATTATCATACTAAGGATTTCTTACTGTAATATTGGACTTATGACCTGATTTTGAAACCAGGATGATTAAACTTGGAAAAAAATTTTCAGGTTCTACTCAAGCTTAAAATTTTTCTTTCATATAGCCGGCCCATAGCCAACTGAGCTAATTGTCCAATACTGATCAGTAAATGAAATCTAAATTTACTTTTCTAAATAATAAACAATAATGAAAAACAGTTCAAATCTCAATATCTGGAATCTAGTGCTCAGTGCCTTCTTTACTTAAAAGAGGCTGTTAAATAGATCTCTGTTTTCCCATGGATAATTTAAAACTTTTTTTAACTAATTTTATTATCATTCAAAAATTTACACACATTATTTTTAGGAATATTTGCTCTTGATTTATATATTTTAAATAAATATTTTGTTAATTTAGTAGGTAGTATAGAGTTTAAAAATAAATGTATTTTATTCTCCTAAATTCTAGTTACAATAATTATAACTTCAAAATCAAAATAATAAGATACTTATGCATTAGTTCCAGTGGTGAGATTTCAGGTAATTATTAGCCTGGCAATAATTTTCTAATCTTATGATCATATAATAATAACAGATATTTCCCTTAAATGAACAGTAATATATCTATATGTGCTGACATGCAGTTAAAAATGAAGCAGTGAAACTAAAATAAAAATTATAGTATTAAAAAAGCTTAGCACTTTTGAGGATTTTCAATATCCTCATAATATCTACATGGGAGTGTCTGACAAACTTAATCGATCAATTAAAAATGTATTTGAAAAAATGACAACATATAACTTTATTTACTGAAAATAATACAAACATCTACAAACACGCATTTATGTTTTGTGTGAGAAATTATCTTCCACCATAAACTTATAATGATTTTTTAATGTGAAAAATGGCCACCTATAATTTTATCAAATAAAAATGAAATAAACATGCATTTACATATCAATAATAATTATCAATTTTGACTACGTTTTTTTTAATTTAAATTATAATTTGCAGACAAAAATGATAATTATTATTTTGATTTCCAGATTATAATTTTAAAAATATCATTAAAACTAAAAAATAAAATGTATTCAACTTTATTAAGGATAGGTTATTTTTGCAGAAAAATTGACCAAACAATTGTGCAAACTTTATCAATGCTTTACTACTAACAGAAACTAGACATTATATAAATAAAATTTAAAAGTTAATCATTTTTTGATTTTAATTAGATTAAAAGAACAACAATTTTAAGATTTATACATGTGTTTTATCATTAATGACTAAATGTAAAATTTAACATTCAAGTATATTAATTCTTTTTAAAAAGCACCTATATAATGGAACCACAAATTATGCTATATTTTCTTTCAAGTCACCCTTGAGTAAAATTTATGTATTTAATAACTTACAAGTTGTTGGCAATTTATTAAACAGTAAGTAAATAGTATTTTCCAATATGCATATATACATATATTTAACAGAAATCTCCTATACTTCCATGATTAGACTACCCTTGACCATGACTATAATTGACTTCCTAGCCCAATCATTAATTATGGTGACCATACTAAGGGACATTATCAGCCTACAATCTTTAGCTGATAATGTTAAATCCACAGTAATATTTACTGATCATCATACGGATATAAATTCATGCTACCTAAGTATATTAGAATATTTATTAGTTCTGGCTAGTTATATTTTCAAAGACCAGAACAATGCTACTAGCAAATCTAAGTTTCATCTTATACCTTTTGAAGAAATCCTGTTAGCTCCGGTTCATAGCTCTGGGAATTTATGAAACTCACTGGCAATGTTACACTATTTAATAAACTTGATGAAATGCACAAATGAAAGTAAACAAGGCAAAAAAGATTTAATAATAACAACAACAATTTTATTCTGGTAGTAATATGCAAGTGGTCTTTACATCCATTCAAACAATTGCTATTACTGATACCAACAAGACATCTGCATCACTAGATAAAAATAATATTGCATTATCTTTTCTTTTAAATTAAGTAAATACACATACTAATAAATAGATATTTTATTATCCAGAAATCATAACAAAATAAAAATAAAAAGAAGATAAAACACACAAATAAAAAAAAAAGATAATGCACACATATAAAAAAATATATAAAATATACATACAACTCTTACTCTACAGTAAACACATATATAATATTTAGAATAGATGGATTAATATCAAGAAAAATTGATATTGGTTAATAATTAACTAAGAGAAAGAAAAAAAAAATATATGTATTTATAAATATAGTGATAAAATAATGATAACTCTTATTTTAAGCCCTGTTTTATTATTCTTTGGTTTTTGTCCATTTTTTTTTTTTTTTGTCAGAAAACATAATTATTCCAGAAAAAAATATAAAATTAACACTTTGGTCCAGTGACTAATACTTGTGAAGATTTTTTTAATTCCTATTTGTTCTCTCAGTTTCAAGCTGAAATACAACAGTTCAGTAATAGGTAGTTAAAGTATCTGTATCATTTGTTCCCCAAGTCTGAAATGAATTCTTAGTTGCTCCTATGCATTTTATAATTACACAAATTTTAATCCATTTAGTTTTAGAAAAATAGCGAATTCTGCTAAGTTTAATAAAATGGATCACTGCAATTCTTCCATGATTGGTTTGTAGTTTGCCATTAGTTTGGCTGATCCTTGTTCTTTCTTCTTCTCTTGGTAAGCATACTTAAGTATTTATGTATGTTAGAGCTGGAATAAAGTAATTAACTTTTTTTTTCCTTCATACTATGTTATGTAGACTAAACATTTCACTCTTTTCTTCCATGGAGTGCCATGAAGTCGGAGATGAACTGCTAAAGTTTTCTTAGCAAGCTATTCTTTTAGAATTTAATTTATATCTATGTGAATCCATTCCACATTTGAATTATACCACACTCTTACTGACTTTAGCATGTATATATGCAATCCAATGGTTTTCGCAATAAAAAAATCTGCTAGTCAACACGAACACATTCTGCTTACGAAACGTCCTATGCCAAAATGTATACTGAGCTAAATTTACAGTGACAGCTCTTTATAGCTTATCAGACTCAATTAATTCAGTCCCAGCTCTATAAGATGTTTACTAATATAAAGCATAATTAAACACCTGCTTTAAAATCATTATCAATGTCTGCATTTTAAAAAACACAGGAAAAAAAAAGATTACAATGATTAATCATGACTGGAAATAGAGAAAGGAAAAACAAAAAATATATTTATTTTTTTCTTTTAATACTACAAACTTATTCTGAAATATCTTGTTTATATAAATTGAAAATGTTCAAACTTCTATTGTGGATAACTTATATAAAACTCTTTCTCTCCCTCTCTCTTTTTTCAAAACTAATTTTTATAATCAGTTAACAATTTTTTTTTTTTGCAGAAATATTTGTATGAGAGAAAATGCAAAAAAAAAAACACTCATCTATCGATACTGGAACAAAATGTTTAGGTAATGAAGTTTTAGAATTAAATCACAATTAGTGTTATATAGTTTAACCCTTTATCTACCCGAGAGTTTTAATAATTAACATGCTATTAGCTTTTAAATTTGATATTCACATTTAAAGAAAAATGTAGCTACACAAAACAGATGCTTGATGTGTATAGTATGCATAAATAAATTAAGATTATAATATAAACAAATTTTTAAAAAAATAATAATGTTAATGAGTAAAATATATACATTTTATCTCTGCAAGTGTAATATATATATATGAATACAAAAACTGTATTAAGAGCAAAGTTTTATTAACAATACTTTAGTGCTTAAGCATGCTTTTGACTGATAATCGTCATAA